>QPKB01000011.1:20905006-21312112 GCA_003546025.1 Camphora micrantha
CCAAAGGGCCCCACAAGCTACCAAAGCATTCAAAAGCCCAAAACTAGGATCAAAACTATTCCAAACCCAACTTAATCAAAAATCACCAAACAAGCTTAGCACTAACACGCAACCTAATTAGTACTAATCGGGTTCACTCGGGTCGGGGTCTTACAGAAAGGGACATACCTTTCTTGACAAAGGCTAGGAACTTGGGACAATCTTTCTTCCAGTGGCCATTGAGACCACACTTGAAGCATTTCCCTTTGGGCTTATCACCTGTACCTTTGTCCTTCTTCTTACCAGCATTGCCCTTTTTCTGCCCCTTTCCCTTATCCTGCTTTTTCTTGAACTTCTTCCCTTTCGGGTTCAGTTTAGAGGAAGACTGGGAGAAGTGAGCTTGGGCTTTGGGCTTCATGATAGCCTCTGCCGCCTGGAGTTCTTTCATTAACTCTGAAAGAGTCATGTCCATCTTGCTCATGCTGAAATTGAGCTTGAACTGGTTGAAAGAGTCCGGCAGAGTTTCGAGAATCATATCAGTCTGGCTCTCCGCATCAATCTCAACCCATAGGATCTCAACCACATTGAAGCAATCCATCATCTTGAGCATATGCTCTCTGACGGGTGTTCCCTCGGCCATCCTAGTGTTCATGATTGTCCTTATAGCAGCTTGCCTAGCTGGCCTGCTTTTGTCTGCGAACATCTCAAACAAGGACAACATGATGTCAGAAGCTGTGTCCATTTGCTCGTGCTGTGTTTGCAACACATTGGACATGGAAGCAAGCATGTAGCATTTAACCATGCTATTCGCTTTCTTCCATTTCCTTTCAGCCTCTTGTTGGTCATCTGTAGAATTATCATTAATCGCAGGACAGGGTTCCGACAAGACATACTTGTACTCCTTAGCAGTAAGTACTATGTCAAGATTCCTTTTCCAGTCCACGTAGTTCGGACCAGTAAGTTTGTTTTCACGTAGAATACTCATCAACGGGCTAAAAGAACCCCCGGTCATCTCTCTGGATATATAACGGTTTATAATTAGACGGGCAGTATATATGTAACATGTATATGGTGCTTGTAATAAAAGGAAAAACATGCACGGTAAACTTTTTACATTATTAACCCTTATCATAATGTATCAGTGTCTCAACCTCCTCACAGACCCTCCAACGAAGGGATGGCCAAGTCTATAGTCACGTTGAGTAAAGCCTTGTTTATTTGGATTATCACTTATCTGGATTTAGCATATCCAGTGACAGTCCGATCACTGATTGGTTTGGCCTCACATGACAAATAACACTAACTCCTAGGGAGAGGTTATTACCGTCTTATGTCAAGTGTGTTACCATCTCTTATGAAACTTCCCAGAATGTCTATGACTTGAGTCCTCCGAAGGGAAGTGACTTTAATCAACTCTTGAAATGAACTTTAGTAAAAAGCTCCACCGAAAGGATGGCCGCTCCCACCAACACTTCATCGACATTCTATAGAAGTGATCTTTAGTAAAGAACTCCACCGTATGGGTGGCCGCTCCCACTAACACCTCATTATGAATATTCATATTAGTTCAACTACTAACCCCTTGAAGCGATCTTTAGTAAAGAACTCCACCGAAGGGGTGGCCGCTCCCACTAACATTCCATTGAGATAGCATGAACCGAAAATGGAAGGCCGTGAGTTTTTTTTCAAAACCCTCTCCTACTTGATTATTTATCACTAGGGTTTTAAAAACACTTTTTGACCTTTACATCGTTACTCAAATCCTGTTTAAATCTAGCAAACTTAGTTAAAAAATTTCATGACTCAATTGCTTAAGTCATCTCAAAAAATAAATAACCTTTGCTTTAAAACATATTGAGTAAAGATCCTTAAAGAATCAAAAAACCTAACTTGGGTTATGGGAACCCTTAGGTAGCATCGTATTAGATTTTAGTTTAGCCTCTTTTGGAAAACAAGGGTACCAAAATAAACTAAACCCTAACCAATTTTAAACCTTAGAGAAAGAAGTGTGCTGGTCTAAGTTCCGTTTAAAAAACAATTAGCCAAACTAATCCAATCTAATATAGAAAGATCTCAATTTTAAAAACCTAGTGGTGGCCATGTTACTAGGTGACAATCATAGCAATTATATAAAGCATTCAACCATGCATTCCATACATAAAAGCAATAATAATTATGCAACCCTTGATGGCTCCCTGCTCTTCGGACTTCAAATCCTTATCAAACTAGGTCATCAAAAATTAGATCTCATCTTGCACCAAGAAGCCTAGTCTCCTCCATCACCATGGATCCCCTTTACTTGCAACCATGCTATCTTTGAAGCTTTTTTCTCTTGCTTGATACCATAAAAATAGATTTACATACAAGCAAACAATGAAAAACAAAACCAAAAATTACATTGGAAGTTCCTATGCTTTTCAAGAAAGCTACATCAAATCTAATTGGAAAAGTAAATTGAAATTACAATTTCCTATGATTGCTAAACGCGCAATCGTACAATTTCCAACTAATAAAAACACATCCAAATCCATACAACATTCATACGAACCATCAAGGATGCATATAAGGCTGCATACAAAGAGGTTAGTGCATGCATAATACAATGTACAGCACTATATGGTATTCTAAAAAATAATTCCAGCAATCTGGAAAAATTTCTGCAACCATAACTTAGTGCCAACATGCATTAAAATACATCCAAGAGGACGCCACCATGTCCTTAATTAATCTAAGATTAATATTAACACAACATGGGATCATGATTTCACATGGCGAGGCTCTGATACCACTGAAAGTCTGTGCGATACAGATCTGAAATCCCATGAAAGGGACGTCCATGGCTGATTTTTCTTTGGATCAGCAAGTTGATGATATTTAGAAGGTAGTCTCCTCTGACTATATTATATCATCAGAACATGTAGTGTTGCACACTGGAATTTCCTCTTCAAAGCATCAAATACACTAATATCTATTTTTTGTCCATAAAATGCTCCATCTCCTTTATTGATCTATACACAAAGATTAACAGAATGAAACATCAAGTACTGTTAAAACGTACAGATCAAATTAGAAATTTAACTTTAATGACAATTACAAGACAATAAAAACTGTTGCAATTCTCCTTTTTTATTTTATATATTAGGCTACTAATCACACAAACATGCTCACGTGTAATTGTCACACACTTGTTACTGAAAGTCTATGCGATTCAGATCTGAACTCCCTTGAAAGGGACGTCCATGGCTGATTTTTCTTTGGATCAGCAATAACATATTGCTGAAATCTGATCTGGGCAGCGGAATTCAGCCATAAAATCGCATAATCACGCCATGAAATTATGATCAACAAGTGTAAAATAAAAGAAGATGAAAGAGGACTAATACCTTGCTGATATGAAGACTTCAAATCTCTGAAACCAAGGTTCCAAAAGGGCTGATTACAAGCCTGCAATCAGCAAGACAAGTTGCTGGAATTTTCTGCAGTAACCTTCCTTTTGATCTTCTCCTCTTTTCCACAACCCAATCTGATTGGCTATGATTGTGGGA
Source organism: Camphora micrantha (assembly GCA_003546025.1). NCBI lineage: Eukaryota > Viridiplantae > Streptophyta > Magnoliopsida > Laurales > Lauraceae > Camphora > Camphora micrantha. The sequence goes on from QPKB01000011.1 coordinate 20,908,531, forward strand.
TCAAACTATGGAATCCTTGAGAGGTTTTCTAAACTATATTATGTGGAAAGACCCAGACCTGATTTTCTTACTTCAAGGAAGAAGGAAGAAACCAGCAATGGGCGTGGAACCAAGGGTGTGGGCAGCCAATGGGTTTTTCTTCTTGTTGCATGCCCTAGGGTTTCTTTGCACATCCAATCTTTTTCTCACACACCCTTGGACGTCCAATAGGGAGATATTTATGGATGGCATCTTTCCCTCTAAGTTCTCTCCAATTAGAAATAGGAAACTAAGAGGACCATCCCATAAAATTAGCAACCAGCTACCTTAGGTGTGCAACACCTTCTAATATTAGTTTCTAAAACAATTAGGAAACTTTTACTATAGGAATCCTTACCCAATGAGGAGTCCAACCTTCCAAGTAAAGATACTTACTAAAGATTGGAAACCTCACACAAGGGACCCACATGATAGATAAACACACCATGGCCCACAAGTCAATAATTTAGCTAGAGATAAATTCATGTATGCCATGAAAGGCCTATTTGAATTTAAACTCAAAATTATTTTTCCACAAAAATAATTCAACCACATATCATCTAAACAAATTAGGAAACCATGCCAATATAGGAAAGTGGCTAGAGAATGGACCAAAAGACATATTTGCCCTTGGCTCCCAAAATGACCAAAATGTCCATACTAACCCCATAGCAGCATTAAGATCATTTTAACCCTAACTCATTCCACTAAAGAGTTATGGTTGCACTCCACGAACAAATATTAAATATGAATTAAACTCGTCAGGAAATGACATTCGTCTTCGACCTACTAAGTGAAATGACCGAAATGCCCCTCTATGTAACATCCATAATCAAGTCAGGTTATCCGATGTACTATCAACATTCTCGATTATATCTCAACCTTAGAACTTCATATCCTTGACTTAATCATCATCCGGATATCATTCTCTTGGTCCAGGGAGCGACCCACAAGTTTAATATCCATATGGAATATCCATATACTAAGATCTTAGATTTTGATGATTAATTGGATAATTCTAAGGGGACGATCACTCCATCACAAGATGGCATAGATTCTTTATTACATCTGCACGTCCCAACTAATCAAGCCCGAGTACCCAAAACACACAACTGTCAACCATGAACAGGAACTCACCCATAGTGAATTAAAGCACAAGAACTCGACTTCGTCAGTTCATCCACATATGCTCAAGATTAAGAGCACTGGTCACTTAATAGCATAAGGTGACTTGATCTCTCTCAGTGATAGTACTATTTTAGAGATCACACCTACAATGGTCCTGTTCAATGCATGACACATGCACTAATGAGATAAATCCGGAAAAGCCTCCCGTGACTGAGGTAAGTCACCCTGAATACAGGAGTGTATCTCACTATAACTTATACCAAGACGAAATACCCAACTCCATCTCTCAGTTATGAACCAGTTTATTGTTTCAAGTGTCCATGACTCAGACCTGTCTATGTGTAGCCACTACACACCGAAGTCATTTACTAGAAACAATGGACCTTACACAAACATACATATATACATGCAGTAAGAGAAAAGAATAATATTAATAAATAACCAGTAAATATCCAATAACAGAGATGTGAGTGCTGTCAGTGGGCTTTAGGGCATACAAAAATCCTAACAGTTACTACTTACTACCCCTTGACATATGTATCATAACAATTAGGGATGCAATCTTCATCGACTTCTTTTTTAAAGTAATGAAAACACTATGTATAATCTTCCTCTCTTTTTATACTTTTGCATGAATTGTGTTAATAAGAAAATTTCTTATGCTTTGGTTACTAACATAAGCATTGCTCAGTCACAAATTACCATCATATGATGAATAAGTTTGATAGTTCATAGTTTGTTAAGATCTAAATATCTTCTTGTTCTTACAGCAAACGACCAAAGTGCTCCATTAATCTGGCATTTTTTTTCTCTACTCAAGTTTTTGTTTAATAAATTGGTTAATCAATCATTTTCAATCTTGCATAATGATCTATGCGTCTTGTTGATTTGCCATTGAAAGGAGCAGATTTCACTTGGTCAAACATGCAGAAGGAGCCTGAAGTGCCCCGCAGCGAAGCTACTACCTCAAATGAGGCTAGTACCTCAAATGTACAACCAGCGGTTCTTTTATGCGACCAAGAGCATCACATCTCCGCCGCTACTCAATGCAGTTTGGTATACTCTCTTCCACACAACCAGTAATCAATTAAACTTCCTTTTGATCTATGGCTAACATTATTCAAACTTTCATTTTTCTCGCAGGAGTTGGGGACTTCCAGATGCTTTCCCACTAACCCCGACTATGGGCAATGGGACCTCAACGAGCATCAAATGCAGTGGGTTGCTAATGCCGGGCTATATCATCTTGCTCAAATGAGGTGGATGAGGATAGACCATGCATCGATCATGGGTTTGATCAAGCGGTGGAGGCCGGAGACGAACACATTTCATCTCCCATCCGGCGAGGCGGCCATCACATTAGAGGACGAGGCATACATGCATCTACGGCCTACCTATTGATGGTTCGCCCGTAACGGGACGGACATACACCCACTACGAGATTGATGATCTCTGTCAGGAGCTTCTTGGTGTGGTGCCCCTAATGAAAGAAGACTACAATGAGGTCCCCCTTAAGTTCACATGGCTAGAACGCATCTTTGCTCCCACTAAGGAGGAGTTGAGGGAGAAGGAGAAGCCGAAGCCAAAGGGAAAGAAGAAAAAAGGCAAAGGAGATGCGAAGAAGAAGACAACAGAGGCCGAGGATATATATAAAACTCGGGCCTATTTGTTTTTTTTGTGGTGGCGGGATAGATTTTATGCAATTCTTCAGGGGCACGAGGCCCCTTTTATATTTTAGAGTTGTTTAGAGAGTTTAGGTCCTACTCATGGGCCTCCGCTTGTTTAGCGAACCTATACAGAATGCTAAACAAGGGTGTTTATTGGAAACGGGTCCAGAGGCGTGAGATGCCCGAGCCTACTGATGAGGGTGAAGCTGTGGAGAAGAAGTTTAAGTCTCTTTCTGGCCCCCTCCAGCTTCTTCAAATGAGCTCGATATATTTCCCCTTCATACTTTCACTATTTATATCTTAATGTTCTAATGAATCCCTCTCTTTTAACAGATCTGGGCTTACACTAGAATGAAGATTGGCAGAGGTCTAAGTCCAAGCAACTGCTTGGACCACGACATACAGTTTCCTCTCAGGTCTAAGTCCAAGTAACCGATTGGCAGAGGTCTAAGTCCGGCTGAGAGTTGTCATTGACATATTTGAGCAAAACTAGGTTCGAAATGCTTCAAGGCTTAACCTCCCTCCACTCCCGGTCTTGTCCCCTGACTTGCAGTGAACCTTTCCTTGTGCTACATGTGTTCTTCCAAATGCGTTGTAATGTAACTTGTTGAAGTGGTTATGCTGTGAATGTTGTGAATTTCTAACTGAATTAGGAGATGTGCAGAATTTAATTGTAATTGTATGTTGGATGTTGATTGAAAGTCAATTGAATGCATGGTTTGTTTTTTCTTGTTACTTACTTACACATAGTTGTTCTATCTTGATGAAAATGTCATAGTCCCAGCATAATTTTTTTTTCCTTCTTCATACAGCGTCATCATCAACCAGGTAGCTCTAAAAATACCTGAGAGGATGTATGAAAAAATTACAACTTTTGCTTAAAAATTTATGAAACCTACGTCGGTGATGACCTTATTTATAGCGCTAAGGTCATCATAGACCCTGTACCACTAAATCCTACTGGATAAGTTACAACTCTCGGTCCAAAATAGGGCAACCTGCGTCGGCGATGACTTATTTTACTAAGGTTAAGGTCATCGCCGACCCATACTTAGAAATTTCCCCAACACCCTCTTAGAAAAGTTACAACTCTTGGTCCAAAATAAGGCAACCTACGTCGGTGATGACCTTATTTACAAAGGTTAAGGTCATCGTCGACCCCGTACGAAATCCTATACTGGAAAAGTTACAACTCTTGGTTAAAAAATAGGGAAACCTGCATCGGTGATGACCTTATTTTAAAAAGGTAACGTCATCGCCGACCCATACTTAGAATTTTTCCCAACACCCCTATTGGAAAAGTTACAACTTTTATTCCAAAAAAGGACAACCTGCGTCAGTGATGACCTTATTTTACAAAGGTTAAGGTCATCGCCGACCCCATACTTTGAAGATTTGCCACAATCCTCTGCGAAAAGTTACAACTCTTGGAAAAAATTGGGAAAACTGCATCGGCGATGACCTTATTTTACAAAGATAACGTCATCGCCGATCCTGTAATCAGTTTTTTCCACATTACTCTCCCGAAAAGTTACAACTTCTTGTTAGGAAAATAGCTAACCTGCGTCGGTGATGACCTTATTTAACACTACTAAGGTCATCGCCGACCCTGTAATGAGATAATCCACAAGCATTAGATGAAAAATCCATACAGAATCGTTACGTTGCATAAATGCATTACATCATCTTCCACAACAAAAAAAAATTGGGTTCCACACCTCTTTTCAAAAGAAATGATAAATTATACAAAAGCACCCAAAAGTGCAAAACATTGTTTCAAAAGAAATAATAATTTATACACAAACTTCAAAAAATGCAATAAAAAACAATACATCCATGTTAATAAGACAACTCATAAACATACATACCAATAAGAAACTATCCAAAAACATACCCTGAAACAAAGAAAAATTACATGAGCTGTCCCCCAAAAAGAAAATCTATCAACGTCATTGTTGAATTGGCGGATTTTTGCAGCTCCCACGGTTGTGACCCCTCTCTTTACAACATGAACAAGTTACCACTCTTCGCTTGTGATGTTGATCTTCAACTCGAATCCTGTTCTTCTTTGGTAGACCCGGTTGCTTGCTAGCCAATGGTGGAAGGACTCTCATTGTGGTTGAATGTTGTTCCAATTGCTTTCTATCACGGGTGGCATGAATGACATCATTGTACGTTTTTGGTACGTGCTTGTGAGGTACCAATACTCGCAATACTCATATAGATTCATATTCCACGCTTTCATGGCGGCAACGGCATGGCAACATTGTTAGGGATTTTGTATATTGCAATTTGATGGATGCATTATCATTTTAATCATCATTTGAATTTTCACACATGCATTGATTTAGAAAAATTTGAAATCTTGATTTACACATGCATTGTTTTTTAGACTTGTAGAACTATTGATTTATGCATGTTTTGTTTTTAAACTTGGATGCATTTAAATTTGAAAAGAAGCTTTTTGAATCAAGCTGGCCTATGTTTTAAATCTTTCAAATCATTTTAAGCTTTTTATGTTTCATGTTTTTAATCCTCTTAGAATGATTTAAAATCATGATTCCAAGCTTGATTTAATGGCCCAAAAGTCCCCACAAGAAATACTTTGAAATATGCATTTTTGGGGTTTTTGGTCCCTGGGCCCAGGTCGACCTGCAGTGTGCTCTGTCGGCTGAGCCCATGGACCCGGTCGACCACACACACTGCGGGTCGACCGGGAAAAGAGCCGTTGGGCCTCTTTTTCAAACGGCCAGATTTTTTACCGTTTAAGCCCAGGTCGACCAGGGTAGAGTGGGGGTCGACCGGGGACACGCCAGAACTCATTTTTTGAGTATAAAGTGAGGTTCATTCCTTTGAAAAAGTGTTGAACATTTTAGTCTTCCTTGAGGTGTTTGGAGACAAAAGAAAGGGGATGAACTAAGAGAGACCAAGGGGTCTAATGGAAAGCTAAAGCTTGGATTAATGAAGTTAAATCTCTAAGTAAGTTTTACTTTTCATTATCATATGTTTCATGCCTTGTTTGAATTATTGGTAAATTAATTTTAGCATGTTAACTATGATGTATTGAATCCATCACTTCTCTTAATCTTTGATTTAAGTTGGATTGGATTCTTCATCCTTGATTTCAAACCAAGTTTGCTTTAAAACTTTATAAAACATGTTTTGTCAAACCCTTTGATTTCATTTATAACATGTTTCATTTACTTGGTTGATTCATATTGTTGTTTTCATTCATTTGAACCTTAGTTAAACTTTTGTTTTTGAAAACAACATTGCACATGCATCACATGTTTAGACGTAATTAATTTCATACAACTTGTGAGCTTTTGATTTTCATATCATCAACAAGTTAGTATTTTGTACATGTGATTTGCATTTCACTTCAATCAAATCTTTGTGTGCTTTAAACTTTAAAAGGCATTAAACATACATTAATTGAGCCTTCATTTTAAACTTGATTGAAGTTTTCATACACACACTTCATGAGCATTCATCTTAGCATTTCATAGAGTGTTGTGTGAGTTGAATTAAACTTTCTTATCCGCCTATTCTAAAGGCAATTAAATTGAGCTTTAATTGTATTCTCTTAAAGTGTTTGTGTAAACACTTATTTGAGAAATCATCTCTTGTAAAGGTTATTGCTTAGCCTAGAAAAGCACATTGATAGGTTGTTGTTTAACTTAGAAAAACAACATTGTTAGGTTATTGCTTAGCCTTGGAAAGCATATTGTAAAGGTTATTGCTTAGCCTTTTGAAAAGCATAAATAGTGAAAATCCAGTGGGGTGTTGGATCACAAGCCGGTAGTGGATATAGGCATTGAGGCCGAACCACTATAAATCCTTGTGTAGTGGTGTTTGCTTTGTGGCGATTGTTTTGTTTAAGCTTCTGCATATTGTATGTTAATCATCACATGTGACTAGTTGATTGTTAAGAAATTAAAATTGGACATAATTAGTCATTAGGTGTAGATCACCCTATTCACCCCACCCTCCTCTCGGGTTAGGATCCCGGACTTTCAATTGGTATCAGAGCCTCATGCTCTTTATTAGGATCAAGTGCTTTTGGAACTCTTGATTAGGTGTAAAAACCTAGAGTCAAAACCCTAGTGTTGTATTTTCATGAAAATCATTAGAATAGATTCCACTATGTTAGGTTGTATAGATTCATGTGTAGATTCTTCTAGACCCCTCCTTCTTCCATCTATTGGAGATTCAAACCTTCAAATTAATGAATCTCAATTTGACTTAAAAGAAGAAGAAAATGATGAAAATGAAGGTGACCTTCGACAAGCTTATGATGAATTATATACATTGTCCTTAAAGCTTGATAAGAATAATAAAAGACTTATAGAAGAATCTAAAAGACTAAACAAAGAATTAGTTTCTTCAAAAGATGAACTTAGTGAGAAAGAAGAATTAATAAATTGTGTAGAATCTAAGTTCATGATCTCTTTGCATAACCTATCTAATGTTCAAGATGAACTAAATGAATTAAAGATAGGATGTAATGAACTAAATAAGGAAAACTTAGAACTAAGAGATCAATTAAAAAGGCAAGATAAAGACATTAACAATCTAGAATCCAAGTTGACTATTTCTAAAGAAAATTTATCTAATGCTCAAGATAAAAACTCTAGAACTTCGATCTAATGTTATTAATGAACTTAAACTTGAGTTAAAACTTACCCATGAAGAACTAAATAAATTTAAGGGAATTGAAAATGAACTAACAAAAGTTAAAAATGAAAATTCAACCCTTAAAAACCAAGTCACTCAACTTGAAAGCTACAAACAAAAGTATGAGTGCAAATTTACCCAAAGTGAAGAAAAATTTGAAAAGTTATTTAAATTGGGTAAATCTCAAAGAGATAGGATGGGTCTTGGATTTGATAGGAATATTTCACATGACCCAAAATTCACCAACACTTTTGTGAAAGGTGAGTCCTCATTCTCTAGCACTCATACTTCCTTGCCCATATCTAAATGTAATTATTGTGGCATTGAAGGGCATTTTAGGTTTGAGTGCAAACTAAGAAAAAGCCATGTGTCTAAACCCATCTTTGAACCCAAGAAAGTAGAATCAAAATCTATGAAGGGTAAGACACTAAAAATCAAAGAAAACTCCAAGAAGATTAAATAAGTTAAATCAATTAAAAAGGAGTCTCCTAAGATAGATTCTAAAAAGGTTAAACAAGTTAAGCCAAGTATAAAAGAATCTATAAACAAAAAGCTTCTCAACCTATCTCCCTTAAATCAACCCATGAAAGAACTTTTGAAGAAAATAGCAAAGTTAAATTTAAAATTCAGAAATCAAATAAAGGGAGAAAATAAGAAGAAAAGAAATCAATCCCCTAAAAAAAAGAATCACCAACCTCAAAAGACCAATCACCAACCTAAGCTAAATTTAGTTAAATCTAAACATAATGGTGATAAGTCTAAATTGAAAATTTATCAAGTCAAATCTCCTATAGTTGGTGAGACTTTTAAAATAGACCTCAAAGAACAACCCTCTCAAGACCTTAGGTGGATTTCTAAAGTTATATACTTAGTCAAACCTTAAGGCCTTGAACCTCATTGACCAACTTATCCTTTTTAGTTAAATCTTTTTGTTGGTCATGATCATTTGCATTTATGTTCTTTCAATAGTTACACTTTCTTAAATGCAATGTTTATTCGTGATCAATTGATTTTGTTTTCATGTACTTCTCTAGTTACATATCATGGTTTTCAAAATCATTTGATTATGTTTTCCTCAGGATAGATTTGCTTCTTACTCTCATATAGTCATATCTTGTATTGCAATTCTACATGATCAATTGATTATGATTTCAAAAGCTTTGATAGCTAGATCTTTCATAATCAATTGATATTGCAAAATCATTTGTTTGAATGTCTTATTTGTTTTGAAAAACAAATGATATGAAACATTTTGGATTTTTCATGTTTTTCTAAGTTATACTTTCTAATGGAAAATTACTGTCTTGCAAAATCCATCCTTTGTGCTTTCTAGTTGTTATTAAATGGATGGTTATGTTGTTGATTCATGTGTATTTTTCTTATTGGTATCATTCTTTATACATATCTCAACTTCATAATAGTGTGCTTAATCATATGAACCTCTTTGAAATCCATTCCTTGTATTTCATAGTTATAACTATTGTTTGATGGATTTCTTAGATGTTGAATTCATATGATTTTGACACTTTGTAAATTGTATGTTCTTTTAAGTTATATCTTTTTATGCAATTTCTCATGTTCATCACTATGCTCATTAGTTATATCTTTAAAAGTGATGAATATTCATGTATGATGCTTGATTTTGTATAAGTCACATTCCATTAGCATCATAATTTCCATGTTTGAATTTCATTTCACTCATCTTGCTCTTTATAGTCATATTTTATGATTAAATGAAATGTTTTCAAAACTTTCATAGCATATGATTTTCATAAGTTATATTGATTGATGCTATGTTTAGTAATCCCTATAACTTTATGGATAGCTCTAATTTGGATGAACCCTAATAGGTATATTCCTTAACTCCATTTTAGAGTGATTGAGTTAATAGTCATATCCTTCAATCTATATTGGTATATTTGTTTTATATATATTTCAATTGATATCTTTGATAGATTATCCTTTTGACCTTGTTCTTTAATTATCCTATAGCTTCTCGTCAATTAGTATCTTTATAATGGTAATTTGATCATATTGAGCTCAATAGTTAAACTTGTATCTAATCCTTCTCTTGAAGTTAACCCTCAATTGGTTAAACCATCTTCTTCTTGCTCCAAATAGTTAAATATTTGTCAAAAGTTTGACAAAAGGAGAGAATGGATTGAGGGGGAGTGTAAACCATCATAGGAAGTTTTAGTTTTGATCAAATTCACCCTTGTATTGGCTCTATACCCTTTTAACTTGCTACCCATACATGAAAACCTGTTATGTATTTCATTTTCGATTTCTTTTGTTAACAGGTGCTTCTCAAAGGTATTTTCTTTGTTTCATGTGTGTAGGATCCTTTGCAATTTAATGTCAAAGGGGGAGAGAGTGTTCAAGTTGTCTAAACGAGGAGAGAATGCATATCTTGTGTCAAACCCCAACCCAGGATTAACCCGATAGTGTTTTGCTTAGTGTGTGCTTAGTCCTAAGTGGGTTTAGTTATCGTGGGTTAGAGTATGATTAGTTTTAGCCCTGATCATAGCTTTGGGGTATTTTGAGAACGTTTAGTGTCAACTAAACACACTCAGGAAGGCCTGGGTGTACGTGCAATCGTGGGAAGATCGTGTTTGGTTTTGTGTTAATCGTGAATTTCATTTGCAATTGAATGGTTTTATGATTATGTACAACTTACGTGTTTAGCCCGTCTGTAGTTGTAGCCCAGAAACTCAAGTTTTGGACCGAAGGGTAAAATTGTCTTTTCACACTCAAATCTGGACACAATTTTCGAGATCTCAAAACAGTATAAAAAATATACTTTTTGGAAACTAGATATTTCAAGGATCGTTTTGTCCTTCTTCGTCGACTTCATCCGAGGCCCGCAAGGTCATGCTTTCCTTGATACAAGAATTAGTTCTAATGGGTCCCACTTGCAAGCACTTAAGCCCTTTCCCTTCTCTTTCTCTTCATTTCCCACAAATCTCTGCAATTTCTTGTCTAGGGTTGAGGAAACCCTCTTTTTCTCTCCATCTTCTTCTCTTGAATGCTTGAGCTAGGAACCTCCAAATAGAATTCTAAAACCATCATCTTCTTCCTCTCATCCCAAGCTTTCCATTGATGCCATTTTCTTGAAGTTTCTTGTTGGGAAAGATGTCCATTTCCTTCCTCACTTCTTGTTTGGACACCTCTAGGTAAGAGCTCCAACCCATCTCTTCAATGGAGTTCTTTTGACTCTTAAGGATCCTGTTTTTCTAACCTTCAACACCCATTTCGAAATGGGTTGCTTGTTTGCACTTTTGGGTGAGTTTTGAATGGTTTTCATGGGGTTTTTGTAGTTCTTGGCTTGACTCTTGGGTAGGAATGCTTGAAGGATTGTGTTAGCTTTTGGGCAAAGACAAGTAATCTCTATAGGTTTAGTGTGCATATGTGTTATGGATTTTCATTATGTCTCTTGAGGTTTGCACTTATCTTGTGTTAAGTTCTATGGTTATGTATTTTCTTAGACTCTCATTTTATGATTTCTATCCAAGTTTATGTACCAATGATAAGTAACTTCTAAACCTTCAGATTTCTAGTTGATTTTTAAGCTTTGCTTCTTGAGAAATGTGAGCTTGTTTTGATGAGAAATAGGGTTTGGATGTTTAAAATTATGGGTTTAATGATTTTGTAATGTGGATTTGACCCTTTGGAGAGCATGGTGGCTCAAGGCATTTCAGGTGGATTAAGTGTAAGATGGAGGAAAGAATGGGCTTGTGAACCATGTATGAGGAGTGCAGTTTCTGCACTCAGCGAGCACAGGCAGAAGCCTGTTCGCTCGAGCGACCTATGGGTTCGCTCGAGCGACCAGGCCACTGCCTAGTCCGAGCGCAGACAGAAGGCTGTCCGCTCGAGCGACCCTTGGCTCGCTCGAGCGAACTGCCTGCTGCCTAAATTGTGTTGAGACAGAACATCGATCGCCCGAGCGACCCGATGGTTCGCTCGAGCGAACTGTCCAGACCGCTCGAGCGACCTGTCAATCCCAGTTTTAGAAATTTTATCTCATTTATACACTTTTTAGGATTGGAAAACTAGGCTATGTTATGGACTTTAACCTGACATTGCGTGATTGGAACTCCAAGATACGAAGCAACTTCGGGGACACCAATTATTATATTTTAACAACAGAGTCCCAATCACACAAGGGTCAATGAATAGCCTGAGCTTGTACTTGATGAAATTATCGCGTTTTGAACTTTGTTTTGATACGACAAGTAATATCGTGTACTCGCTTTGAATTCAAGTTTTAAGCTCGTTCGAAGACGTGTTTCAAGTATCAAATGGGGATCACTTCTTAAGTCGTGTGCATATATACTATGCAATCTTGCTAGTCGTGCCTTGTCTTGTTTTGATAAGTGATTTCCCCTTTTATTTCTGATGTGTTTGATATTTCCGATGTGTTTGAATCGTGTTTTACGTGTTTTATGCATTCATGAACTCAAGTGAACACCACAGAGCTTGGACTGCCCTTTCAATCTGATCCACTGTCCGGGGTCCTTAAACATGTGGACTATCTGCAGATTAGTCGTGTATTTATTACACATCGTGCGTGTCCAGTTCCGCTGCCAGAATCCCGTATTTGTGGGAATCGTGTCGTGTTATATTATGTATATCGTGCTTCTCGTGCGTGCTTACTCTTTTCATTATGAATGATAGAGAAGGATGGGCTCTTTGTGGATTTACGATTCATGATATATGTATTATGTATTCATGCTAGTTTGCATCTGATTTAGAAATGTGTTCTGTAAGTATTTGTTTTACGTTCAGTAAAGTGTTTCTTTATGTTTTCGAATAAACATTGTTTTCCATGCCTTTACCTAAATTGATTACCTGCCAAACCGTCGTGTTTGATGCTTGTTATTTTGGTGACCAGGTGCAGGCGGTTATGCCTTTGAGGTGGAGTGCCCGGAGGAGGTTATTGAGCCTACCTTAGCTCGCGAGTGGCGACCCGACGACGTCATCTAGACGTCGGGATGGGTCATGAGTTCGATGTATCACTTTTTGGGTTTTTATGTACTTTGTTATTGTATTGGCCTTTGTTGGCCTCTTATTTTGGGATTGTAACAACTTAATACACTTTGTTAACTTTGTAATTTGAACTATTATGGGAATTCCTTGCTATATCCCTTTTCTGATATTATAGTCTGAATGGTGATGTGTATGTGTTATTATATTCTTGTCTTGATGTGAATTGCCAGGCGCTTCCGCATATTTGACTGTGTGAGCTCGATATCCGTATCCTCGGAATCCTCACCGCGGAAACCTATGGGAAATTTAATCATCCTATTCACCAACCACCACCGTCGCGGGGCCCGGGTCTCGGTCCGGGGTCGCGACATCTTGCCAAAAGGGAGAGAGTGCATGGTCAAAGGAGGAGAGTGAAAGAAGAGAAAGCTTGGGAGCTAAAAGAAGATGCTTGGCCAATGAAAGAGAAATGAAAGGAAAGCTTGAAGAATGATCAAGCTCCAAGCATCAAGGAGAATGAACAAAAAGACCTAGAGCCCAAGCTAAGTGAAGAAGCATCCAAAGAAGATTTCAAGTCTTGTCCAGCCTAGGGGGAGCTGAAAACTTTGTGTGAAAATCAATGTTAAATAAGGTTTGCCATCAAATTGCAAAGGGGGAGATTGTTAGGGATTTTGTATATTGCAATTTGATGGATGCATTATCATTTTAATCATCATTTGAATTTTCACACATGCATTGATTTAGAAAAACTTGAAATCTTGATTTACACATGCATTGTTTTTTAGACTTGTAGAACTATTGATTTATGCATGTTTTGTTTTTAAACTTGGATGCATTTAAATTTGAAAAGAAGTTTTTTGAATCAAGCTAGCCTATGTTTTAAATCTTTCAAATCATTTTAGGCTTTTTATGTTTCATGTTTTGAATCCTCTTAGAATGATTTAAAATCATGATTCCAAGCTTGATTTAATGGCCCAAAAGTCCCCACAAGAAATACTTTGAAATATGCATTTTTGGGGTTTTTGGTCCCTGGGCCCAGGTCGACCTGCAGTGTGCTCGGTCGACCGAGCCCATGGACCCGGTCGACCGCACACACTGCGGGTCGACCGGGAAAAGAGCCGTTAGACCTCTTTTTCAAACGGTCAGATTTTTTACCGTTAAGCCCAAGTCGACCGAGGTAGAGTGGGGGTCGACTGGGGACACGCCAGAACTCATTTTTTGAGTATAAAATGAGGTTCATTCCTTTGAAAAAGTGTTGAACATTTTAGTCTTCCTTGAGGTGTTTGTAGATAAAAGAAAGGGGATGAACTAAGAGAGACCAAGGGGTCTAATGGAAAGCTAAAGCTTGGATTAATGAAGTTAAATCTCTAAGTAAGTTTTACTTTTCATTATCATATGTTTCATGCCTTGTTTGAATTATTGGTAAATTAATTTTAGCATGTTAACTATGATGTGTTGAATCCATCACTTCTCTTAATCTTTGATTTAAGTTGGATTGGATTCTTCATCCTTGATTTCAAACTAAGTTTGTTTTTAAAACTTTATAAAACATGTTTTGTCAAATCCTTTGATTTCATTTATAACATATTTCATTTACTTGGTTGATTCATATTGTTGTTTTCATTCATTTGAACCTAAGTTAAACTTTTGTTTTTGAAAACAACATTGCACATGAAAGTCCGGGATCCTAACCCTAGAGGGGGGGTGAATAGGGTGATCTACACTTAATGACTAATTATGACCAATTTTAATTTCTTAACAAACAACTAATCACATGTGATGATTAACATAAAATATGCGGAAGCTTAAACAAAACAATCACCACAAAGCAAACACCACTACACAAAGATTTATAGTGGTTCGGCCTCAATGCCTACATCCACTACCAGCTTGTGTCTCAACACCCCACCGGATTTCCACTATTTATACTTTTGAAAAAGGCTAAGCAATAACCTCTACAATATGCTTTCCAAGGATAAGCAATAACCTAACAATGTTGTTTTTCTAGGCTTAACAACAACCTATACAAGATGCTTTTCTAGGCTAAGCAATAACCTTTACACAATGCTTTTCTTAGGCTAAGCAATAACCTTTACAATAAAGAAATTTTCTCTCAATGTAGTGTCTTCACAAAACACTCTAAGAGAATACAATTTAGCTCAATTACAATGCCTCTTAATTAGGCGGATATGAAATTGAAAAACTAACTCACACAAACACTATATGAATGCAAAGGTGTATGTTCATGATGTGTGTGTGTGATAATTTCAATCAAGTTAAAATGAAGGCTCAATAAATGTATGCTTAATGCATTTTAAAGTTTAAAGCACACAAAAGATTTGATTGAAGTAAAATGCAAATCACATGTACAAAATACTAACTTGTTGATGATATGAAAATCAAAAGCTCACAAGTTGTATGAAATTAATTATGTCTAAACATGTGATGCCTGTGCAATGTTGTTTTCAAAACAAGAGTTTAACTAAAGTTCAAATGAATGAAAACAACAATGTGATTCAACCAAGTAAATGAAACATGTTATAAAAGAAATCAAAAGATTTGACAAAACATGTTTTATAAAGTTTTAAAACAAACTTGGTTTGAAATCAAGGGTGAAGAATCTAATCCAACTTAAATCAAAGATTAAGAGAAGAATGGATTCAACACATCATAGTTAACATGCTAAAAATCATTTACCAATAATTTAAATAAAGCATATAACATATGATTAATAAAAGTAAAGCTTACTTAGAGATTTAACTTCATTAATCCAAGCTTTAGCTTTACTAATGACCCCTTGGTCTTTCTTACTTCATTCCCCTATTTCTTGCCTCCAAACACCTCAAGGATGGCTTTTTTGTTCCACACTTTTCTCATGGGAATGAACCTCATTTATAGTCAAAAAGAGACTTTTTTACGTGTCCCCGGCCGACCTCACAACACCCCGGTCGACCTGGCCTCAACGGTCAGAAATCTGACCATTTGAAAAAGGCTCAACGGCTCTATGCCCGGTCGGCCGCACAGTGTGGCCGGTCAACCGGGTCCCTTGGGCCGGTCGACCGGCCACACTGCGCAGTCGACCCGGGCCTGGGACCAAAGTTCCCAAAAATGCATATTTTTGCATATTTCAAAGTTTTTCTTGAGGGAACTTTTTGGGCCATTAAATCAAGCTTGGAAACATGTTTAAAATCAAACTAAGTGGTTTAAAAACATGAAACACAAAAAGCCTAAAATGAATCAAAACTTTAAAACCAAAGGCTTGCTTGATTTTTAAAAACTCTTTTTAAAAAACAAATTCATCCAAGATTAAAACCAAAACATGCATAAATCAATACTTTTACAACTCTTAAAAACAATGCATGTATAAATTAAGATTTCAAGATTTTCTAAATCAATGCAAATGTGTGCAAATCAAATGATGCTTGAATGATAATGCATCCATCAAATTGCAAATACAAAATCCCTAACAGCACATGCATCACATGTTTAGACATAATTAATTTCATACAACTTGTGAGCTTTTGATTTTCATATCATCAACAAGTTAGTATTTTGTACATGTGATTTGCATTTCACTTCAATCAAATCTTTGTGTGCTTTAAACTTTAAAATGCATTAAGCATACATTAATTGAGCCTTCATTTTAAACTTGATTGAAGTTTTCACACACACACTTCATGAGCATTCATCTTAGCATTTCATAGAGTGTTGTGTGAGTTAAATTAAACTTTCTTATCCGCCTATTTTAGAGGCAATTAAATTGAGCTTTAATTGTAATCTCTTAAAGTGTTTGTGTAGATACTTATTTGAGAAATCATCTCTTGTAAAGGTTATTGCTTAGCCTAGAAAAGCACATTGACAGGTTGTTGTTTAGCCTAGAAAAACAACATTGTTAGGTTATTGCTTGGCCTTGGAAAGTATATTGTAAAGGTTATTGCTTAGCCTTTTGAAAAGCATAAATAGTGAAAATCCGATGGGGTGTTGGATCACAAGCCGGTAGTGGATATAGGCATTGAGGCCGAACCACTATAAATCCTTGTGTAGTGGTGATTGTTTTGTTTAAGCTTCTGCATATTGTATGTTAATCATCACATGTGACTAGTTGATTGTTAAGAAATTAAAATTGACCATAATTAGTCATCAAGTGTAGATCACCCTATTCACCCCCCCCACCCCCCCCCCCCCCCTCTAGGGTTAGGATCCCAGACTTTCAAACATGGGATCCCAATCACGTCCCATTTGCGGCACGAGCATGACCTACGATCTAGATTAACTACATCAACATACTCTGAAGATTGCACTTGATATTCATTCAATGCCGCTATCCATACCATCAGCTTTCGTGATTCTTGCATCTCTATGGCTAGGTACTTCTCTGCGTACAGAGTTAGTTGTGAAGTGATGCTTTGTACTTGAGTTGACCGTCTCTGAAAGAATTCCATGAGTTTTGCACGCATCTCTTCCACTTGTTTCGTAATCGGGAGCACACGGGTGTCTTTTAGGAGACTATTTGTGCACTCTGCAGCATTGCTGGTAAGCATGTCATACCTGCATCCATGAGCAAATGCCATTACCCAGAACTGACTGCCAATCGCATGGATGTAATTATATGCACGCTCATCTACATTTTTTATGTGGTCTATGCAAGTATCGTACTCACAAGGTCGGTATGCCCTCGCCGCTCTCCAAAACTTTCTTATAATGTCGTGGTCGTTGAAAGACGCCTTTATGTTTTCGGCTATATGATGGCAACGAAAACAATGCTTTGCGCTTGGCATTATGGCTTGTACTGCAAGAATCAGACCTTTCTGATGGTCGAATACAATTGTCAGATCTTTTGGCTCACCCAACGACAAGGACAAGTGTGTAAGAAACCACTCCCAACTATCACGCTGCTCCGCTTCAGCAAAGGCAAATGCAATTAGGAACAATTGATGATTTGCATCATGTGTTACGGCCACCATTAGCACTCCTGGATATTTGCCACGAAGGTGTGATCCATCCACCACTATCGATGGCCTTAGAGATGTTTGGAATGACGTTAAGCATGGACTGAAGGACCAAAAAAGGCGTCTAAATCAGTCATCCTCCCTGATGTCCAATGCAGTGTACGAACCGGGGTCGGTTCTATGAAGCTCGTTGCAGTAGAGCGGCAATATCATAAAAGACTCCCCGTACGATCCACGAACTTTGCACAGTGCAAGATCCTTTGCCATATGTGCCCTCCTATATGTACTTTGTTATAGCTCTTCTTGTCGCGACCTTGAACCGGGTCCCACACAAGCGCGGGCCTGATCCGGGATCGGGACACTAATGATTATGAATGAATGGATAAGTGAATGACGATACAATCCATGACAACACTATGAATTAATTTAATCAAAACGTATACGAGTCCATAAAGGATGCCACTCGTATACGCGATTTCCCACAGGTGTCCACGGTGAGGATATTACATCAACATGAATATTTCTTTTAATGTGCGGAAGCGTGTAGCAAATTTAATTCATACATTCATGTCCAAGATAACAAGATTAACATATATTTAATACCAGTATCAAAATGAGCAATGATCAATGGATAATCCCCCAAAAGTAAGTTAAGGTTTATAACCAAATCATTTAATTACATTTTCCCAAAATTAGAGGCCAACAAAGGCCAATATAACAAAGTATCATAATCCCAAAAAAATTGGTTAATAACTATCCCCAAAATGTTACGCAGCTCAAGCACCCGGATGTCTAAACGACATCATCGGCATGTCACTCGACTAAACGTTGCGGTTCTCCGACCGCCTCCTCGTGCTCCTCCTCGGGAAAGCCGACAACGGGACCTGAGTACCAAATCAAGGGTCAAACACGACGGTTTGGCAAATGGGTGAAAAGTAAACAACAATTGAAATTACCTTGGAAAACATTTAAACCTGTTAAAGCAATAAATCTCATAAAACAGGATGATCATTTATTTGAAACATAAATGCAATATAAAACATGTAAAGTATCCAAGGAAACGGGAAACGACAAGATGGCAACCACACGGAGCTAAGTCCTCTATCACCGAAGTGACATGAGCATATCGGGATGTTGATCTCAGCCACCGAAGTGAGGAGATGCAACATAAATAACATATACATAAATATAATAAATACGGGACATGACCACGATAGCGAACCGGGCATCGGGAACCACAGTAGCAATCTGCGGCATCGGGACAATACCAAGGTAAGAACCAGGTAGCGGGATTTAAACTACAGCTGGCGGGACAGGAGGGGGATTTCCAAGTCAGTGGATCAGACCGGCAAGGTTATCCAAGCTTAGTGGTGCCGACTCATAGGTCAAATATCATAAATCAAGACATGTACAAAAATTCATGTGATGCACTTATATAAACGGGTGAGACGAGATGCTCAAAGGCATAAATATCATTCAAAACGGGAAGTGCATATCGGAATTAGCAAAAATGCTACAATTACAAATTCAGTATTTTCGAGGATAGTAAATCATAATTCAAGAAGTTTGGGACAAATATCGGGATTAGAAATTCAATCAAAGTGAATAAAGGTCCCGTATGTCATATGCAATAAGAATTAGTACTCCTTGAGTTTGGAGACATCCCGGGCTCTTTATACACCTTAGGATTTTCAAAACTTAAATACAAACTTGTGATTTGATTTCTCTTTTCAAATGGGTACTACACAATGGTTATTAGTTTTCCCATCACAATAGGGTTCCCAACAAACGCCTCTCAATCAAATAAACACTTCATTTTTGCTCACAGATTAGTCCCAGGTGAACATTGCTGATCGCTTGAGCGGACAGGAAGTTCGTTCGAGCGACGAGCTCTCTAGAATGGTTTTCTAGGAGGTTCGCTCGAGCGGATAATGGGTTCGCTCGAGCGAACAAGTTGGCTCGAGCGAATAAATGGTTCACTCGAACTAACAAGGTTCTGTGACGCTCTAATAAACTTTCTAGGAGAGTTCGCTCGAGCGAATAAGGGGTTCGCTCAAGCGAACTTGTTGGCTCAAGCGAACAAATGGTTCGCTCGAACTAACGAGGTTCTGTGACGAGCCTGATACAGTTCTGGGAGGGTTCGCTCGAGCGAATAAGGGGTTCGCTAGAGCGAACTGTCTACTGGAATGGTTTGGAACCTGTTCTGGATACTTCGCTCGAGCAACCACCAGGTTCGCTCGAGCGAACTGCCCAGAAATGGTTTCCGGGATAGTTATGCTCCCATTTCATTTTCCACTTCTTACAATTCCCTTAGCCACAATTTCACTCCACATGGGAGGCCCCAATACTCCTTTCCATCATCATTCAAGCTTCACTTCAACACTCCCATCATCATCAATCAAAACACCTTCTTCTCCTCCATCCCATCCAACCACAAAGGATAAGAGAAAACCATATCATAAGGGCTCATTTAAACTACCATTAAGCAATAAATGCAAACTACCAACCACATTTAATGAACTAATAGGAGTCATTAATGCACATTTTATTCCATCAATACAAATCAATAGTAATATGAAATAATCAATGCATTTTATCAAAATCATTAAAAGCTCAAAATAACAATTCATCCACTTCCCTCAAGTCCAAGCTAAGCAAAAGATCCTCTAATCACCCTCTCAAGCTCAAAACCAACAATCTCTACAAAACCCCCAAAACAAACCCTAAAATGGGTCAAACAAAGAAATAGGAAGAGAGCTTCCAATAATGGAAATGGAGCTCCTCAAAGGCAAGAAGAATACATGTCTAAGAGATTAGAAAGAAAACTTACTTGTAGAGTCTCCAAATGGAGAGAGTTAGCTCAAAGGGGATCTTGGAGATGGAGATTTTCTTCAACAATGGTATCAATGGAGAACCTTGAAGGAGAGGAAGAGAATGGTGATCTCCATTATGATGTTGGTGCAAGTTTGGTGGTGTTGTGATGAGGGAAAATCAAGAAGAAGAACAGGGAAAACCCTAGGCTAAAGAAAGTTGCTGGAAAAGGAGGAATGAAGGAGATGGGTTCTATATATAGCATTTGCAAGTGGGCTCCACTCCCTAGGAAACTTGGAAGGCTGAAATAGTAGTTTTCAGGACCTCGGATGAAATCGACAAAGAAGGAAGAAATGATCGTCGAAATTTTTAGTTTCCAAAAAGTATATGTTTCGCGGGTTTCGGGAATATCAAATATTGGATCCAGATTTAGTGTAAAAAGACTGTTTTGCCCTCGATGTAATAGAAATCGGGTTTCGGTATTCGAGACGGGGACGGGATCAACACGAAAGTTGTAGAGATCGACGAGATTAATAAAACAGAATAAAAACACAATTCCACAGAATCTCAATTAATCCCCCAAATACACTCAAAGTCATAAAAAGGAACCCCCAAAGGGCTCCACTAATCACAAAGGCACTCAAAATTCCCCAAAGCTATATCAAAGCTATTCTAAACCCAATATAAACCAAAACACACTAAACACACTTAGAACTAACACGCAACTTAATCAACACTAATCGAGGTCACTCGGGTCGGGGTCTTACACTTCTAAAAGCCTCACGATCAGGAAACTCCATACCTAGCCACATCTCCCTACCTTAACCGGTCCCTTCTTCGAGCACGACATTATCAGGGACCATCGTGTCCACGAGGGGAACTTTAGAAAAGCTATCTTCTTCATTTCCGCTTGTAGTATCTCTTTCTACACCTGATTTAATTAGTTCGGTAGCTGTTGAACTTCCATTCCCAACCACATTAGTTGCGGGAGCACCTATGAAGCCGTGCACACTTTCATTTCCATGCACATGAAGCATTTCTACATTGATTTCTTCGAACATGGAGTCATCATCGTCTGCAAAATAAGACAATGTCGTTGGGAATTTTACATCGTGATCCTCCTGTATATCGATCGTGGGAAATTCTCTAAAAGGTGAAGGTGACGGTGGTAGCTTGCCCTTTAATTTATTATTAGACTTTCCAATGATAGGAGCATCTCGAATGATTTCATTCCTTTCATCCTTTAAAGACCTGCAGTATATAGTTATAAAAGAAAATAATTACTTTCGATCTAGGCTCAAAATGTTGAAATATAGTTTTACCTTCAGAACGTACCTATTGTCACGGGTGTGTTGGAAACTGTCTTCATCGCATGGCCTTCTTGAAATGAATAATAATATGGCATTTGCTTCGCTTCTGGACGATTTTAATAAACCATTGATATCATTATCATCGTCGATATCTATTAACGAAAAAAAAATTGCCATTGTGTAGAAAATACTTTAGAGTTATCTCATCGGAAGTTGTTGCCTAACTCGATGCTTCCAAAGCAATTTTGGATGACTCCTTAAACGTAACATTACTCGAGAGATATCTCATCTTTTGCCTTCCACCCTTGTACTGAGGACGATTGAGCTCAAATTCAAACTCACCATCATAGTGAAAGATTTTGAGGTGCTCAACGTCTGGCATGCTATTAGAACATCATAAAAAACATAAATTACTTGGACCATCCTTCTCATGCAATAATGCATGGGGTGTAGATTAAATTTGTGAACATTTTCCTCCTTATTAGAAACTAATTATGTAAAAAGTACTTTGAACAGTTCAAAACAGTAAATAGGGCTCCTATGCAACGTATACCATATTCAATGAAACAGATAATAAACACCATACAATGAAAGAGAACATGTATCCATGGATTGAATGATAGTATATGTATTATATGTCGTCAATAGAAAGAGGGGATTGATTTCTAGGTTTCTATCATGTGAAGAGACAAAATCTTCATTACCTCCTTTGTGTAGACCCTATCAATAGCAAGAGGAGATCGATTGAAAATTAGTGGTGACATCAAGGTGGAAAAACACAGTAGTCTTCATGTTTCGCAGCTATACAATACTAAAGGAAGGCGGCCTCTGCGTTTTTGGTGAAGTGGGACGAATGAAGCTCGAAATCGGATTTTATAGAGTTCGCGGACAGGGTCATCGCCGACCTTATTCAGTGTAAATAAGGTCAGCGCCGACGATGTGACAAATTGGTAAAAAAAAAATTAAAATCGGGCCCAATTGCTCTAATTGGTGCACTAATGGCTAAAGTGTTTGATTGTGTAACATGTCCGCATTAAGTGATTTATCCGGTTAAATCCTCAAGTATTTATGAATACCTTATTGGCTATATGAGGATAGAGTGTTTATTATCTTGTTCAAACGGGTGGGGCATGCGAAGGTCCCACAACCCATTTACCATTATCAGCTGCAGGTGGATGGGGTGACTTAATGGTTGGGATGTAAATGGGTCCCGGTCCATGGTGGAACCAGAGCCAACAAGGTGAACCGTAACTAGAATCGTTATTGGACAAGTCCGGGTAAAATAAATAAAAATTCCCTAGATTTTAGGATACATTCTCAAAAATTGAAGTAACATGTCGGGTCCAGGCCCATTTAGTTTATGGGTCCAAAAGAGGACTCAGACCCAGTTTTTAGCAAGTTTGAACCTCCAAATAATTGGAGAATCAAAGACCCATTTACACCCCTACTTCACGGCCAGCACGAGGGATCCACACATAGGACCCTTCAATAGGTACGAAGCTCCAGCATCAATGACTATTATTAAGTAGTCTTTATTTGGTGTTCGATTTGGATTGCTTATAGGTGGGGCCCATCATGCTACCCAGAAGGGAAGCACTATATGATGTATGTATGCGAATAAAATCTATCACTATGCAGCACTTGATCATGGGCCCACTCTCGATCGACCCAATACACCGGATCCATGGAGTTTGCACCCATCCAAATGCATTGGCCCTGCAATGGATTGTGAGAAGTGCTCGCTAGGGTTAGTAATCAAACTATGCCAATTTAAAAATCAATGAAGTCCCAAACACACAACAATGTTAACTTAACAGGATAAAATAAAGTACTGGGACAATTTAAATAACCAATTGTGCATTAATAACGTATAAACCAACAACGATGATTATCAAATTAGATTTAACAAGTGTTATGCACAAGTACTGCTATATCTAAACAATATCGAACTTGCACATTCATCCCGAAGCATGCATAGAAAACAGCAAAGCAAATATATGATGACAAAGAGATTTATAGTGGTCCAGTCCTTTGCCTACGTCCACTCCTAAGAACACCACCCGATGGTCTCCTGGTATTAACTAAGTAAGGTTTTCAACAGCAGACCTCAAACCCGTAGAACTTAATTTTATTAGTTTCTTTTTCCATATACCCCCTAAGGCTTCTGTTATTTGCAAATAGGCCCATGTGGTTTTGGTACTTGTAAATAGACCTTGCTTACTCATTTTAATACCTTTTCATATCAAGAAATAAGTGGATTTGACGACCAAGATAAAGGGTCGTTAGGTTTTTGCTTATTTTGACCATTTTGCCCATCTCTTTATTTATCACCAAGAAAGCTTTTCTCTTTCCTGCAATCCTCTTTTTACCTTCGCTTTAACTTCCTTTTTCTCAACCAAGCCTACTATTAGCCCCTAAATAGCTGATGCTGCGTCGGTGCGCAGATGGTGCAGTGGGATGGGGACTCTCAGACCTAACCGTTGCACAGACAGTTCATTGGTACATATGGACTATGATATGGAAGCTAAATGCTGCATATGAATCCCTTGGTGCGGATGGGCATCGCCCCTCAGTCACTGGTGTGATAGACGACGGTGCCTACTAATGTTGTGCAGTGATAGACGTGCACGTCGTGTTGTACTGCACGTGGTGTGTGCAGTATTGTGTTGCACGTGGAGTGTGCAGACGTCGTGCTGTGTTACTGTGAACAACGTCAGTCGCGTGTTACGGTTGCTGCGAGCGACGACGTGCAGGTGTTGCGCGTGCTGTGGTCGACGTCGTGCGGGTGTTGCGTGCGGCAGATTTTCACCCCTCGACCAACCTTGTGTTTTCTGGAAACAAATGCATGTCCAATGCATTGAAAAAATGGAAGACATGTTGAACAATTATTGTGTGAAAGGATTTGTGCATTGGGATCTGGGAACATGTTGAAAGGTCCATTTCCTCATTCTCGGACGTCTATACCCAAAAGGTGAGAAACAATGGGTGGTACATACCTCTACTATGTAGGAGGTATGCCTGTGGTATGGAAAAATGGACGGTCGACCCTGTTAACACACGATAAGCATTAAGAAGCATACCAATGGCCTTGGTGGCCTCTGTCGAACATTGGTGGGACTCATATGTAAAATTGGTGGGTGGGACCCACTCCCTCGTACCTGGGCCTGAAAGTCCGGGATCCTTACCCTAGAGGGGGGGTGAATAGGGTGATCTACACTTAATGACTAATTATGACCAATTTTAATTTCTTAACAATCAACTAGTCACATGTGATGATTAACATACAATATGCGGAAGCTTAAACAAAACAATCACCACAAAGCAAACACTACTACACAAGGATTTATAGCGGTTCGGCCTCAATGCCTACATCCACTACCGGCTTGTGATCCAACACCCCACCGGATTTCCACTATTTATTCTTTTGAAAAGGCTAAGCAATAACCTCTACAATATGCTTTCCAAGGCTAAGCAATAACCTCTACAATGTTGTTTTTCTAGGTTAAACAACAACCTATACAAGATGCTTTTCTAGGCTAAACAATAACCTTTACAATAAAGAGATTTTCTCTCAAGGTAGTATCTTCACAAAACACTCTAAGAGAATACAATTAAGCTCAATTACAATGCCTCTTAATTAGGCGGATATGAAATTGTAAATCTAACTCACACAAACACTATATGAATGCAAATGTTTATGTTCATGATGTGTGTGTGTGATAACTTCAATCAAGTTAAAATGAAGGCTCAATTAAAGTATGCTTAATGCATTTTAAAGTTTAAAGCACACAAAGATTTGATTGAAGTGAAATACAAATCACATGTACAAAATACTAACTTGCTGATGATATGAAAATCAAAAGCTCACAAGTTGTATGAAATTAATTATGTCTAAACATGTGATGCATGTGCAATGTTGTTTTCAAAAACAAAGGTTTAACTAAGGTTCAAATGAATAAAAACAACAATATAATTCAACCAAGTAAATGAAACATGTTATAAAAGAAATCAAAGGATTTGACAAAACATGTTTTATAAGGTTTTAAAACAAACTTGGTTTGAAATCAAGGGTGAAGAATCCAATCCAACTTAAATCAAAGATTAAGAGAAGTGATGGATTCAACACATCATAGTTAACATGCTAAAATTAATTTACCAATAATTTAAACAATGCATGAAACATATGATAATGAAAAGTAAAACTTACTTAGAGATTTAACTTCATTAATCTAAGCTTTAGCTTTCCATTAGACCCCTTGGTCTTTCTTAGTTCATCCCTTTTCTTTTGTCTCCAAACACCTCAAGGAAGACTAAAATGTTCAACTTTTATCAACCACTTTTTCAAGGGAATGAATTTCATTTTATACTCAAAAATTGAGTTATGGCGTGTCCCCGGTCGACCTACACTGTACCCCGGTCGACGTGGCCTCAACGGTCAAAAATCTGACCGTTTGAAAAAGTAGCTCAACGGCTCTTTTCCCAATCGACCCGCAGTGTGCGCGGTCGACTGGGTCCATGGGCTCGGTCAACCGAGCACACTACAGGTCGACTGGGCGCAGGGACCAAATTCCCCAAAAATGCATATTTCAAAGATTTTTCTTGTGGGGACTTTTGGGCCATTAAATCAAGCTTGGAATCATGATTTAAATCAATCTAAGAGTTTTAAAATCATGAAACATAAAAGCCTAAAATGATTTGAAAGATTTAAAATATAGGCTAGCTTGATTCAAATAACTTCCTTTTCAAATTAAATGCATCCAAGATTAAAAACAAAACATGCATAAATCTATAGTTCTACAAGTCTAAAAAACAATGCATGTGTAAATCAAGATTTCAATATTTTCTAAATCAATGCATGTGTGAAAAGTCAAATGATGATTAAAATGATAATGCATCCATCAAATTGCAATACACAAAATCCCTAACAGGTCCCACGTAGTCCGAACGGAAGAAGCCCGAATACATACTATGACACCTCCCTTGAGTTGGTGCTGAGGTGTGGTGTTTGTGGGATACTTTGTTGATGTGGCAGCCACAAATACAGCAGTTGTGCAGTTAGCATGGGAGTTAATGTTTGGTGTGGCAGCCACATGTGTGGCAGTTATGCAGTTGCATTGGCTGGCTGGCAGCTGACTTAGACCAATGGCTAGAAGACAGGTTGTTTCTAACTATAGACAATAACTATTCTCTAAGCAGTTGGTCTGCATGGTGTTGGCAAATTCTAATTGGTCCAAGATGACAACAGTTATCCTTGTTGGCAAACAGTGATTGGTCAGGCTTCCTTATAAATGTCTACAAGGTTTAAGGCATTGTAGACAAAAGAGTAGATCCGAGTCTATCTTGTAATTGTTGTAACAAATTGTAAACAATTGTAAGAGAGTTGTAATTCCAAGTTTTGATTAGTAAGAGAAACAGGCTGATGCCTAATTAATCAATAGTTGTGTGTGTTGCTTGTTATCCCTTGTGCTCTTGCATTTCTGAGCGTGTTGTGTTGTTGTTGATAAGCTGACTAAGAGAAATCTTAGTGCTGCGCGGTGTAATTTTAGTGCGAAAAATTTACCCCGTGACAACTGGTATCAGAGCCAAGGTTTTTCGAAACTTTTGATGCATTTCTTCTCACAGCCATGTCTAAGAATGCGTTGGAGCAAGTTCGGGATACAGTCGTTCGTTTGGAGGAGACTGTAGATGGTCTGTCTGAGACCATCGCAGACCATATCACCCATGGTCCAAAGATTGTGGCGCTGACAGAGAAAGTAGGGTCCCTAGAGATGTCCCTTGCAGAAGCTGTTGCTCAAATCGAAGAGTTGAAGGTTCATATGCAGTCGACCACAGACTTCTTCAAGGAACAGATAAAGACTTTCTCAGATGAGTTGATTCTCTTCAAGAGAGCAGTTCGGACCACTGGTTCTTCTACAGAGAACGGGAGGGTTAAGGTTCCAGAACCAAAACCCTTTGCTGGCACACGCAATACGAAGGAATTGGAGAATTTCTTATGGGATATGGAACTGTATTTCGCTGCTGCCCATATTCCTATAGAAGAAAGAGTTACGATCACCAGCATGTACTTATCTGGTGGTGTGAAACTCTGGTGGCAGACAAGGGTGGATGACTACTAGAGTGCAGGCCGCACACCAATTACAACATGGGAGTCACTGAGGAAGGAATTGAAAGAGCAATTCCTGCCATGTAATGTCACATGGGTTGCTCGTGACACTCTTCGCAAACTCAAGCAAACTAGTCCAGTCCGAGACTATGTGAAACAGTTTTTGACCCTCATGTTAGATATCAAAAACATGTCAAAGGACGATAAATTATTCAACTTCATGTCTGGACTACAGGGCTGGGCTCAGGCTGAGTTACGGAGGCAGGGAGTCAAGGACCTGCCGTCTGCAATGGCTGCTGCTGAGGCACTGATGGACTTCAAAGCGGCCAAAGCAGAAAACAACGATGTTGGAAAGCCCAAGAACAACAACAAAGGTGGTTCAAAGAAGGGCAAGAAAAAAAGTGGAGACAGTGGCAGTAAGGAAAAACAGTTACAAAATGGAAATCAGCAGGGAAAACCCACTAAGGCAGACTCTGGTTGTTTCATTTGCAAAGGTCCCCATCGGGCTCGAGACTACCCGAAGAAAGAGAAACTTAATGCCCTTGTTGCAGAGGAGGAGCGAAAACAGGATGAGCCTAGTAGAGTCAATCCTCTACAACTTCTGAATGCGATTCAGAATGAAGGACCCTCCCAGACTAACAGTCTGATCTATCTGAAGGTTGTACTAAATGGGAATTTGGCATCGGCTATGGTGGATACAAGTGCCACTCACAACTTCGTTGCTAAGCGAGTGGTGTCTCGACTTGGTCTCTCCTTGACAAAAGGCCAAAGTCAAATGAAGGCAATGAATTCAGATGCAAAACCCATTGTTGGAATGGCCAATGATGTGACTCTAAGGTTAGGTCAGTGGTTTGGTCTCTGTAACTTCATGATTGTACCTCTAGATGACTTTGAAGTGATTCTGGGAATTGACTTATTTGTCAAGGCTAAAGTGGCGATTATGCCACATTTGGGGGATATCTTTATTGGTGATAAACAATGCCCCTTCTTCATCCCAAAGGTCAAAAAACCTGAAACGGTTCAAATATTATCTGCTCTGCAGATCAAGGATAGTTTAAGGAAGGGTCATTTAACCATATTGGCAACACTGGTGGAAGCGGAACACAATGCAGACGACTGTCCAGCAGAAGTACAGTCAATGTTGGGGGAATTTGCTGATGTTATGCCCCTAGAATTACCGTGAGAGTTGCCCCCACGACGTGTTGTGGACCATCAGATCGAGTTGATGTCTGGAATTCAACCCCCAGCACAGGCCCCCTTTAGGATGGCCCCTTCTGAGTTGGCTGAACTTAGGAGGCAATTGGATGAACTTCTGAATGTTGGTTTCATCCAACCATCCAAAGCTCCCTATGGTGCACCGGTGCTGTTCCAGAAGAAGAAGGATGGAGCTCTCCTGATGTGTGTTGATTACCGTGCTCTCTGTTAGGATTTTTGTGTTGCTAATTTGATGGAAGCACTATCTCTATCAGTCATCTGATCACACACACATTCATCTTAGTTTGGACCTTGAAATCTGGATCTTAGACTTGAAAATGTTTTTGATTTTCAAAGACTTCATCCTGCATGTTTTTAGAACTTAAAATGTATTTTCGAAAACCTAAGTTCTTCGTGCATGATTTTGAAAAATCAAGTTTGAAATCGAGGTTCATGTTTTGCATACATATTTCATTTTTAGAATTATTTTAGTATGCATAAAACTTATTGGCTAAGAGTTCATCTTTTAATAAAACACTTTCTCAAAAATTCAGTTTTGAACTCAGCTCTGGCCAGTGTACCCGGTCGACCGCACCAAGGACCAGGTCGACCGCGTACACTAAAAACAGGTTCTGAAATTTCTGAAACTTTGTCTCAGAATCCTGTGTACCCGGTCGACCGCGCAGAGGGGCCGGTCGACCGCATAAAAAGCCGTTGGGCCAATATGACCGTTGGACCCGGTCGACCGCAGGGTCATGGGGTCGACCGGGCCAACTAGCCGTTGGGCTGTCTTTTTGTATAAAAGTCCTTTCTATTCCCTTCTTTCTGAGGGCTGTTGGGATGCAATCTTTGAACCATTTTGAAGCCTAAGAAGAGGAATAAGCTAGGAAAGCTAGAGGCTTATTGGAAATCAAATGTTTGAGATTTAAAGAGGTATATCTTTTAAGTTAACTTTGATTTTCATTCCATTTACAATCATGCATGTTTAAATTCTTTGTAATCTCATTTTTGCATGATTTCTAGCTTTAGTTGAGATGTTTTGCAAACACATTATCACCTTGGAATACTAGTTTGTTTTGCAAACATCCTTATCTCAATCATATGTGTTTTTAATCTTTAAAACTTCATACAACTTGTGTAGCATGTCTTTCCAAGTTGTTTGAATTCTTCATGTGATTGGTTTATAACTTCAATCATCATTTTCAGTGCTTCGATTTTCAAATGCATCAAGCATTCATTTGTGAGCTTCCTTTTAGAAAATGATTGAAGTAAACATTCATACACTTTGAGCGCACACCTTTGCTAATTGTTTGTGTATGTTTGTATCTTGATTTAAACTTTCATATCAGCCTATTTAAGAGGCAATTGTATTGAGCTTACATTGAATCTCTTTGAGTGTTTGTGTAGACACTTTTTTGAGAAGAAATCTTTATCTTGTTAAGGTTATTGCTTAGCCTAAGAAAAGCACATTGTAGAGGTTATTGCTTAGCCTTTGAAAAGCATCTTGTAAAGGTTATTGCTTAGCCTAGAAAAGCACATTGATAGGTTGTTGTTTAACCTAGAAAAACATCATTGTAAAGGTTATTGCTTAGCCTTTTGAAAAGCATAAATAGTGAAAATCCGGTGGGGTGTTGGAACACAAACTGGTAGTGGATGTAGGCATTGAGGCCGAACCACTATAAATCTTTGTGTGAGATTGTATGCTTGTGGTGATTTCTCTTGTTAGCTTCCGCATCTTGTTTGGTAAATCATCTTATGTGACTAGTTACTTGTTAAGAAATTAAAATTGGCCATGATTAGTCATTAAGTGTAGATCACCCTATTCAACCCCCCCCCCCCCCCCTCTAGGGTTAGGATCCCGGACTTTCACTCTCAATAAGATTACGGTCAAGAATAAATACCCTGTTCCTTTAGTAGCAAATTTTTTTGATCGGTTGTCTAAAGCAACGATCTTCAGCAAACTGGATTTGCGATCCGGTTATTGGCAGGTGCGAATTGCAGAAGGAGATGAACCGAAGACAGCCTATGTAACACGCTATGGTTCTTTTGAATTCCATGTAATGCCATTTGGCTTAACGAATGCTCCTGCTACTTTCTGTACTTTAATGAACAATGTGTTTCGTGATTATATTGATCGTCTTGCGGTTGTTTATCTTGATGACATTGTGGTGTATAGCAATTCACTAGATGAACATTTGGATCACCTTAGGAAGGTGTTGTCCACATTGAGAACACATCAGTTATATGTAAAACCTGAGAAGTGTGAGTTTGATTGCGCCCAAATCACTTTTTTAGGCCATATAATCTGTAATGGGGAGGTAAGAATGGATCCTAAAAAGATACAGGCAATTGTAGATTGGCCTGCACCCAAAAAAGTGACTGAGTTAAGATCTTTCTTGGCATTGGCCAACTACTATAGGCGCTTCATTGAGGGATATTCTCGGAAGGTTGCAGTCCTGACTGACCTTTTGAAGAAAGACAGACCATGGAACTGGTCTGAAAGATGCCATGAGTGCTTTGATTAGTTGAAGCACTGGGTGTCTTCTGAACCCCTATTAAAACTGCCAGACTTCAAGAAGTCATTTGAAGTCCAGACCGATGCTTCTGATCGTGCGATCGGTGGTGTTCTAATGCAAGGAGAACATCTGGTTGCATTTGAAAGTCGCAAACTGAATGATGCTGAACAATGGTACTCCACCCATGGAAGGAGATGACGGCAGTAGTGCACTGTCTTAGGACATGGAGGCACTACCTATTAGGAGCAAAATTCATTGTGCGAACAGACAATTCGGCAACTAGTTTCTTCCTTACAACACATAAAGCTGACACCGAAACAAGCTCGATGGCATGACTTTTTGGCAGAATTTGATTATGAAATGAAATACAAAACAGGCAAAAGCAATGTTGTTACAGATGCACTGAGTTGCATCTTAGGTCTTGAGTCATACATCAATTCGCTGGTGCGAATTGAAGGGACCATGTTGGACAGGATTAAGACAGAGACAGCGAAAGATCAGGTGACTGTTCAGTTGCTGAAGCAAGTTACTGAAGGCATAACTAGAAAATTCTGGGTAGAAGAGGGAGTTCTATATGCCAAGGGTCATCGTCTTTTCGTGCCATTGACTGGGGGATTCCGGAAGGAGTTGTTGAAGGAAACTCATGTCTCCCCTTGGGCTGGTCATCCAGGCCAAGAACGCACTCTGGCACTTCTGTCAAGAAGCTACTATTGGCCACGAATGGAGAATGATGTGGAACAGTATGTGAAGACGTGTCTTGTTTGTCAGCAAGACAAGACAGAACGAAGGAAGGAGGCAGGATTGCTGGAACTGCTGCCTATTCCAAAGAGACCATGGATGAGTCTCTCTATCGATTACATTGTCAACCTTCCTAAGGTAGACAATTGTAGATCGATTATTGCTGTGGTGGACCGTTTCACTAAGTATGTGACGTTCATATCAGCACCGCATGCTGTTTCTACAGAGACAACAGCCAAACTCTTCTTTAAGAACATTATCAAATTGTGAGGCATCCCTTTGGACATTGTGTCTGACAGAGATGCGAGATTCACAGGTAGGTTTTGGGCTGCATTGTTTGAGTTGATTGGCACTCAACTCAAATTCTCCACAAGCAATCATCCGTAAACTAATGGACAGACGGAGCGGATAAATGGCATGTTGGAAGAATACCTACGACACTATGTCACTGCGAATCAGAAAAATTGGGTAGATCTGGTGGATACAGCGCAATTCTGCCACAATCTTCATCACAGTTCTGCAACGGGTGCAAGTCCCTTTGAATTGGCAACAGGTCAACAACCTCTGCCTCCTCACGAAGTCGCCAAGTAGAAATCCCAGGGAAGTTGCCCTGCTGCTTACAGATTTGTAAGGGAGAGGACGAAGTTGGTCGAAAGTGCAAGGGACTGTCTTGAAAGGGCAGTCCGTGGAATGAAGAAGTGGGCAGACAAAAATCGTATGTTCAAAGAATTCCAGGTTGGGGATAAGGTGATGCTGAAACTCACACCCCAGATTTGGAAGAAAATTAGAGCTGAGGAGGTCCATAGGGGACTGATTCCAAGGTATGATGGACCTTTTGAAATTATTTTAAAAGTGGGCAAATTAGCATACAGATTGAATCTACCTGAAAGAATCAAGGTACATTTAGTATTTCATGTTAGCTTTCTCAAACCCTATCATGAAGATCCAAGTGATGCAAGTCGAGGAGTGTCTCGGAGGGAACCACCTACAATTCGTGCTCAGTTTGATCGCAAAATCCAAAAGATTTTGGCTGACAAAACTAAGTACAAAAGCAAGAAGAATCGAAGGACAAGTTACTTGGTACAATGGGAGGGTGCTGAAGAGAGTGAAGCCTCTTGGGAGAAGGGGACCACTTTGTGGCAATTTGAAAAGGAGATGACAGAGTATCTGGCTCAAAAACGGACGAGGTCGTACATGGCTTAAGTGGGGGAGGATTGTTAGCCCCTAAACAGCTGATGCTGCGTCGGTGCGCAAATGGTGCAGTGGGATGGGGACTCTCAGACCTAACCATTACACAGATAGTTCATTGGTACATATGGACTATGATATGGAAGCTAAATGCTGCATATGAATCCCTTGGTGCGGATGGGCATCGCCCCTCAGTCACTGGTGTGATAGACGACGGCGCCTACTAATGTTGTGCAGTGATAGACGTGCACGTCATGTTGTATTGCACGTGGTGTGTGCAGTATTGTGGTGCACGTGGAGTATGCAGACGCCGTGCTGTGTTACTGTGAACAACGTCAATCGCGTGTTGCGGTTGCTGTGAGCGACGATGTGTAGGTGCTGCGGGTGCTGCGGTCGACGTCGTGTGGGTGTTGCATGCGGCAGATTTTCACCCCTCGACCAACCTTGTGTTTTCTGGAAAAAAATGCATGTCCAATGCATTGAAAACATGGAAGACATGTTGAACAATCATTGTATGAAAGGATTTGTGCATTGGGATCCGGGAACATGTCGAAAGGTCCATTTCCTCATTCTCGGACGTCTATACCCATGAGGTGAGAAACAATGGGTGGCACATACCTCTACTATGTAGGAGGTATGCCTGTGGGATGGAAAAAGGACGATCGACCCTATTAACACACGATAAGCATTGAGAAGCATACCAATGGCCTTGGTGGCCTCGGTTGAACATTGGTGGGACTCAGATGTAAAATTGGTGTGTGGGACCCACTCCTTCGTACCTGGGCTCACGTGGTCCGAACGGAAGAAGCCCGAATACATATTGTGATGCCTCCCTTGAGTTGGTGCTGAGGTGTGGTGTTTGTGGGATACTTTGTTGATGTGGCAGCCACAAATGCAGCAGTTGTGCAGTTAGGATGGCAGTTAATGCTTTGGTGTGGCAGCCACATGTGCAGCAGTTATGCAGTTGCATTGGCTGGCTGGCAGATAACTTGGACCAATGGTTAGAAGACAGGTTGTTTCTAACTGCAAACAATAACTGTTCTCTAAGCAGTTGGTCTGCATGGTGTTGGCACATTCTAATTGGTCCAAGATGACAACAGTTATCCTTGTTGGCAAACAGTGATTGGTCAGGCTTCCTTATAAATGTCTATGAGGTTTAAGACATTGTAGACAGAAGAGTAGATCCGAGTTTATCTTGTAATTGTTGTAACAAATTGTAAACAATTGTAAGAGAGTTGTAATTCCAAGTTTTGATTAATAAGAGAAACAGGCTGGTGCCTAATTAATCAATAGTTGTTTATGTTGCTTGTTATCCCTTGTGCTCTTGCATTTCTGAGCGTGCTGTGTTATCCCTTGTGCTCTTGCAGTTCTTGAAAGAAAAAAACTGAATTTTATTTTGAATGTATTAGTTTTGTGTCTTTAGCTGAAAATGGGTTTTGTCTGTTCATTATTCTTTTTTCTTTAATTAAGTGATGCATGTCAAGAAATAATGGGTTTTCAACACAACTCAATCTCGGTATAATGTTAACGAACAAAGACTTAATTGGGAGATCAACCTTGGTCTTTACTAGTTGCTTAATTCGACATGGGTCTCCGTAGCAGGCGGGCCACATTATAGATCCATGAATTTTCAAAGTTCTACATAAGGCAAATCCTGGTCCATCTAAATGTGAGATAGCTGACATTAATGCCCAACCCTAAGAAACTCAATAATCTAAGTAAATAATCTTTACATCATAATAGTCCCCTTAGTGCCTTTTTGGCTGCATTAGAACATAAAAAATTGAATATAAAGGAATTCATGGTCAAGTGAGCTCTTTCGAAGGATTATTAAAGAGATGAAGTGTGAATGACATGAGGTGATAGCTATGTAAATGGTACCTTGACTTTCCAACGATGTGATTCACTAGGGTGGTGACTGGCTATTTATTTCCCTTCTTCCTATGATTTACTTTAAGGAGAAGTTACTTGATAGTCATTTTTGTACATTCAACTTAGATATTCACTTTTAACCATTTATGGCGTGATTTCATTCCTATGTATTCTAATGCTAACAAACCGGCCCTCATTGCTATTTACATGAAAAATGAGTCCGAAGCATTGGCATTAATTGTGCCAAATTTTACTAAAATCATTCCCAAAAAACATCACCACCCCACGTACAACCATTGGAATTTGGCCTTCAAAATTAGACGGTTACAATGGCCAGATTGTGCTGCCATTCATCACTCCATTTTTACTCAGTTATGTCATCAGTTGGTACCTCCGGTAGAATAATGAGAGAATCATTCCTTCTGCAAATTTTCACTTCCACTCTAGAAAGGAGACATGCATTCCTAACCACTTCACAGGAAATCGTAAGCCCCACTCAAAACCAGTTCATTTTTCCTTTCCACGCAAAATATGTATCACACAGCAAGACCCATTTGTGGTTAAAAGTGGTCCCCAAAATAAACAGTTTCTCTGCTGAAAACTTTCTTTCAATTATCATTGTGGACCCATTTGTTTGAATGGAATCAAATTCCTAGGAATTCTAGAAACTGCATTTCTCGAAGTGGCTAAAAGTTGAGAAACAAAGGTAACCATACATAAATGATGGTCAAATAAACTCCCTCTCGATGTTAAATGAATTGAAGAGAGAAATGAAACCATCACCCTAATAAATCAAATTCTAAGAAAGTGAGAGTTTCATCTCCATCTTATATCCTCACTCCTCACCTCTTTAATAATCCTCAAATCCTACGAAAGTGTGAGTCTCATCTACATCTACATCTTATATCCTCACCCATCACCTCTTAAATAATCCTTCATTGGAACTTCTAAGAAAGTGGGGCTTAGAAAGGTATGCAAGGATTGTCGAATTCTTTTTCTGTGAATTAGCACCGATTTCAAAGGTTTCTACTTGAACAGAACAACGGTCCATCCTATTGAATAGCAGCGAACCAGTTGTCCCACCTGATGACTTGATCAAGTCCAAGTCCAATGGAACTTTAAGACATGCAAACCCAGTCCAGTTGCACAGAGAGCAACCTTCATGGAAGCACACCTGAGCAACCCCAAATCAAGATCTTTTCAAACAAATACAATTGAACCAGTGCAAATCAATTTACAAAAAAGATGTACAAACATTTATAGGAGGAATATTTTGAATTGTACAGTTGGATATCTACCACTTTCTATGAGATTCAGTTCCCAAACATGAAACAAACAAACCAATCCATTTCATACAACCGATAAAATTAAATAAATAATAATAAAATAAAAACAAGGATATATATAATAGTCAAAGTTGAGATACTGATTCAACTGCAACAGCCCCCAACTTGAGATGAAGAACCGTCTCTCCCACCAGACGGGCCTGGAATTCCTCCATACCCAACTTTGATTCCATAAGACTGGAAGAACAAAACCAAGAAATGTATCAGAGCTGTTGTAATAGA
Organism: Camphora micrantha; assembly: GCA_003546025.1. Taxonomy (NCBI): domain Eukaryota; kingdom Viridiplantae; phylum Streptophyta; class Magnoliopsida; order Laurales; family Lauraceae; genus Camphora; species Camphora micrantha. Next base: position 20,945,253 of record QPKB01000011.1, read on the forward strand.
AAAACTCAAACAATAAAATTGAAAGTTAATTGAAAGGCCCAAAAATCAAATGCACGATGCTTCTTAATAAAAGGTTAGAGAAGCAAATCAACTACAAAAATGGTGTTCTCTAATGAGATAATCGGTACCATAAGCTACTGATGAGAATTTGAAGATCGTCTAAAACATGGGTTTTAATTTAACTTGAGACAACCACAAATATGGGTAAAATGACCCCTCCTACACATCTTACTTGAATGAAGAAAATGTTGAACAAGTGTATAGGAGTCCACTTTGACTTTCAAATATTGAAGAATTATAAATAAGGTCTGCAGCTAGCTATGCTTGAATGGATGTGATTTTCTTTAATTCCCTTCTGGTTTGCTAAAATTGTTGGAATCCATCCACCATACACATTATTGCGTACAAAAATCTTGACCTAACAAAGGAAACGCCTCTTTGTTGAAGGAACATCTGATTTATCCATTGAAATTTTGACTGCAGTTTACCATATGATGGCTACATTTGCACAGTTGAACAGATTTTCTTGATCCAGTGAGAATCACAACTTTCATAGCCCGGATAGAAATGCATGGAGGCAGCATATATAGGGGCTGAGTTGGTATATTTGAGTAAATATATTTTTTATGTTGTATGGAGGACAAGGGGCCATTTGACATCATGTCTTTAAAATAATGCTTCCTTCCTAAGGAATAAAATAAAAGAAACGGTTGTTTTCGTTTACCTTCCAAAAAATAATTCCATGGAAAGACCCCTTTTTTTTATAACCAGAGGAAGACACTTTCTAGGCACAGATATTTAGAAATGATAAAACTCAATTTTTTTTATGCAAAATGTCACGGTGCCTCTTCACGTACCCCTTTTCTAAACCTCGTAAGCCCAGTAACTCCCCCATATTTTTCTCAAATATACTCTTCAATACATCTCATGCATCTCCTTCTACAAAAGTGACCAACTCTCATCACTCTACACCAAAATATGCGGATCAAATCACGATCTTATAATAAGATCAATCCCTTTGCCCTCATTCTTCAAGAATCAGAAAGATCCTTTTTGAGTTTGAATTTGTTCATTTGGAATCTTTATTTATTTTTTTATTTTTTATTTATTTATTTTCTTTGATTCTTTATTTCGATTTTCTTTCCCTCTCTTTTCTTTTTATTCCCTTCCATCATTCCTTAAGTCCCATAGGTTTTGATCCTGTCAAATCTGACCCATTTTCTCATCGAACGAGGGGTACGAAATAAATCCGATTGATTTTTCCCAGTACCACCAAAGAACCACTAAGTTTTAGGAAGCTCTCCCCTAAATAACATGGAAGGTCCCTTTCCCCACCCCTCACAGCAACCTCTCCTTTCCCAACGTCTCACAGCAGTCTCTCAGCCACACTGGAATTACCCAGCTCAAAATAAAGGCCCTCCAAGTTTATACAGTATCCCATAATAGGAGCTGATCCCACCGTAAGACTAATCACCCCCTCCCTTCACTCATGGCAGTATTGCAAGGCTATTCAAAGGGTCCCACTCACATATCCTTTGTCCCTTCTCTTTCTCTCCCTCCTTTTCTTTTATTCAATTAATTTATATGTATCTGTAATGGCTTCTTTTAATTCCTTTTATTTGATTAATTTGTAGATTTTTGTGATCTAGTATGCTTGAATTAAATAAATGTTAACCATATTTTAGCTTTAGCTTCTCTCCTTATTTGTTATCTTGTTCATCCTTTTTTTAAATGGTAATTATTATATTCAAGCTGGGCCACTAGTCTTTTACAATCTTTTATTTTTTCATGAACTGAAAGTGGTGTTTGATATTAGATCTTTGTAATTAGAATTGTAATTGTTAAATCTGAAAATGGTTACCAAAATACTTCCAGTTTTTTTTTTTTAAAGGAAGGTCCATAAATTTAACATATTTTTGAATTAAAAAACTCTTTTTTTTTTCATTTTCTATTATCTCTAGACAGACATTGCGTACATGTGTGGAGGGTTGTTCCATTTGAATCTTTCTCAACTAATTTACATGTTAATGGTGCGCTAGATTCAATGAATTGAAAGGGCTAGTATAAAAAATAAAAAAACCGTTTACATACAATCCCATGCCTACAATTGAAAAAAGGGACCATTTAATTATGATCTTTAAGATCCGACCTCCAATCCAGTTCATTGGCTGGAAATTATGCCCTTCTTTTTTTTTTCTTGAACTAACCTATAAATTTAGGATCATTGTCATCATTGTAAGACTTTTTCTTTTCTATTATGTTTTTACACATACAACTCTTTTTTTTTTTTTATTGCCTTTTTTTCATTTTAAATGGAAACTAGTAATGCAAAAAAGAGTAAAGGAAATATCAGTTATCTCAAAATGGTGGAGATATGCAGAAAAAACAAAAATCTTGTAGAACTTATGGTTGAACAAGAAAGGAGACAAACAGACCACAGCCTTCTCAAACAAGGAGCAGAATTAAATAATTGAAGAATTCTAGAAAAAGGATTTTTTTAATATTAATTCTATAAAAGGATGGGTAACTGATAAACAAAATAAGAAATTAAGGTTGGCATATAGGGTGTTTAAGAAAGTTCATCATATTCTGATGGGTTTTGTTTGGGACCACATTACTACAACTGTCACAACACCAGATGATGTCTAGGATTATAAAGGTATTATGATAATTAATTGTGGCACTATCGTAAATTTATTAAAACTTCATTATAAACAAATACTCATGCACACTCAACACAGAGCTATAGCATTTTATGGATCTTAAATTCTGTTCAACCCCAATATGTGCTCTCTTCGAGCCTACATAACTGCAAAAGAAATGCGGGATTATCTTGTCACAATTTATAACCAAGATCATGCAGATCATCGGTTTCAATTAGAAATTGATATGTCCAACTATTGTCAAGGAAACAAATCCATCCAGAAATATCACTCTGGATTGGTTAATCTTTGGGCCGAATATACAGAATTAGTCTATCACAATATGAAAGAAGCAGAGATCCTTGCGCTGCAGAAATATCATATGGAAACCCGGTGAGATGAGTTTCTCATGAAACCGCGCAAGGAGTTTGAATCTACTCGATCCAGTCTGATGAGTTGAGTTCCTTCCCCATCTCTGGATTTAGGGAAATTACTCAGAGACGAGCAGCGCCTTATAACTCAAGCTGCAATGGAATAGAAAGGGGGAACAACTAATGCTGCTGCTGTTGCTTATGCAACCCAAACCCGGAATCGAGATATGAACAAAACTCAGTGGTATAGCTTTAAGGAGTTTGGACACCTTGCATCTCAATGCAAGAAGAAATTATGTAACTACTACAAGAAGCAATGGCATGTTATTTCAGAGTGTTGTAAAAGACCCCAAACTCACGACAATAAAGATTATCATGTGACTACTAATGGTGGTTCTTCTAAATATGTTGCAGTGATGCCTTCACATTCTGGTTTCACATGTCCACCAAACATGCACTCACATCCATCCACCTTATTGATGCAGCAGCATTATACAGTCGTTGGAGCAAGAGGCATGGTCCACATGTGGGACCCAAGGAAGTTTAGGAATTCTTTATTAATTGTTAGTAGTTTCTAATCTTTTATTTAAGTAGTTGTATTTAGGATTAGTTTCTAATTTGGATAAGATTATTATTTGGTTTCCTAGTTTGGTTAAGATTGCTTTCTTAGCCCTTTAGTTTCTATTCTTATAAATATGACATTGTAGAGATTGGTAATCTCAGAGATTTGAGTTAATAGAAATTCCATTTTTGTTGGTTTAGCGTTTGAGAGCTCTCTTCATCGTGTGATTATTCATGTGGGAACCCTGATTATGCCCTGGCACTTGCGATCTTACCAACGATTGCATCAATTGGTATTCGATCGGCGTGTTACCCGTATCCATCCGTCCAACAAGCCTTCCGTAGAACCCAGCCATTTCCGTATTCCTCCCACAACCCACCTTCGTTCCCTGTTTCCTTCCCAAACAGCCGAAGTCCATTCACGTTTCCCATCCATACCCCAAACCCATCCCGCCCGCCCCCGTCAAATCCAAAAAAAAAAAAAAAAAATCCTTGCAACCTTCGCCCATCCCACTTCCCCATCTCGGAATGCCCAGCCCACTCAATCGAAACCCACATACCACTGTTATCCCCAATCGCAACCAAACCCCAAACAAAATCCCTAACCGCTACCCTAAACCCATCTTCCCCATCTCCACCTTCGTCCGACCAAACCCAAATCATCGAAACAGCGACCCAGTCCACAGCATCTCCAAGAACCCACATCACCACCCCATCTTCATACCCATACCCGAGCAAAAAAAAAAAAAAAAAGAGACGAGCAGAAAAGAAAAAGAAAGAAAAGAGCTGTTCGAAAAAAAGAAAAAAAGAAAGAAAGGAGACAAAGAGAAGGGAAGAAGCAGCATACCATTCACCTCCTATCACCGTTGCTGCCATGCCCACGGAAGTCGCCTGCAGCCATCACCTCCAACTCTCACCTGAAGCCATCGCCTCCAAAATCTCTCTGAGGTCTCTTCCAAAGTCAGCAGAGCCTCCCACCTTCAGCTCGCCTTCCAGCAACAAAAGGGCAGCCAAACCCATTTTATTCTCTTGTTTTCTCTTGCACAGAGAATGAGGCAGCCTCCGTGAAAGAGTCACTCGTGTGACATGTATCAGCAAGTGGGCCCTGCCTGAGTTCAGTTCAGGTCATTCAAGGGTTGGGCCGAGTTCAAATCTGGATTGATTTGGGTTCAAATCTAGTCAATCCGACCCTTCTTGAGGCCCAACAGATTCTACTAACATCATGACTGCATCACAGAATTTGATCAACAGAAAATTTAACCCAATCAACGGTTGAATTTTCTTTTCGTACTATCCCAGCCATCCAGCGTCAGATTTTGGATCCGTTTTCACCAACGTGATCGTGGAGAGCAGATCTACACATCAGGCCAGTCATAAATTTTGAATTTGCATTAAAAAAAATGCCTCCTAAGAAGCATGTCAAAGTGGAGTCTTCCTCCAATAATGATGATGATTTGAGGGGAACCGTTGCGGCATTATTGGTAACTATTAATCAACTATCCGCAACGATGGTTCAAATGCAAGTTCAAATGCAAGAGACTCTTGAAACGATTGAAACCCGATTAACTAATCAACGTGAGGATAATCATCGAGATGATGGAAGACATAATCGAAATCATCGAGATCCACATGCAATCAATGTTGATCGTGATTTGGGTATTAAACTTGTAATTCCCGAATATGATGGGAAATTGAAGCCGGATGAATTCACGGATTAGTTAGTGTGTGTTGAAAATATTTTTGCACACAAACCAATGACGGATGGTCATAAAATTACACTAGTGGCAACTCGATTTTGCAATTATGTTGCGATATGGTGGGCCAAGTTGCAAAGGAAAAGAAGAGACCAACAAATTGACCCCGTTGACACATGGACCGAGATGAAAAATCTCTTGAAGCAAAAAGTCCTTCCTGTTAATTACTCCAGAGATCTATGTTCAAGTTTTCAATATTTAAAACAAGGTCCTAAGACAGTCGTTGAGTATTCAGAGTTTATAACCATGCAAGCTAATTGTAGTTTGAATGAAGATGAGGATGTATAAGTTGACAGATACTTTAATGGGCTTACACTTGACATACAAGATATCCTCACATTCAAGCATTTTGATAATGTTAATGAGATTGTTCAGCATGCTATCAAAGCTAAGGGGATTGCAAATCATCAAGCCAGAAAACTTAATGCATCTAAATGGGTTATACAGTAGAATTCCTCAATTGGAGATTATAAACCGAGTGATTCCTCGGCAAAAGATTTAAATAGGATCACATGCTTTAATTGTCAACAACAAGGGCATCATGCAAGGGAATGTCCCAAAAGCATCCACCTCATTGGGAATGAAAGTGCTATGAATGATATGCCAGATGATCCTAAAGAGAAAGAGGTTCCAGCTGAGACGGAAGAATTAGAGATCTACCATGCAGTTGAAGGTGAATCTCTCATAGTCATCACCAACGCTCCATCAACTATTGGGAAGAAGTGATTGCGAGAAAATATTTTTCGCTCCAAAGGAACAATCAATGGTCAAGAATACACAATTGTCATTGATGGAGGAAGTTGTCAAAACATTGTATCTCAAGCTCTTGTGGATCGATTACAGCTAAAAGTTCGGAAGCATCATCATCCCTATTCTGCTAGATGGTTAATGACAGGTGATGAAGTGCAAGTACAGTATGCACGTCCAGTAACCCTTTTTTGTTGGTGAAGATTATACAGATACAATTTGGTGCAATGTGGTATTCATGGATAGTTGTGATATCTTGTTGAGTCGTCCATGAATGTATGACAAGAATAGTACTAACGGAATGCGTGACAACACATACACATTCATGCATGGTGGAAAGCAAGTAACGGACTGTCCTATGAAGCCGGCGCCACCAAAGCAAGGGTAAAGTTCTCGTCTCACCAATGAAGCGCTTCAAGTGCACACTATCTACAAAAGCAACATCAAGAAGAAGAGCCGAGTTCAAGGTCGAACTCTTTTCCAACCTGGGGAGAATGATGCAACAGCATTATATAGTCGTTGGAGCAAGAGGCATGGTCCACATGTGGGACCCAAGGAAGTTAAGGAATTTTTTATTAATTGTTAGTAGTTTCTAATTTTTATTTTAGTAGTTGTATTTAGGATTAGTTTCTAATTTGGATAGGATTATTATTTGGTTTCCTAGATTGGTTAAGATTGCTTTCTTAGCCCTTTAGTTTCTTTCTTATAAATATGACATTGTAGAGATTGGTAATCTCAGAGATTGAGTTTATAGAAATTCCCTTTCTGTAGGTTTAGCGTTGGAGAGCTCTCTTCATCGTGTGATTGTTCCTATGGGAACCCTGATTGTGCCCCGGCACTTGCGATCATACCTACGATTGCATCGCTTATCCACAGAAATGATACAACAGATGCATCTGCCCTCTCTGCTCTTGGATTGTCAAGTAATATGTCCAACCAAATTGTTTGGTATTTGGACTCTGAAGCTTCCAATCAAATGACCAATTGCACTGATCAGCTCACCAATATCAAAAAATATGATGGAACTCGGAACATCCAAACTGCCAACAGCAATTCTCCTTCTATCACAGCTGTAGGTGACATTTCTCACTCTCTTTGCAACATGTGTTTTTTCTCCTCGGCCACAAATCTGCTTTCTATTGACCAATTAGAAGAAAACAAATGCAAAATCTCATTTTCTTCATCTCGCTGTCTTGTGCAGGATTAGCAATCGGGGAAGGTGATCGGGATGGGGCCAAAGTGCGGGAGACTTTTTTCCTTTTTACATTTATGCGAGCCCTAGGGATAAGATTTTGTTTTCTTCTCTTCGCAAAATCTTCATTGAATAATGAATGTGAGTTATGGCATAAGTGTACATCGCAACGCTCACAAATTGTCTAAACTTTTAAATAGTGGTTTACTTGTGAATAAAACAGCTGGTTCTTTTCATAATCTGTCATTTGATTGTTCTAGCTGAAAAATTAGGAAAAAGAAAAACTCACCCTTTTCCTTCACATAAGGACATCACAAGTTCACAACACAATGTTTTGATTTGATCCATACTAACGTGTGGGGCAGCGCACCAACTGCTTCTCATTATAATCATAAATATTTTGCAACTTTCATAGATGACTATAGCAGGTTTACAGGATGTACTTCTTAAATGCGAAGTCTGAAGTTTTTTATGCCTTTTAAAAGTTTTTAGCTCTCATTGAAAACCAATTTTCAAAAACCATCAGGATTTTGCGTTCTGATTCAGGGGGGAATATGTTGCTCAAAATCTTCAAACATTTATACAAAATAAAGGTATCACCTCTCAAAGGCCCGCATGGGGCCTTTGTGCCATGCGCACATGCGCCCACCTGCAAGACACGGTATGGGACCTTTTTCTGCCCTGCACGGGTTTGAATCCAGGACCTGTTGGCTCTGAGATACCATCTCAAGTTGCTAACCGTTACACCCAAAATGTCAAGGCATTGTGGCAAACCAACTACTTAACATATCACACCAATTAACACTTTCTGACTTCAAATAAGTTAACAGCCCGCAACCAGGTGGATGGTTTGAATCTAATCAAACCAGAAAAGGGCACTCAGTCCAGTCAACTGTCTGATCAGCCAGTCTGATCCTCTTTCTAAATCACTGTTTTCACATAAGTGTTCATCTTCTGTGTTGGTCTTCTACTGAGTGAAACTTTGTGACAGTCAATCTACCTCACAGTCACACGATGAGTGCTCATTACAATGTCCAATTACCAGTCCCTGTTCTGAACTGGCCCAGATGATCCATTTGGTGTCTTATCACACAGATTGATTAAGAACATGACCGTTGTTTGTCTTAGATGATTAACACCATCTCATTGGTTTGAGGGGGCCTCGCCAACGGATTTGTTAGCAAAATGGGATGATGCAGCCGCACCACAATTCCACGGGAGATATATTGTGGGCCACATGTGGGACCCAAGGAATTGATTTTTATTGTTATTAGCTCCTAATTTAGCAAAGATTGTAATTAGGATTAGTTTCTAATTTGAATGCGATTCTTACTTTTGTTTCCTAGTTTGATTAGAATTGTTTCTTGGGGCTTAAGTATCTTTTATTATATATATGGCATTGTAGAGATCCATGACCTCATATTGGAGTTAATAGAATTTTCCCTTTTGTGGGTTTATCGTGGAAAGTGTTCTACATGTAATTGTTCCCGTGGGAACCCTAATTGTCCTCCAGCACTTGCGATCCTAACCCTAGGACTACATCATGGGAGGTGGGCAGGGATCTCCCTTTAGTTCATTTGTGATGTAGCTTATGGAATAATGCTTTTGATCAACGTTTTGTTCTCCGTTGTACTTTCTCATCTTAATATAATCTACTAGTTAACCATATAAATATATATATATAGGGAGATGCTCCTATGAGAGCATTTCTCAGTTTACCATGAGAGATAAGGTGGGGGCCCTCACATTTAAGTTGTAGGCATTGGATATGGATGTAAGGGCCCCCACCTTATCTCTCATGGTAAGGTGAGAGATGCTCTCATAGGAGCATCTCCCATATATATATATATATATATATAAATGTATATAATCCTGTAAGGTATATACCATTGGCTCCTATATGAAATTGTAAATGGACCTGAAGAGAAACTCAACATAACGATTAAGAGTGGGATCAAGTCAAACAAGTATCCAGTTTCCAAGGGTCCACAGACAACCAGCCAAGTTCACTAAACAAAAACATGACAAAAAAAAAAAAAAAAAACAGCCTTTGCACTAAATAGAAAGTAAGGAAGCTAACCTCATTTGAAACATCGAAGACACCTTCTTGAATCTTCTTGTATATTGTTGCTGCTGTGCTTATAAATGCCTTTTTTTTTTTTTTTTTTCCAAAAGAAGAGAAAACCAAAGCTTCAGTTAAAATAAAAGAGGAAAACCATGAATTCTCTTAGATACTTAATAAGGGTCATCACCTCCTCCACATTTTGAGCAGTTTTGGCAGAAGCTTCCATAAATATCAACCCATGCTCTTTAGCAAACTGCTCACCCTCCTCAGTACTAACAGCCCTCCTATGAGAAAGATCGCACTTGTTCCCAATCAGCATGATGGTCATGTTGGCGTTCGCATGCTGCCTTGCATCTTCCAGCCAGCTTGCAAGATGGTTGAAAGTTTCTCTCCTGAAATAATGGAGTGATAATAATTAGAAAATACATAAAACATTGCACCACCTTTCAGCACTACATATTTACACGCGCCCACTTTTAGAACACCAACCAATAGGATGAATTATAGGCTCTCGATGAATCAGGATACAACAGTATAGTCATGTGTGGCCCAGACCACTTATTGATGACCCACATTTTGGATAGGGATACATTGTCTAGAACATCTGGAAAGTTACGAGTCATCAAATGTATGGACCCACAGGCTGAAAACAGTTAAAAGAGTGACAGACAAAATAGAATAATCTAGAAAAATATGAATAAAAATTTCTTTGTGGTAAAAGTATAATAATTCAAAGACTAGAATAATCTAGAAAAATATGTATAAAAATTTCTTTTTGGTAAAAGTATAATAATTCAAAGACTAGAATCATTCATCATGGAATATCCCGGAATGCAGGGTCCAGTCAGAATGATGCTAAGTTGACAAGAAACACAGGCTTCACTTGCACAGAATGAGCATATCAGCAGGCCATAATGACCTGGCATGTCAGGATCCGAGAATTTCTCAATTTTTTATAACTGATTCTGCTCTTACAATATGTAGCCCAGTGGCTGTTGATGTTCATTTGCAAAGGTAGCCAGCACCTTCTACTAGAGGCCATAGGCCCATCATAACTCCAAAAGCTTCGAAATGATTTATATAAGAGGTCTTCACGTATCAAAGCACAGAATATATCATCATGTACCCACTCTGAGTGGTCTCAATACTAATTTGAGTAGCCAACAACACTCTAGTCTTGGAAGATCATCCCAGACATCAGATCTCTAGGCCATTAAAAGATGTTGAGAGAGAGAGAGAGAGAATATACATTGTTCAATATGGAACGGCAAAGATTCAATAATCAATAAAATCTTTCAACACCTAAAAGCACAGTGGGTACATTAAGAGGCTCTAGTTGTATCGAATGGGCACCCGAGGACACCATAATGATGATTCTATAGTGCTTCAAATTTTGATGCTGGTGCACCCTATTTTCTTAATGAGAGATATCCCAGTCATCTAATCCTAACTGATTGATTCTGCTTGTCTCACAAAATGTGTTATAGGGTGCTATCGTCCATTAACAAAGACAAACCCATTTGGTGTGGTGTCCACACCAGATGCCCGGATTACAAAGGAACAGGCACACTTAAGTCATTGCTGATCTAAAAGTAAAATCATCACAAGGTCATTTCTTGGGATCAAGTATCATATAATGCCCCTAACATGGATTTAGTATAACATAACACCTTCCGAGAATGAATTTTCATATAAAGTATGATGCTTATGCATATGCCAACACATTTCAAATAGAACAGAACCTGGTGATGTCATAAACAAGCAAAGCACCAGCAGCCCCTCTGTAATATGATCTTGTGATGGAGCGGAAGGACTCTTGGCCTGCCTGCAATATGAGAGACCTCAACATCAAGCCTATCTAAATGCAGAGAGAGAGAGAGAGAGAGAGAGAGAGAGAGAGAGAGCGCGTGCTAAACATCATGCCCATCTAAATACTGATTTGAGAGAGAGATAGAGAAAGAGAGTGAATCCATTGTCTTAAACGTTCTGTAGGTTGTTCTTTGGTTCTTTAAAACTTTTGAGAGAATAAAATTCTTTTGAATCCAGGAATCATATCAATCACAAAGAACTAATAAAACTATTGCACTTTGGAGCCCTTGACTAGATCCAGTCATCAGATCATAGTATCATACTGATATTCAGCTCACTTTTAAAATATTATGACACCTTTCAACCCCTGCCTCACCACATTACCGAGGTGCAGAGAAGAGGGCCCCCACAGAAGAGCTTTCTTTTATTTCCAGATCGGTTATGTGAAGCATATATACCTTGAAAGCAGCACAAGGTTTATCTTTAGGGATGGCAACACGAGTAAACCCCTATTATCAAAATTTTACCCAAAAAAAAAAAAAAGGCACTTAAGGGAAAGCAAAGTGGTCTCAAAATATAGTCCTTGAGGTACAGCAGAAGTCATGAGTAAACCTTTAACCAATTTCATGAATTTCAACAGAAGGAAAAAAAAAAAAAAAGGAATTGACCACAGTTAACTTCTAGACTCTCAACACCATGGCATAGCATGAAAGAAAATTGACCACTACTAAAATTACTGTATGTATGTTGAAAGCCAAGTCCTTAGGAAAGCAATTTTTATAACGGAAGCCATTATATTTGCTATTTACATTTTAGCAGGTGTCCAACAAAGAGTTTTCATGGTATGACACCAGAAAAAGACTGAAAAGGAAGAGAAGCATGATGTCTCTTTGCGAAGTTTTGGTTGTGTTGCACGTCTCCATGTACCTGATGAACTAAGGAAGCTGCAAATATGAAGTACAAGAGATACACAATTAATTTGCAGCATAAATTGTAATAACCATGGTGTATAATACCCAGATTCCAAATCCATTTTCTAATTTCTATAGGATGGATCTGACATGACTCCTATATCTGGATCCGAGAAATAGGATGAGGTAAATATGAGTATACTTGGATCATGATGTCCAACATACATCTGTTAAATATACAAGTGGGACAGCTCTATCGACTCTAAAATGGCAATATTATCCAAGCTGTAGACTCCTAAAATATGTATTTTCTCTTGCGTGGCTTAAATCAGATCCAGATCCAGATCCATGTGTCAGAAGACTCAGAGCACATAAATAGCCAGGTCTAAATTCGGAAATTCCTGGATCCTTATGCTCTGATCAGACCCAGATCTGGATTTGTTCCGAATTTCTCCCGGATCAATAAACAGGTTCTATGGCCTCTTCATCCCGGTTGAAAACTTTGAAAGTGTAGACAACCAGATGCACAATGGCATCCTACAACAAAATCCTCTTACATGACACCTGACTATGTCTAGAAGCTACTTTTGATGCATTAAGTCGTCAGAAATATCTCCTCACTACTATGGCACTCACTGTACCAAATTTTGAGCAAATAAAGCAGGAGTATACAGACGACAAAGATTTTGGCACAATCTATTCAGATCTTCTTAATGGTGAGGCACCCTCATGACAGCATACATGATGGATTTTTATTTAGAGGTGCCAAACTTTACCTCCTTGCTACTTCTATTCAAAAACATGTTGTTTGTGAATTACATTCAGGAGGTTGTAGTGGTCACTTGGGACGTGACAAGACACTGGCTCTTGTGGATGATCGCTATTATTGGTCGCATATGAGAGTTAATGTTATCAACATTTGTGAAAGATGTTGCAATTGTCAATTGGTTAAAGGTAGCAAAAAGAATACCGGGTTATATCAACCACTGCCAATTCCTAATAAACCATGAGAGGATATCAACATGACTTTGTGTTAGGACTTCAAAAGACTACAAGAAAAGTTGATTTCATCTTCATTGTTGCTGATCATTTTTCTAAAATGGCACATTTTATTCCATGCAACAATACAGCGGATGCTTACATGGTCTTTCAATTATTCTTCAAGGAAGTTGTCCGTCTTCATGGCCTTCCCAAGATAATCGTCTCTGATCAAGACACCAGGTTTATGAGTTACTTCTGGAAGACTTTGGGATGACAGCTAAAACAAAGATTCACTTTTCTACTACCTACCATCCGCAAACTGATGGACAGACCGAGGTTGTTATTAAAAGCCTTGAACAGATGTTGCGATGCCTTGTGGGTGATCATATCACCACATGGAATCAAGTTCTACATATGGCTGAATTTGCTTATAACAATTCAGTTAATAACTAGCTCCACAGGCATCTCACCATTAGTAGCACGCACACGTGTTCAAAAAGGATGGTTCAAGTGGGCTTGTGGTCTAGGATTGATGATGTGGCTAGGGTTTTGGGTGGGGTATTTGGTTCGTCTGCGATTTTTTTGGTTTTGGAAGAAGCCTCGGTGGGGGTGGATTTGGGTTTGAGGGGTCTTGATTGGATTAGATTTGGGTTTTGGAAGTCGGGTGGGGAGGCCGAGAGCTGGTTGGGTTTTTTTTTTTTTCTTTTTTGGGGTGTTCTACGAAGGGCAGGGAGGTTGGGTTTGGTTTTGGTTTGGTGGGTTGGGCAGAGGCTATTAGTTTTTGGTGGGATGGTTGGGTTTGGCTTTCGGTTTGGTGGGTTGTGCAGGATTAGGGTTTGGGACTTTTGGGGTTTAGGGATTTCGCCTAAAGGGTTGAGTTCGGATGAGAGGCAAGATGAAACAGATGGATGGATACCCGGGAATGATAGACGTCTCCCAGCAATCGGTCTTCGGCTCTATTACCAAATTGACACAGCCCCGAATCCACAATCGAGCAGTAGATCAATCTCCCAAGGGAACTAGGGCACGGGCACAATCAAAACCACGAAACACTCCATAATTGAAGATAACGCAATAAATTATCCAATTAATTAGAATAAGCATTGTCCAATAATAATGAAGGACTCCACTATATATAGGGTAGTATTTCTTAGCCACTAAGACTTCTAAATAGAAAGCTTCTAATCCAAATCGAACAATAAATTAGAAACAGTTCCCTAACTAAACAAGGAAATAAACTTAGGCTAAAAATAGCATGCCACAATAGCTTCTTAATCAATTGAGCCTGTGGACTGAACCCAAAGGACTGGATTTGATATTTGGGTCCATCATGTGGGCCCAGGGGCCTTCTTTAGCTTCCATACTGCATCACTTTTCCACATGGGAACATTATCTAGGAACAATTCATTGGAGGATTAGGTGGGAATTTCGAAAGTGACATGAGCAAATCTCTCACCCTAGAATATGATACTTGCTAAATACTCCCATCTACAATGATGCTGAACATGTGTACTTGAGGTTGAATTTGTGCGTTTTTTCGACTATTCAACACCTTGCTTCAAATTACTCTACATAGCGACATTTCAGTACCAATTCACCCAAGGTCTTGACTCGTGACCCTCTTCTAGCACCTTCCACTATTAACCCTGTGATTAAATCTTACAGTAGAAGCTTTTTGGCCACCTGTAGAAATAGCCACGCCATCTCAAACAATATTCTTTAAATTATCTTCTATAGCAAGGATCTTAAAGTTGCTTCTAATATACTCTTTCTAATTCTATCATTTCCAATAACCCTGCAAATCCTACCAATTATATTAACCCAAACCCTCCCAAGTAGCCAAATCTATCCCAGTGATGTGCTAGGTTGTTTTAACTTGTGACCGTATCGACTTCTCTACTCTCAGATAAACTAAACCTGCACTCCATATATTAGAACACATGAATATGCGAGCTATATAGCCAATTCTGCAAGATCCATGACATGATCTTAGTAGAGATTTTATTTTAGGGCACATTTGGTGACGTGGGGAATCTGCAGATTTGATGATTCCTCACTACCCCTATAATAGGGATTCCTCGCTGAGGATTTCACATCGATATCAATGCATAGTGGAGAAAAAATGGTATAATGCAGGCCCTTTGATTAGGGCTTGCGTGGGAGTGTTGAAGCACGTGTCTACAAACACTTCAACACAAGGATGCACCTCTCTGGGGAAGAAACCAATGATAAATTTATTCCACTGATCAATTCTGAGACTTTCATCTCTATAATGCAATATAAATAGCAAACAAACTTGATGGCTAAGACACCTAATCAACTATGAAAGAGATTAAACTAGAAACTATCCTAAATAACAAGCAATTTAAAAATAATTTCGAAAATGCTTTGTTGGGCCCCACACTTGGGTCATTCATTCTACATCATGGTATCGTTGCGTAAATCAGCAAAAATTAGGATTTCCAAATTCTATTAGGGGCATACCTGAAAATCTTCGGAAAATGAGGATTTCGATTGGCACAAATCCTCGGGGATTTCGAATTTGTAGAAAATCAGTGAGGAAACCCCAAGGATTTGATTACCAAACCTGATCTTAGGTTTACCTTGAACTATGGAAGGTTGATTCCATCTTTGTGGTGGTCGATTAAACTTCAAAGATGTCTCAGATCATACATGTTTAAAAAAAAAAAAAAAAATAAAAACTTCAATGCTTTTTGAAAAATGTTGCAATATTCTTCCAAGTTATAAAATTACATTAAAGCTAGCAATGGACAAGTTCAGTTAGGCACAATGGAAGTTGCATGAATATGGGGTACATGCAGTAGAATCCATCACCACTCACCAGCATATTTTCGAAAATCGGGATCATGTCGCAAATTGTTCATTCCCATGAATCGAATCGTATTGCGAATCGTAGGATTTTTTACTTTTCTAATAAACATAATTATTTTAATTATAACAGAAAAAAAAAAAAAAAAAGTAGTTATTCATGATCCATTGATTTTCCCGTTCATAGCAATATAAATACAATAACAAATAAGTCTATCATACATTCATGTCAAGAACATCATGACATATTAATATAAAATACATGATATGTGTAAAAAGGTCTAAGGTATCAATATATATTTATTTTTTGAAATCAAAATATAAAAGTAAAAATAAAATCAGACCATCAATCTTGCAAAGTAAGATATCTCTAAGAAAGTGTTCATGAAGAAAAAAACCAAAAAAGATATTAAAAAGAAGAAGAAGAAGATATAGACAAGCCACATACATACAGTCAAACGCTTTAATCAAATGGATGTTCTTTATTCATCTCTAAAATCTCCCCAAGCCGCAAAAAATCTTACAAGGCTTCGTATACTACTAAATAATATTTTTAAAGTAAAACCATTAAGAGAAAGAATAAAAAAAAAAAAGGTAAAATATTATTAATATTAACTAATTGGTTGTAGCTATTCTTGTTCGGCCAAATTTCTTGAATAGTAAGATTCAATGAAACAAGTATCAAATGGTAAGATTCACACATGAATCATAAGATTCATCCATAAATGAGATTCTTTGCATAGATACATATCTTTTTCATTAGGATTCAGGATACAAATCCTACGATTCTGATAACAATGATCACCGGAACAACACATCTCATTTCACCTAACTCAAAAACATAGGGCTGGTGGATTCATAATAAAAAAGATAAAAAGCATATCCATAAATAAAAAAATAACAAAGAAAAAGCACAAATAAGTTGTGATGCCCATATACGGCATGGATACAATGGGGACACATCATGGACATTGCAGGGACATTTACGCATAAAAAGTGCAGTATTGGATGCGATACAACACGATACTTTGTCCATTTGGAAGTATCCATGCATCATAGCAAATAAGAAATTACATGCAAACCTTTAAATAACCACAAGATAAATATTTTAAAGCTTTAGTCAGATATACAAATAAGAAAATGTGTAGTAATATTTTATTAATTAGAAAAAATATTTAAAATTAGAAATAAAAGAATTAGTGAAGAATCTGACACTGTCAAGTTCAAACATGTCCAACATGAGTGTGTTCATCATATTGAAGAATCCATGCAGCATAGTAATATTTTATTAATTAGAAAAAATAATTAAAAATAGAAATAGAAGAATTAGTGAAGAATCTGACACGGTCAAGTTCAAACATGTCCAACATGAGTGTGTTCATCATTTCAAAGAATCCATGCAACAAAGGGCCACAATAGGTAAAATCCATGTAATTAAGCTATATTAAGTGATAAATTTCTAATCATTGCCACAATCTGCACTAAAGATTTCCAGCAAGACTAAAATGGTGACAAAACAACAAATCGATCTTGCTTACTATTGAATTTGAAGGAGAAGATAAAATCACATGAAATAACCATCTGAGAGAGAGTCTTGTATGCAACCACCTACAGATTAATAACTAATCTAACGGGCAAGAATACAAACCGTATCCCATATCTGCAACTTTATGGGCTTATTATCAATAGTAATCATTCTGGCCCCAAATTCCACACCAATGGTAAGGTCATGGACAGGCTGGAAACGCTTGTCAGTAAACTGTAAAAGGAGACATGATTTACCAACTCCTGCACAACAACATATAGGTAACAGTAGTATTAAGATACTTGAGAAAATTAATATCCAATTTTCTTTTACCTCAAAGTGTTATCAGATGAAAGGGTAAAAACTAGCAGGTTTCTAAAACTTGCTTGAAGAAAATACAAATAAAAATCTAACTTTGTCATAATCAAAACCCACAAGTATACAAAAAAAAAAAAAAAGGTAAGAAAGATTTGCTTAACAAACATGCCAAATTCCCAATTCACAATGCAATAAAACTCACATGCGCAAATTCCAAGGGACCGTTTGTTTGCATTGAATTGAATTCCTAGGAATTCAAGGTAAAATGAGTTCCAAGAAAGGATTATTAAAGAGGTGAGGGTTGAGGGATATTGTTCATTTACCATCTCCTCTTAATTCATTTTCCGACAAAAGGGAGATTATTTGATGGTTACTTATTCACCTTCATTTCTTAAATTTTAACCACATTTGTTAAAATTTAATCCCATTTGTTAGAATTCCTAGGAATTTAATTCCTGCAAGCAAATGGGCCCTAAAAATCAAATGCATATCCTAGATTTTCCACAGAAAACATAAACTTTGTAAGGAACCATTACCATTTCAAAATAGAAAAAATATGAGCATATCAATACATTATATTTCCAGGGTTTTTCCTTTTTAAGGTATTCCAACTACAACCAGACACCTTGTTATTGCGAAAATGAGAACCGTCAAACAAAACCACCCATACACTTGCAAAATTCCTACCGATAACAAAAAGATGGTTACATTTCATAATTATCATTCATAAAATGTTATAGAAGCACCTAACATTTAAAATAAAAATAAAAATCCAAGTAGGTGACTTTTTTTTTCTAATACTAGTAAGTGACTTTGAAATACTTCAGAGATGCGTTGAATTTTATGGCAATTTGTGAATATAAGTAGAACTGCTTTAGATGCAAACACCCATGTGGGGGTTTCTCAGTTTTTGTACGAGGACGATAACTAGCTAAGATACATTGTTTTTATGATGACTAATTCTAAAGCAAAAGTAAATAAATAACCTATCTCTGTTTCTCTATGTGGGAAAACAATTTGAAGTGGGAGAAAGAGGGGAGAGGTTATTTTTTTATAACTACAAAAATTGTATTGCACCCAGAGAAAAAAAAAAAAAAAAAGAGTTACAAAAACCAAAGAAACAAAAAAAACTAAATGTAAAACATCATTGAATTGAGATTTTTCTGTGAGATTTGTTGAATTTATGGTCATTTATGAACGGAATGAGTAGCCTATGTGTAAGACCCCAACCCTCTAATTGTGTATATATATATATATATATTAGTACTAATTAATAGTAATTTATATTAATTAATAGTGTTTATTAGTTTTCTAAGTGGTTTAGAGGTAGACCAACTTAGTTTGAGGTTAAAATGGATTTTGTATAGCTTTGGGAAGTTTTGAGGGCATTGTGGACAAGTTGAGTGACTTAAGGGAAAAGTGTAGAATTCAGGAAAGCTCGAGGGGCTATTCACAATTTCTGAAAATTCTCATTTCTACTCCGTTTGATAGATAATGTTATTCCCTACAACTTTCATGTTTTGTCTGAAGTTATTTGACACCTAGAAACCCTTCGTTTTGTCGTTTTTCAGTTGCCTAATGGCATTGTGGTCATTTCTGAAAAATTGGGTCAAATTCCAAAGTTCTCAAAAGTCAAAACATGTCATATTTAGGCTTGTTAGAAAGTAGATTTAATTTCATGAACTTTTGTTTCTTGCGCCGAGCCCATCTGAGGTCTCAATCTCAAGTTATTGAGCCATCTTTGAGTTTAGGTGGTGGGCCCCACCTTTACAAATATATAAACGCCACCTCTATTCTTTCTTTATTTTCTCTCGTCTTCCACTCTAGCATCGACTTGAACCTCCAGCAGCACCCTCTTCCTCTTCTTCTTCATTCCTGCCTCCTCAAATCAAGCACTAACCTCCTCTACATGGAAATTGAAGGCCGCCACCATCTTTCTCTCCTTCTCCGCGCCCGGTAGATGCCATTTTCGCCCCGATCCACGTCCGGCAGCCCCTTCCTTGAGCTAAATCATCTCTATCAGCCATCTTAGAGGTAAGAGCTTTGTTCCATTTCTAGTATATGCTAGGACAGGCCTTAGGACTCTCCATTGCAACATTCATGAACCAATTCCATCTCTTTCCTAGTTTTCCGATTTTGAGGGTTTCTAAGGTTGGATTTGGGGGCTTTGATGCTTAGATGGTTTCCGGCTCAAATGGTGAGTTCGGAGGTGCTTTTGAGAATGCTAGAGACCAAGGCAAGTGATTAGTTTCAAATTCATAATGTTTTTGCTTGTCATTCTATGAATCACATGATCTACTTTTTTGTTTTTCTAGATTTTGCCCGTGTTTAATTCATAATTTTTTTTAGTTTAATGTTGTAATTAGACACTTAATTAAGTGTTAAAATGGTGTCAAATGATACATCAAAGGTGCTGCAAAAATCCCCAAAATTGGCAAAGGAAAATGGGGGAAAATAGTGAAAATTCGGCCAAGTATCAAGCTTCTGAACATGGGCCTGTTACTGGCCGGTTATAGGGAACAGGCCATGTCCGGGGATCGTGACTTTTTTTTTTTTTTTTTTTTCAAGGCCATTTCTTCCCCATCCTTTCCCGAGATTTGCATACCACATTTAGGGCCCTTGTTTAGCCCCTCGAATGTACCAATTGGAGGAAAATAAATCCGATTCTTCAAGTTAGAATTTGGTACATTAGACTTAGGATCTTGAGACTATAACCCGAACTCACTTGGACCTGATCCTTGGACTACGAAATTGAGTAGTTTGAGTTGTGTAACACCTCTTGAATTGTCCGAAGGCATGTGAGAGAGATTAATGAACCGAATGTATGCTCATTTAAGGCCTAAGGATGCCAAAGTCATTATCACCGGACATCCAGACCTTGAATGCATCTAAGGGCGTTTCGTGATGCCTTAGCATGTCAATGGCGATTCCCATTCCAAATTGGATATCTAGGCGGTTTTCCTTGCACGTTTGGTCAGCTAATTCCCTTCATTATGTAACACCCCGACCCTACCCTAATCGCATTTAGTGTCTAATTAATCCTAATTAGATGCCTAAGGGATGTTTTGAATGTAATTGGGCTTGATTAGGTAGATTAGAAGGGGTTTGACCATTGATTAGGCAGCTTGAAGACCTTTTTGGTGTTTTGGGTTTATAGGTAGCTTTTGCACGTGCCGTTGGATTTAGCGAGACTGGGTCCATTGGGTAGAGTTTTTCCAACCTGAACAACTTTTGTGTTTTGATCCAACTCATTTGACCCCATTTAGACCCATTTATGATTCAAAAATCCCTAAACTATCAGTTCTCATGAGATTTTGGACTTTCCTGCAAATAACAAAAATTCATGTCTAAAACCCTCTACTAAAACCCATCTCTTCCGTTTTCATTCTCATCTCCATTGCAAGAGGCCACCTAGAGCTCATCTCCCTATCATTTTCCTTTCCATTTCCTTGCTTTCAAACACCAAAAGAGAGCTTTAGAGAGATTTATTGGCTCCAAGACTCTCTTCTTCCGCAAGTTCATCTTCTCCAAGCTTCTAACAAACCCATTTGCTTTCTACTTGCCCTATTTGGTAAGCTATCACTCTCAAACTCTTTCCCTTGGTTGGAATCAATTTCTAGAAGCCTAGATCTAGTAAGACAAGTTATTTCAATCCCCATTTCATCTCTTGTGTGTAGAGTTTTGTTTCAGAGCAATAGATTTGGGGCTTTTGCTTTAGAGGCTTTGTAGTAAGTGGGTAAGGCTTGGAATTAATGGGATTTGAGTTCAAAGCATCAAAAGGCAAGTGAAAATTTATGATTTGTGCATGTTTATTCCTATTTTTTATTCTTACCATGAGTTTCATGTTAGAATACCCAACGTTTAGCTCAATTTATTGTAATTGATTCTAGCTATGTGAATGGAATTGGTAATGTATGTGTTGATGGAGATTAGATGTTATCTGTAGTAGTTTGGAGAACACTGGAAGCTCTTGTCGCAGGTTTTGGACCCATAAGTTGGACTGGGAAATTAGGGATTGGAATACCCTTATAGTAGAATGGGGCTCAAAATCACCTAAAACGTGCAGATTTGAGTGCCTGCTCAAGCGCATGACGCCCACTCAAGCGCATGTCATCTAGAGAGCGCATGACTCCACGCTCGAGCGCAGGGCAACCCGAGAGCAAGCCCGCTCGAGCACGCCCACTCAAACTTGTAGGAATTTAAGACTAGATGTTTGGGGCCCTAGTTGACCTTGGTATGGAACCTATGCCCCTAATTTCATGCCCAATTGATTAATTAGCATTAGAGATTGTCTTCTTTTTTTTCTGAGTTGGCCTAGTGGCCAAGAGAGGAAGGTCAAAGGTGTAAACCACCCTGCCAGGGATCAATCCCTGGCAAGGGCTATGGGAGTAGGAATTGTTATCCACAGCAACTCCATATGATTCCCGCATTAGAGACTATCGTTTGAGCGCACGTACACTCTCATGGAAGCTCGATCTTTAGACTTCATGTACCCTGAACCAAATGTGTTCTCTTAAGGCATTTGGCGTCCCAAATTATGTAACGCCAAGGGTCCTTTTGTAGCCCAATGACGTCGGAAGCTTTAGGACTACACATTGTTCGACGATGAAGCCCATAGGCATTCTTGAAACCGTAGGATTGGCTTGTCATTCATCATTGATTCCGTGTATGATCTTTATGCATGCATTTGTTTGCGTTCTAGTACTCTCGCATGACACGTACATGCTTCTCATGTCTATTTTCTTAGCTCTTGTATCTTGTTGTATTACGTCATATGTTTCCATATGCATTATGTATCTGTATATGTTAATAGGCTACGTCGTGTTACACACTTATGATTATGATCATGTTTCAGCTTATGTTTATGTCTTGTACATGCTTACACTCACATTTACGTCACACCATGATCTGCCTCTACATTCTATTCCTCGAGTCGGCACCACTAAGCTCTGACCCTAACACAATCAAACCTGTCTGACTGTGGGTTTAGTAATTTTCATGGACCTCTGCTAATGGGATTTTATGGGAGGTTCACCAGTACCTCAAGTCCACGACAGAGTTTCCGGGCCCTATGCGTCCTAGTGGTACCTCATGTCATGTTATGCATACCGGTGCTCTCATTTAATTTCATGTTTACATGCTTATGTGGGAGAATATGGCTTATGTGGTCGTGCCACCTCGATATGTATGTTTATGCATTTGTCACCTTTGATCCCTATGTATCATGCCTATTCATGCACTAATTATGCCTAGATTACTTTATGCGACTTCATATGATCTCTCTCATCATTTCTATTCATTTGATACACATGTTCCATTTTATATTTGTTCATCTTGCTAGACCTATGTCTAATGGTGCTAGACTTGGTGTTACTGGAGATGACCTCAACGCCACCGCCCAGGAGATCGCAGAGGAGGAATCTCCTCCACAATTAGCTGAGTTGGCCCCAGAAGATGTCTTTTAGACATCTGCACGATGAGCTATTGGACGTTATATTTCCCATGACCGTGGCCTGGATCACCACATGTTCAGTTGGTGATTAGGATGTTTTATTTTGGAACGTAAACCTTAACTAATACTTTGCTTCCACTACTTTTCCTTTTTTCTTAAAGTAGAAACTTGAACTTTAATCTATGCTCATGAACTAGTTATGCTCTTATATCATTACAAATATGTGATAGATGGTGAACATAGATGGATACCTTTGTCAAATTATACAAGTGAATATTACAGGCTTATGGAAATTTAACCTCACGTGATATCCTGTGGGAAAACTCGTTCGTGGAATTCAGTTGTTCATCAAGTCTCGACTCAAAATTCCACACAGGCGTACCTCGCACCTTGAGATGACTGTAGTCTCGGGCTCAGGGTGTGACACATTACATTGTTCACATATTGTTACTCGTATGCACGGCATATGCTTATCTATCTTGTACTCGTTAGCTCCCCATTATAACCATCTCCATACCCGGCCCTAGAATGGATAATTAGGCTCGGAGGTCATGCCTGGGGATGTAACGCACAATTACTTCCATTATTTATTCCTCAGGTGACAGGATCCTAGGTTAAGGTGTTATGGGGTTTGGATGGGTGCTTTGACGCCATTTCCATCCTCGTACACCAGATCCACACTATACTCTTTCTATCCATTTGGGACACCCCATTCCCTCCCGAAATGCTGTCCGAATGTTTCCAGACCTTAGGCATTGTTTTGTTTCAGTTTTAACTCAGATTACCCAGTTTGCCTGTTCTGTTAACTCCAAGTTACTAGTTTTGCTCGTTTTGCCCTCATTTTGCCTAAAAAATGCCTGATTTTCCAGATTTGGACCTTGTAAGCCCTAGTTAGCCAATTTTGGACCCGGGTAGTATTGCTCAGTATGATTAACTTGATTTGTCAGACTTCGCTCGTTTCTGAGTAGTTCCTCTACCCTATTTACTGCCTCTAAGGTAGTGCCCTGTTAGCTAGTTTTGTCTTAAATTCCCGAGTCGACACCACTAAGCTTTGACCCTTATTTGGTTAGGCCAATCTAAGTTGAGGTATATATTTATCTGTACCACTAACGTTGGTTTTTCTCTGTTGGCTACTCAGGTCATGCCGCTGCAACCGTGAGTTAGCCGCCGCTTCGGTGATGGCATCGCAACCAAGAGTTGGCCTTGCTCTGTTCTGTACCTATTCTCTGCCATGTCACAGTCATGCCGCCGCAACCATTACAAAGAAGATAGCACATGTGGATTGCCATTTTGCTAGGACATGATGGATAGTACACCTGTTTATTAATTTGATCCTCGTTCATGCTCATTAGTATCTGTTCATGCATGATTTGCCTAGTTTTATTATCCTTCGCACTCTGTTTAATTTTTAACATGTTTATACTCATATTTTCCGCAACATGATTATGCTTTCGATATCAATCACCTGTCAGGCCGTCGTGTCTGATATACTACTTTTGGTGCTCTAGGTACCAAGGCATTTGCCTTGTGCTGGATTGCGAGGAGACAACTATGGAGCCGTAGGTATTTAGACTTATAGTCTCGGCGATGTCATTTAGATGTTGAGCTTGGCACCAGAGCCGTTGTCACATTGGGGTAGTAGTTGTACTTAGTTTATTGTACTTCTATTGGCTTCTGTTAGCCTTTTCTTTTGGGTTTGTCATTAATTTATTTTTATAATTGTAACTTGAACACATTTGAGATAATGAAATATCCTAATTACTGTCATGCTCTGTAATTTCTCATTTATGTCTTGTATCAGTCTGGTGATGCATCATATTATAGCAGATTTTTGCTAAAGTGGTTGAGTGCAACACAGAATCTGATGGCCACAAACTCCGGGTCGCAACGCCACCTAAACTTTCGCGAAAATATTCATGTTTGTGATGGAGTTCTTATATCCTCACACACACGGATTCTAGGGAGAACCATATTCATTTCTTAATTCCTAAACTCGCGCCCCGAGATCGGATACCTACAGTAATCCAGTTTTGGGACGTGACAATATGCTTGTTTCTTTGAGTGAAAAAAAAAAAAGTTGGAGTAGAAGCACGAGGGGAGAGTAATTTTTATGAGAGAAATGTTGGATTATGGTCTTTTATGAACTTAAATTTTTTTCTAAAGAGAGTTAGTGGATTCTTTGGGTTTTTGTTCTTATGAAAAAAGCACTGGGGCTATGTGATGTGAATCTATGCTTCTATTCTCGTTTCCACGCAACAAAATAGCTTTGTGCTTTATTCTATCTTTTATTTAAAGAAGATTTTTTGTATGGAATATGTTAAATTTATTATTAGTTAAGTTTAGATCTAGGCTTTTCTTTTTTGTACAATGGAGAGGGTTCTGGTTGTTCTCAAGGATTTTAATTTGAGAAACTATTTCTTTTAGGACTTAGTAATTTTGGTACTGTTGATGAGTCTATAAATCTATTGTTAATTTATATGCAAATGCTTTAGCATAGGTTTTTCAGGTTTTAAACTCAATGAGAAGATTTTCTATGTGACTAGTGTATGGGATTTGGAATGATTTGTGAATGAAATGAAACTTTATAAGTATAGTATTGTTTTAAATGCAGATGCCTTGATGCTTGGTTTTAATGTTATCTTCTGTATTTTAGTGGGTACCACCGACTGGTAAGATTCTTAGCCATATTGATGACTCCAGCTAAGATACAAATACAATAGAGACAGTCATTTATAGGCAAAGCCCTCCTGTCTACAATAGTTGACGAAGCAATATTAGAGGAATCAGATACAAATCTTTTTCAGTTTTTTTTGCTTGGCAAAGCAAAACGGGTAGGACTTTCGGAAGGACCAATAGTTCAACCAATGAAGCTTCGGAAGAGGGGACCTAGGTGAGAGAATATGGACGATCGGACAACTGATATAGATTTGACCATGGCTGGACGAAAATATGAAAATCTTATTAGCTGGGCACAAAGAGGGGAAGGAATGAAATCCTTTCCTTCATTCAATAGGGAAACGATGGCGACCCGTGACATCACAGATCTATTTCATTTACTGGGGGTGTTAATCGAAAGAGAATCTTCTGGTTCCTAGACCCCTTGCTTATTATGAGCTTGCTTCCTACGGGCCCATGCGCAATTGTGCAAATGTTGAGGGTTCAATTACAAATCCAGGTACGTGATACAAACCCTCCATCTTATGGGACAACTGGTAGTATGTTTTAAGGGAATTAAGAACTCCCAGTACACATACACCAAAAAGTAGAGTCGCAAGGGAAGTTAAATGTGGCAGAGGCCCCCCTATCCCTTCTTTAGTAGCAATGTTCACTATTGGCATTGTTGTGGAGCACCTGTCCATAGGTGTTTAGTAGAGACATTGTACGATTTTGGGATGTTAAAACTCAAAGGAATGTTAGGGAGTCTACCATTCTCAACAATCATCCCGCTCACAACGCACAAGTCTTTTTTATTGTATCATTGATGCACTCTAATTCCACCCATATTCAGGATTGGATAGAAGTTGGTCAATAGCATACCTAATATTGACCCGACTGCCAACAGACCTACTTTCTTGAAGATAAGAAATGAGTAGTTAGAAACGGCTCTCTATGTTTTATTTTAGATTGAGTCATCAACAAAGCTAATACCCTACTAAATAAGAGAAAACCTCATCAACATGGCTAAGAATCTTACACAATCTACCCACTAGAGTAAGAGAAACCCATCAAGGCTTTTGCACTATAAACAAAACTATACTCACAAAGTTTTATTCCATTCAAAGACCATCATAAATTCCACATTTTTAGTCATATGTCAATTCTTCCTATTTATTCTAAACCTTAGAAATTCATGCCAATTCATTTGAATATAAATAAACACTAGATTTCTAGACTCTTCTCCATTACCAAGATTCAAAGGCTTACAAGAAATAGTTCCTACAATTAAAATCAAACAAAAAGGTTGTTCCACCTCCTGATTCGGGTCGGTGGGGGGGGGGGGGGGGGGGGGGGGGGGGGGTGGAAGCCTAGATACAAATAAAACTAATAATAAGTTCAACATATTATAACCAGATTTTTCTTCAAATAAGAAATTGAAAGAACAAAAACAGGGGGCTATTCTATTGCACACGAAAACAAGCATAGACCCATAAATTCAATGTAACAGCAACAGCCTCTTCATAAGAAGAAAAACCTAGGAAATCCACTAGCACTTTCTCCCAAAAACAACACAAACAAACAAAGAAAGGCCTAAGTTCATAAAAGACCATAAATTCAACATATATCAAATAAAACAATTCCACAAGACCCACTTCCCACCCGATCCCAATCCTCCAAGCCGTTTTCACACAGTATTCTTCTTTACAATTAATCGTCATAAATTCTACACATGCTACGTATCTTTCTAATACAAAAACCGAGAAACCCCCACAAGAATATTCGCATCTATAGAGTTGATGTATTCACAAATTGCCATAAATTCAACACATCTCTAACAAATTTCAAAAATGAAAAAAAAAAAAAAAAAAAAAAGCACCCAGATAGGGTTTCTCTAAAAAATCGATCCTATAATCATAAACTTCCAATCCAATTCACAACAAAATCATAAATTCAAAACTTTTAAACAAAGAATCACACCCAAACTAAAAACCCAGAAAACCCCACCACCATATTCAACATTTTGCAACAAAGCAATCAAATTTTAGAGAGAGAATTCTCACCTGTATCCCCAATAATTATGTACTTGAAAAGATACGCGTACGACATCTTCGATCAGATCTAAAGCGAATTATCCAAGGAGAGATCTTTCTTTGTAGAAGAGAGATTGGGATCGGGAGAGAGAGGTCCTAGCTATGAATCAATTAAGATGGCAAAAGGAGGATCAGAATATAAAGAAAGGGTCGGTCTGATCACATAGAGAGAGAGAGAGAGAGAGAGAGAGAGAGAGGTTTTCTGTAAAAGGGAATTCCAGAGAGACGTAGACGCATGGGTTTAGTATATCCTCCCTGTCGCTGCACCGACCATCATCATCACCAAATTAGAGAAAACAAAACGGCGGAGAGAGGACCAACTTTAAATGAAATTGAACCTGTTGTCTCCAAAAGGAGTCCGGATCATGATGATCTGAGGTTGAGCAAAACAACTGCTAGAAATCCGGAGTCAGAAGGAGTGGAACTGGGGCCCGCCTATTGAAGATATGATGAGCGTTCCAATATGAGCGATTATTACTTCGATTCTATCCAATTAATCCATCAATCAACCACGCTTGCGAGTCGAGACTAACTTTTTTTTTTTTCTTTTTTTTTTTTTTTAAGTTAATCACTATACAGAATAAAATATTTATAGATTTAAATAATATAAGAATAAAATAATATAAAATATAATATTATAATATTATATAATTTTTATTATTTGGTAATTTTTGAAGAATATTGAAAATTTAAAATTGAGTAGTATGAAAGGTGTTATGATTAAAGTAAATTACATTATAAGAATATTTTTTTATAAAATATTTTAATTTATATGTAATTTACCACGTCTAGATAAAAAATAATGTGGTAAAGTAAAGTTTAACTTTCATGTTTTTACCATAAGTTACTTTTCTTTAATCACATGAAACAATGGTAAAGCATAGTAAAAGTAAAGTTAATAAAAAAACATAACTACTTTATAACTCTTTCTCTCCCAGTCTGCATTGCCACATA
Source organism: Camphora micrantha (assembly GCA_003546025.1). Classification (NCBI taxonomy): domain Eukaryota; kingdom Viridiplantae; phylum Streptophyta; class Magnoliopsida; order Laurales; family Lauraceae; genus Camphora; species Camphora micrantha. The sequence goes on from QPKB01000011.1 coordinate 20,974,112, forward strand.
TTTCATCTAACCTTACTTTGTCTCACCTTTTACCATGATATGACATCAATCTTTATTTTACTTTACCACACCCGTAAACAAGTTACTTTTTACTTACCATATAAAACTACGATAAAATGTAATAAAGTAAAGTAAAGTAAAGTAAAGTAATTACTCTATCATTCCTTCCCACTTTACTTCAACATGTACTTTATTTCACCCTCACTTTACCGTCCTGTGAGAGTTACTTTTACTTTACTTTACCATATAAGTAAACATACGCATTATAATGAATTTGGTGAACTAAAGTCTTTACTTTACTTTACCACTTTGTAATAGTCATTTTAAAATATTCTTATATTGGAGAAAGTCTTCTAAGGGAGGACCTCTAAAAGAGAATATTGAGCTTTTTGAAAGAAAAGAATATTTTCTTCAAATTTTTCTTGAGTTACCAAACGCACAAGATTTTCTTCTTTAAAAAAAGGAAAAAATATATTCTATAAAATATTATTTTCTTGTGTTTTCTTGTGCATCCAAACAAGCCCTAATTATGAGTCCAACGTAGAGATAATCTAAGGTATCTTCGATTTCACTTTAATTGAAGGAGTCCAATCGTAATAAGATTGATCACATGAATGAAAATAAGACTGGTTGATGAAGTGGCATAATTTGAAGACGTGACATTAGTCACGATTCCTTCCTGTGCTCAATCCGTCGGTGGGATTCGTTTCTTTTAAATTGAAATTTGAGAATACATAACCAATTACATGGGTAATAGTTAGGATGGTAAAAATCTGTAGTCTTATTTTGAGATGTGTGTTTGACAGCTCTATTTTCAACCTCTACTTGGCGCTGGTTTTAGTGGAAAAGCACCCGCAATAAGGCTTTGGAAAATTCAGTGCCTTACACAACGTGTTTGGTGCGTCAATGATGTGGTTAAGAAATCCTTCATTTTTTTTTTTTTTCGCTTCATTTCCAAACTAAAGAGAAAGCCGGGTTTCCTCTCCCACAACAGGCACAGGAGGCAACGTATGTCTGAAGTGGATAAAAGTTTGGAAAAAATGAGTTTTTGGCACACGATTGTACTCTTAACTCGTTTTAAAAAAATAGAGGCAAATCATCTTAAAAATGAGAACCCCAGTCTTTTCTTCCAAAAACAAGAGCCCGGGGTTTCAAAAAAGTAGAGCAGAAAGTTTCTTTTTTCTGTTTTAAGATGAAACAGTTTTCTGTTTTTCATTTTTTATATATATATATCTTGTTGCCTCTCTTTTTTTATGGCACTATTTTGGATGGCTCCAGTAGAGATACCAAACCAGGTGAGTCTCATTCTAGAGTTTTTAGGAAATTGATGGTGCATGGACCCACTAGAAATTACAACATGAGTCACTAGAAATTACTTTGCTGCTTGTTTCCTAACACAATTTTACAGCCAAACAGTGTGAAAAAAAAGGTTTGCAAATCACCTGGTCTACATCAATAATAAATTGTCAGCTTATTAAACTTAGACTGTAATGCAATTGAGGAGACCCTAATTGTTGGCGCATGAGGTGCGGTGCCCGTGCACAACATCACAGAGGCACATGCGGGTGGGTGACGGCTCCTTTTTAATTTTAGTCTTGCTGTCCATTTAGCACAGGTCTATTGATTTAGTTCTCTATCTATTATAGTTTACACCTTTTTAATAGCAATGCTTCAACATTGCTCCTGCCAAACTAACAACAAAAATGGTATGGATCTAACAAATGTTGAATTTAATACAAAATTTCTATATAGAATGTTACAGAAAATGTCACATTCAATAACAGAAATTGATCAAATGAACAGTGCAGAATTTGCAGTGTAAGTGAGGCCTCTCCTAAAAAATCAAGCCTCAAAATGAATTGAGATAACCCATGAGTTATTTTTGGGGGGAATCATTAATTTCAGAAATTTGTCTGTCATTAAATTCAAATTCCTCTTCTTCTGAGTTGACAGTGCAAAACTTCGGTTTTATGCTTGAATATGCACCAAACTGACCTGAACCTCTCCCTTTTATGTCTAATCGACATCGAGAATGATCGCTAACAAAGTCCACAGCTTCAACAGCTCCTCCAGAATTGTACATTTCTATTAATCCAATGGGGGCAAACTGAACCTTCTTGTCGTAATCCTGTAGATGCAATAAACAAAACTACTATCATTTAGATCTTGCAAGGATAAGAGGCCTCCACATACATGTGGGTCCTCTGTATTTCATCATGCCAATTTTTCTTAGAACCAATCTAAGCGCATAGAGACATCTATTTACAAGTCTCTAGGGCCTGTTTGGATCTTCATAAACCTGACTACAGGTAACTTGGTTCTGTGTAATGGGGTTCACACGTTTGAATAACTGGAGTTACCTGTGAGTGAGTGTTTTCCTGCCACAACCAATTACAGGTAGACAGAGTCACAGGTAAAGTTAATGCAGTGCAACCGACATGGATCCAAACAGGACCATAATAGAAGAATCTTTTGCAAGTAAGCTAACTTTTTTAAGACAGCTGTAGATGCATTAGGCTGCACCTGATATTACAAGTGGCATAAAAGATTAGGCAGAAAATCCACTCTGCTTATTGAGCAATACAAAAGGCCTGGAACCACATTAGCTTAATATCACTGTTGCTTCAAATCTTTTTGTGATGGTAGATGACAACATTGATTGTAGTGTTAAAGTTGCAACAAGATCTTACCCAATGTAATTTCCATCTTTTGCATCGCCCCAAATGCAGTAGAATGGAAAATGTCCATTCTTCTAGAATTTTCAGACCAACCATTATATTAGGTGCATCCAAGCACACCCCGAGTTGAATCTTCACATACTGTCAATGTGCCTGTGATTGGAATCAATGGTGGATGAATCCACAGGAAATCAGTAAAGACACAAGTTCTTCATTAACTGACCTTGACTGGGGATATTGTAAATATGTCGCATTCCAAAACTTTCAATAAGACGTCCACTGATCCTTTCTTCGCCAAATGGTGCAGGGATACTGGAATGACAACAAAATATGGGCAATGCAAAGTTAACATATGCAAACACATTGACAAGGGAAAGGGTAACAGATTATCAGTTAGCAGTTGTGGCTTCATTAAATCAGGTATCTGCTGCGTTTTGAGGAAGGAAACTGCAAACCAAATCAAGGAAGGAAGCTTGCTAATTAAAGGGGCGAGTGACTATGACAGGGACAGAGGGTTGGTGAGGTTCATATGATGCCTAGATCCAGATGTGGCTACGTGGATCAGGGATGGGGATACAGCTCCACACTTTTGGAAATCCAGGATATGGATAAGGTAAAGTTATCCTATTCCTTTCTCAACGTGAAATTTCATATTCTCTATTACTGTTTTTATACAAAATACTAATTCTCTTCTTTTTCTAAATTAATTAAAAATTATCGTTATTTGCATTCCTTTCTAAAATTTTATATAAAAAAGTAAGAAAATTAATATAACTTTATGAAATAATTAACTTAGTATAGTACAGTATGTCAAATTGATATCCTAGAAGTATCAATGCAGTAACAAGTACTACTATGATGAGCTCTCAGTCTCACTTGGGTACGTTAGGCATGTAGTAGTATCTGGGTATCAATTGCCTCCCATCCAAGGATCCTAGTTCCCTGATTTGGCCATGCCAAGTCAACAGATTGTAAAAGTCTCCAAGGCCTCAAATCAGAGGACTAAGTAGGGGTGTTCATGGGTCAGCCAGGCCAGGTTTAGGCATATCTAGGCCCATCCCGACTTTAGAAACACAAGTTTATAACAGGTGGCTTGCCAAGCCCAGCCCACTTCAAACATATCAGACCCGAGCCAGCCCATTTAGTCAATCAGGCTGGGCTGGGCTGGGATTTCTATGACTTAATTGAGCAAATCAGTCGCTAAACTACATGCATTACTTATTTGGGCCAGGCTTCTAGCTTTCATCACTCAATCCAAGCCTGGCCCAAATATCAATCAGGCCCAAATTTTATATCCATGTGCGACCTGAGTATTAAAACTCAAGGCCCAAACCCGGCCAAAAGTGAGCTGGGAACAGATGGGGCCCGGGCTGGCCTTTCCCTTGAGCACAACTAGGACTAGGATCATTGGATAGAGGTGAAACTTCACCCATCCCCTATCTAGATGTTCCCTTCAAATTCCTACTGTGTCCCACCTCATCGATGGTTAACTTCATCCAGCTTAGCGGATTTTTGTTTCATCTATCATACATGGTGGGCTCTTCCCATCCGACCTTACAGACCATGCGGATGGTCCCATATGGGCCACAGAGGCTGTCGCCATATTATTGTCACTGGTCTTTGTAAGGAAATTACTTTTAGGTCTATTACTTGGACCACAAGTCCTTACCTTTCCCGAATTGTGGTCATTATAGGAATTCTGTTTTCATAGGATATATGCTATTCAAAAATAGGTTTCTCAATGAGATATATTCCATATTTATCTCTACCTTGATGGACGGTTGAGATTAAGTTTAAGGAAACCCTAAATTGGAAATTCGGTCCTCTCTCCACCTATAAATAAAGCCTTTTGTCCATCACAAAGGCTACACACAAAACTCAACACATTAAGGGTTTATAGGCAAGGAGAGAGATACCGGAATCATCCACCCAGTCTCTTCTTCGACGGATCTCAATATCAATCAGCACCAGACAGCAGGATCGGAAACCTCTCTGCATCAGGATGGCTGGAGGTACTCTTCTATTTATTTAAGATTAAATCCTACACGTGATTATCATGATGTTCAAGATCTTAGGGTTCATATTAATAATAGCTTTACATGTGGTATCAGAGCCCAGGTTTTAGAACACATGATCGTCCATTAATTAGGATAACTTTGCATCGCCATAATCGGCAAATATAGATCCGTTTCTGACCTTGTTTTAAGCAATTTATTGATCCAACTATTATGGCCTGCATGAATGGTTTAGATTTATGTTATTCCGCAATTTTAATTTTACCACGACTGTTTGATCATGATTTATTTAAAGTTTTAATATTTTTTTTTTATTATTAATATTGCTTCATAAAACTCCTGCGTGAAAGTCAGTCCGATCGATCGGCCAGGAAACTGTCTCAGTTAAGTGACAGTCTGATCGATCGGACCTGCAGTCCGATCGATTGGCCAGCGGCGAATCCTACCTTTTTTTTTATCCACATCTTTCTAAAAAAAATATAAAAAAAAATTCGGGGCTGCCGCCCCGAACCCCGCCTTTATGACGGGCATCCCGGAGGGCCAGCCCGCGTCGGGCAGTCCGACGGCATGGGGCTTTCAGCCCCAAAGAGCCGTCGGACAGCCCTCCGGGGCTCGGCCTTCTTTATCAATATCTTTCATATAACGAATGATCTATCATGAATGCATGCAATATCTAATATTTATATTCATATTAAGCTAATTTTGATCGTGAAAGTTGTATGTTTAGGGTTAGGTCTCACTCCATGACCCTACCAATGAAACACTGAATTTTGACCCTTATAGTACCATCATGATGTTTACATTACATATTGTTCAAGCGCATACAGCATTTAGTCGCCCACAGGCAGATTATATTCATACGTTCAAACAATAATTAAGGAGTGTTTGTTCATAATTAAAAGTAACATCACTCATTAACACCACTTTGAATATGACGACCTTAAATGATATAATGTGTAGAAATTATGGTGACTACCCACAGGAGCACCTACATATATTCTATGTCGTATATATTCATATATTATGCATGTGTTGTCTTATTTTAATTAAAGCCTTATTGTTGTCTCTCTATTACAGTTATTGCACCCACTACTCTGAATTCGCATGCTACATCTGTCACTAAGCTCAATGGAACCAACTTCTCAGAATGGAAAGAGCAAGTTGAGTTCACATTGGGGGTACTTGAACTGGATATGGCTCTTCTTAAAGATAAGCCAGCTCCACTCACTGAAACAAGTACCGCTGAAGAAAAGAACCTCTTTAATGCTTGGGAGAAGTCTGACAGACTAAGCACTATGTTTTTGCGAATGACTATTGCCACCAACATCAAAACATCCCTTCCTAAACCTGAGAATGCTAAGGACTATATGAAGGCCATTCAAGATAGGTTTAAGACTGCAGACAAATCCCTTGCTGGGAAACTAATGGCAGATCTTACAACCATGAAGTTTGATGGCACTCGCTCAATGCATGAGCATGTCATTGAGATGACCAACCTTGCAGCTAACCTAAAGAATTTGGGACTATCAGTGGATGAGGCTTTTCTCGTCCAATTTATCCTAAACAGTTTACCTCCTCAGTACGGGCCTTTCCAAATTCACTACAACACTATTACGGACAAGTGGACAGTGAATGAATTGGCTAACAAACTGGTTCAAGAGGAGGCCAGGCTGAATCAACAAGGTATTAAATTAGCTCATCTCGTTCAAGGAGCTGGACACAAAGCTGGGAAAAAGTATAATTCAGGCCAGAAAAGGGCACCACCCAGATCTAATGAGGCTGGTCAGCACCCCAAGAAGAAAAAGAAGGAAAACGTATGCAAATTTTGCAAGAAACCTGGACATTTTCAGGCAGACTGCATTAAACGTAAAGAATGGTTCGAAAAGAAAGGTAACCCTATGGGTTTCGTAAGTTATTTCGAATCAAATCTTACTCATGCTTCTTCTAATACTTGGTGGATTGACACTGGTGCTAATGTTCATGTTTCCAATACAATGTAGGGATTCCTTACGATCCAAACCGTAAACCCAAGTGAGAACTTCCTTTTTATGGGCAACAAAGACAAAGCTCCGGTTGAAGCTATTGGAACTTTTCGTCTTGTTTTAGATAGCGGTTATCAATTAGACTTATGTCAAACTCTTTATGTTCCGTCTATTTCCCGTAATTTGGTTTCTGTAAGCACACTTGATAAAGTTGGTTACTCGTTTGAAGTAGGAAATGGTAATTTCAGTTTATTTAAAAATTCTAGTCGCATTGGTTCTGGAATTTTGATTGATGGGCTATATAAATTTCATCTTTATAGTCAATTTGCTGAAACTCATCTTACCCTACATTCTAAGGAAACAAAACGAAAGTCATCTAAAAATGACTCTTATTTCTTGTGGCATAAAAGACTGGGTCACATATCCAGTGAAAGAATCAAACGATTAGTAAAAGATGGTGTCCTTCCGGATCTAGATTTTACTAATATTAAAGTGTGTGTGGATTGTATTAAAGGCAAAACAACACAACACACAAAGAAAGGAGCCACAAGAAGTACTCAGCTTCTTGAAATAATTCATACAGACATTTGCGGACCCTTTGATGTTCCAACCTTTGGGGGAGAAAAGTACTTCATTACCTTTATTGATGATTACTCACGTTACTGTTATTTATACTTGTTGCATGACAAATCTCAGTCTGTGAATGCTGTACAAGTGTTCATTACTGAAGTCGAAAGACAACTAGACAAAAAAGTGAAAATCATAAGGTCTGATATAGGTGGTGAGTTTTATGGAAGGTATGACGAAACAGGACAACATCCTGGACCTTTTTGCAAAACTTCTCCAAAAGCTTGGAATTGTTGCCCAATACACAACGCCTAGTTCTCCATGGCAGAATGGTGTAGCTGAAAGGCGAAATCGTACATATATGGAAATGGTTAGATCCATGATGAGTCATGCTAACTTACCTATATCCTTATGGATGGATGCTCTACGCACAGCTGTTTATATCTTGAACAGGGTTCCTAGTAAGGCAGTTCCAAAAACACCATTTGAATTGTGGAAAGGATGGAAACCTAGTTTAAGACATCTCCAAATTTGGGGTTGCCCAGCTGAGGCTAGAGTCTACAATCCACATGAAAAGAAATTGGACCTTAAAACGATCAGTGGTTACTTTATAGGTTACCCAGAAAAGTCCAAAGGATTTAGGTTTTACTGCCCTAACCATAGTACGAGAATTGTTGAAACCGGCAATGTCAGATTCTTTGAGAATGGCGAAATCAATGGGAGTAATAAATCTCAAGATGTGATCATTCAGGAAATCAGGGTACCTATCCCTTTACCCTCTATTCCGAAAGATGTTGGAAATCCTGTTGTTGTTGAACCATTTAACAATGTAGCAAATCCAATAAATGATCAACAACTCCATAATGAGATTGTCGCCAATGAATATATGGATGAAGCACCAGAGGAACCAGCATTAAGAAGGTCTCAAAGACAAAAGAGATCAGCTATTTCCAATGATTACATACTTTACCAAATAGAATCTGAAGAAGGGACAATTAAAGACCCGGTTTCTTATAAACAAGCCATTAAGGATGTTAATTCTAGTAAATGGATTGATGCCATGAAGGATGAATTGAAATCTATGGATGAAAATCAAGTATGGGAAGTTGTTCAATTGCCTCCAGGGCACAAACCAGTTGGTTGTAAATGGGTCTTCAAGACCAAACGCGACTGCAAGGGCAATATTGAACGACATAAAGCCAGACTTGTTGCCAAAGGTTTTAATCAGAAAGAAGGCATCGATTATACTGAGACTTTTTCCCCTGTGTCCAGGAAGGATTCTCTTAGAATTGTCATGGCATTAGTAGCTCACTATGACCTCGAGTTACATCAAATGGATGTGAAAACTGCCTTTCTTAATGGAGACTTAGAAGAAGAAGTCTACATGTGTCAACCTGAAGGCTTCATAATTGAAGATCAGGAAGACATGGTCTGCAAACTTAAGAAATCAATATATGGACTGAAACAAGCTTCGAGGCAATGGTACCTAAAATTTCATGAAATCATCACTGATTTCGATTTCAAAGAAAACATAGTTGACCCTTGCATATACCTCAAGATCAGTGGGAGTAAGTTCATATTTTTGGTTCTGTATGTTGATGACATATTACTGGCTAGTAGCGACCTTGGTCTCTTACATAAAACAAAGGATTATCTCTTTAAGAACTTTGATATGAAAGATATGGGTGAGGCTTCCTATGTGATAGGAATAGAAATATTCCGTGACAGGTCACTTGGTATCTTGGGATTGTCTCAGACAGCATATATTGACAAAGTTCTAGAGAAATTTGGCATGATGACCTGTTCCTCTAGTCCTGTTCCACTGCATAAAGGAGATAAACTTGATCTTACGCAGTGTCCACAGAACGACTTGGAACGTAAAGAAATGGAAAAATATCCTTATGCTTCTCTTGTAGGGAGTTTGATGTATGCACAGGTCTGTACTAGACCTGACATTAGTCATGCTGTTGGCATGCTGGGTAGATTTCAAAGTAACCCAGGAATCGCTCATTGGAAAGCTGCAAAGAAAGTACTGAGATACCTCAAAGGAACAAGGAATTATATGCTCACCTACAGAAAATCAAGTCACCTACAGGTGACTGGTTATTCGGATTCAGATTTTGCTGGATGTCCTGACACAAGACTTTGCACTCTTGGCTATGTGTATCTCTTATGTGGAGGTGCGATATCATGGAAAAGCCAGAAATCCGAGTTGCTTTATACATCCACCATGATGGCTGAATATGTGGCATGTTATGAGGCTGCAATTCAGGGAACATGGTTGCGTAATTTTATCTCTCAGTTTGGAGCTTTGAGTTTCATCTCTAAGCCATTAACTCTTTACTGTGACAATGACGCTGCAACCTTCTTCTCCAAGCATGACAGGATATCTAAGGGAGCCAAACACATGGACCTTAAATATCTATCACTGAAGCAAGATGTTAGATTACAGAAATTTGTCATTGAGTCCATACGTACAGATTTTATGGTCGCAGACATATTCACGAAAGGACTACCTCCAAAGACCTTTCAAGGCCATGCTCAAAGCATGGGTCTTGAAGATAGTTCTTAATTATCATTTTCTGCCTTTTATTTCTGTACTTGTATTTGACATTTATTGAGCTCTTAATGCAACTCTACATCTGCTATTTATGTTTTTCCATTGTGTACATATTTATGTTTGGATGAATAATCAACAGATACAGTCTTTAAACACAGACATTATGAGACCATTACGTATATCTCCCATTATGGTCTAGTTATGAAGGTTGTAGATGACGTAGTACATGGAAATAAGCATGTTGCAAAATAATATGTGCATGCCATGACTCACATAGACAACCGAATTAGCCAAGACAATTATGATAACCGACTAAAGCAGTGTTTAGCATATAATGCGCGCCTTATGATTCCTAAGAATGAAAACATTAATGGTTCTTCCTATTGACCAAGTGGGAGACTGTAAGGAAATTACTTTTAGGTCTATTACTTGGACCACAAGTCCTTACCTTTCCCGAATTGTGGTCATTATAGGAATTCTGTTTTCATAGGATATATGCTATTCAAAATAGGTTTCTCAATGAGATATATTCCATATTTATCTCTACCTTGATGGACGGTTGAGATTAAGTTTAAGGAAACCCTAAATTGGAAATTCGGTCCTCTCTCCACCTATAAATAAAGCCTTTTGTCCATCACAAAGGCTACACACAAAACTCAACACATTAAGGGTTTATAGGCAAGGAGAGAGATACCGGAATCATCCACCCAGTCTCTTCTTCGACGGATCTCAATATCAATCAGCACCAGACAGCAGGATCGGAAACCTCTCTGCATCAGGATGGCTGGAGGTACTCTTCTATTTATTTAAGATTAAATCCTACACGTGATTATCATGATGTTCAAGATCTTAGGGTTCATATTAATAATAGCTTTACAGTCTTACCATATTTTTCCTTTTTGAGAGATTAGAACGTTGTTGTTGAGTCCAAAAACAAAATCTAATCCAAGATATAAAAGAGAGTGTTAGCATTCAGAACAGTAGAACACATTTTTTTTTTTTTTTTTTTCAAATCTAATTACCATCAGGCCCGAGTCATCAAATGTACCTACTTCCATACAAAGTAGGTGGCCTTCATGTTTTGTAATTATCATTCACAAACTTATAAGTGGAAAAGTTGACATGATTTTATGTGTAGCAGCTTTCAGGTGACTTCCAATAACACAAACATGAGCCAAAGAATATTTAAGTTCTTAAACTCATCTAGTTGACTTTTCTCTTTCAGTTTTGAGGCGAGTCACATTCATATGTAAAATTATTTCAGCACCAAATTGAGTCTTCAAGTTGATCAACCTTGCTACTGTCCACGTTATACATTGAATTGAGTTAGGCTTTTCTCTTTCAGTTTTGAGGCGAGTCACATGCATATGTAAAATTATTTCAGCACCAAATTGAGTCTTCAAGTTGATCAACCTTGCTACTGTCCACGTTATACATTGAATTGAGTTAGGCTTTTCAATTTCGAACTACTAAGTGGAATAAATGTACCTGAGTTCTACAAGATAGAAACTCCCCTCCTCCTTTTGTTCCGCAAATCAATATCTAGAATATTTAATCCATTACATTTATTTAATCCTCCCAAAATGTAATGGTTAATTTGGTTTGAGTTTTTGGATTTGATTTGGCGTGTGATCAACACTACAGTCAAGGATTGATCGCTTTCTACGGAACTACAGCCAAGGGATTGATCCCTGCTTGTTTCTGTGGAAGGGAGCTACCTCACCATCTGAGCTACCGATGGATTTCGTTTGAGTTGTGATTTCGCTTGCAGATTTGGATCATATTCAGAAGTGAGTAGAAGTTCAACAATTGCTCAGCTCTCAAATGCAAAATTTGTGGTGGAGAAGCTAATTGTGAAAAAACATAAAAACAGCTGCAATTTACTAGTTTAACAAGGTGTGCACAAGGTCTGTTCTTGAATTCATGTTTGAGAGAGGAGGTTGATGAGTATCTTAATAAGTATTTAGATTATGGGAAACTAACTCTTTAAGTCTTATGCTTTCCTTATTTCTGAGGGGTTTTGTATCTTGAATGCAAACATTGTGATGGAGAAGTTAGTTGTGGGGAAAAAACAATGGTAATTCACTAGTTTAACGAGGTATGCATGCACAAGGTCTGTTCTTGAATTGATATTTGAGAAGAGGCTAATGAGATCTCTGTTATTGGAAACTAGCTCTAAGTATTATGCTTTTCTTACTTCTTAGAGGTTTTGTAATATCTTTTACTTAAATAAGTTGGTCCTTTTTTTCCTTGGGCAAGAATGAGGTTTTGCGAGAGGGACCTCTAGGGAAAATAGTTCATATAAGAGGCTTGTTGTTTTGGCATTTACAGGAAAGAAGATTGTAATATCTTGTTCCCTCTTTGAATCAGTGGAGTTTATTTTTCTCTTCATATCATGTACAGGAGGTAACCCTCGGATATGAACTGCATAAAGTTTCAGTTTCCGTCTAGTGCTTGTGTTTTTATTTTTCTTATATGTACACTTCTCCATATTGCCAGAACATCAACTCTGCTCTGATGTGTGAATATTACATAGATGATGATTCTGTAACTAGATTGCTTTGTGTGCGATACTTTCATTGCTGATCCAGTGTATTCTTACTTCTTTGTAGTCAAATATAGATTAGGCGAGGTGGATCTTACCGGTTTTAAAGCAAAAAACTGCACAATCACTCGTAAAATTGTCTCCAGTGACTTCATCCAGACACTCAATATCAATAGGACTAACATGCCCTGTGAGGTATGATTGCTCAGAACTCGTGTAACTCTGAGAGGTATCTAGAAATGGCCAGGTTCCTGCTCCTTGGCAATTGAATATGCCTAGAACTCCAGAAAAATCGTTCAGGTTCCATATCTTCAGCAAGCTGTGGCAAGACAACTGGAAGAATATAAGAAAAGGAAACCAAGCCAAATTTCCTCTTTTATATGGAAAAGAATAATCATATAGTCTAGAGCCTCAAGAAAATCATATTCTACAGAGTTGCAGGATTCATGCAAGTTGGGACAGAAAATGGTTTCGTTATCAATGCTGTTGATTTAATAGGCTCCGCCGTGGATGGCAATTCTCCTATGGTCTTCCAGATTCAAAGATCGGACCATTTGATTTTTAACCTTTTATCTGGATCAATGTTCTATTCTCTAAAACATTTATTTGTAGGACACTGATTTTAGGGTTAGGATCTTTCAATGTGGACTATATTTTGATTTCCACCATCCAGCAATGCAGGCCCGTACTTTAACAGTCTGAACCATCAACGTTGAGTTCCATTTAGAATTCCACTTCAGAAAATAATAATTTACGAAGGACCATAAATTTCCTTAATAAGTACATTAATCACAATTCTGATCATTCATGTACCTTTTCCCATCCATAACAGGATCATTGAATAAACAATCTCAAGTGGGCCTCCTGGGATAATTGGCTCTCAGCACTGACCCATCAGGAAGTACAAGCCTCTTAAGTACCATGAAATCATGTTGACCAGGCTTATCACTGGAAAGAATGACAATAAAGCAGGACTGTAATGCTTGCTTGGCTAACATTGTTGCCAATTGTGATCGAAATTTTGATGACTGGATGAACCACCACTTGAAATATTTTGGAGGTACGGAATCGTGATATGCATTTGGGTGGGATGGAAATCAGAAAGAATTGGGTTAAGAATTTACCACCTGAATAAAATTAGCAATCAGCACAAACAATGATTTAAGGGTGGAAGATTATCCCATCTAATATTGGTCACAACAGTCCAAGTTCCGACCGACTCTTTCTGATGTCTGCACCATCTACCAGAGCAGGTAACAATATGTGCTGCCAAAATATTTGAACTGCTGCCTGCTGGTTGGGCTCCATCAAAACCAACCTAAAGAAATGAACTGTTGGTAGCATAACTAACTTACCTAACATAGACTCCACAACAGCCTACGGCTCGTGCAACTGCATGGAACTCAGCTGCATAGTGACGGCTCTGAAATACAGTGCAGCAGTCAAACTAGCAGACTAAAACCAGTCAAAAGATTAAAAAATAATGATGGTTAAGAGCTGCATCTTACATAGAACATGTCCCAATCTGGAATAACGATTTCTCCAAAAAATAAGCTATTGAAAGCAACAGTAGCAACATGCATTGTCTGTGTTGTTTGGTTTCTCGGCATGTAATCATCTGATGCTCTTTTAATAACGCTTGCCTTTAAACTGAAAATGATATGTGCAAGCACAAAATTTATAACTGTAATATAAGTTTCACTGTTCAATGAATTTAGAGGTGGCAATTAGCTAAGTTTGGGCCTAGAAAGGGTCAGTCCAAGCCCAGAACAAATGTCTATAGGGAGTTGAATTCAGGTCTAGACTAGGACATTCACTAACCACAGAGATGATCTCTGATCGATAGAAGATTTGTGCTACCTAGGCCCAATACCAGCAGTTTTATTTGGAAGGCTCAAAACTAAGGCAAAAAAGCAGTCTACATATCAACAAATCAGCCCAAATCCAACACATAACAGTTAGGGTGGGAAACCTAATAGGCCAGCTCACCTCAGTTATTGACATTCTGAGCAGTGGTTAATAAACACTTCACCTTTGGCACAGAATTCATTACCTGTAAACAGAATCAGTGTTGTGAGCCATGCAGCAGATTATGCTGTTGTCCTGAAAGTTTCTAGCCACAGATTTTTCAAGTGCTTGCTGGAACAGTCGCGTTAACAATACCCGGCCTCCAAAGCCAGTCCCAAGGGTTTCCATTACACTGCACATCTACCTTAACTCCATCCACATTTTGTGACACGAGATAGCTGTGTAGATCATCATAGAATTCATATGACTTTGCTGGATCTATAGTACCAACACCATAGTTTTCCAAGCTATCCATAGCTATATCCCTCATATTTGCCAGATTTCCTGGAGATTGAACTGGATATAGTAACTTCGAATTGTATTTCTTAGTTCCTGGTGCATTTGGATCAACTCCTCCTCAGCAACCCATCAGCGAATGCCACACGTAGACATACCTGAAAATCAAGAAAAAAAAAAAAAACTGCAGGTGAAATCCAGTTCATATAAATCATAATAATAAGCTTAAACCTTAATTAAACAACTTTATAAAGAATGACGAGAGAGTTGTTAATGCAATTTTTTTTTCTTACAAAATTAACCCAATTGACGATAACGTCAACTGAATTGATGATATCGTAAACCTAGTTCATGATATTGTCAACCTCCATTGCTAAAAAGCATCTTTTGCTTCTTCTCCCACTTGGTGATGGAGAGACAGAATCATGGAGCTCATACATGTCCTGTTGTGGTGACTGGTGATTTAAGAGAGGGTGCATGTCTTGGTCAAATGGACATTAAAACATCCATGTCCTTTCCTTGTTTTTCAATCTAGAAAACATCTATGTTTTAACTATGAGATTAAAATGAATTATAGAAAAAGGTAACCACAACCCATTCATATCAACCAATTCATAATCTCTCAAATATACTCATTCGGAAAGCCCTCCTCTTAAGCAGTAATTTGGCACAAGAAAGAAAATACAAGATCTCCTTGCTTCCCATCAATACCGAATACTGAAAATGCATTGGGCAGTTTTACATGAAACCTCGATTGGAACGAAGCACACATAGGACTTACTATGAATGTACAGAAAAAGAAGATGCTAACAACCAAATCGGATGGCCAATACCCACATTTGGATCAAACAAGCAAAATTAATAGGGCATATAACACTCAAATCTCAGGTTCAGAACAGGCACAAGCAAGCAAAACGAGCAGTGTACTAAACCATTGTATTTGAGCTTGATTTGCATTTGCTTGGTGGCTGATTTCCGGAAATATTTGAGGGCTTTGGGACAGGGCTTTGACGACTTCCAATAGAGTGAAGATCACAGGAGACGATGACTTCGTGAACTATCATTTTTCAGCCCGTGTCCCTGATCTTCAAAAACTTGATGCCAAACGAACCCTAAGTTACTCCATCATTGGGATAGCAGATAGGGGAAGGACATGAAGTGCAGAGTTCAAAATGAGCGTTTTTTTTTTTTTTTTTTTTACAAAGGATATTGACGAGATCATCAGTTAGGTTGACGATACCATCAACTCAGTTAAAATATCATCAATTGGGGTAATTTTGTTAAAATTTGCACAAACAACTCTCCCATCATTTTATGGTTTTTCTTCATAAAATCATTTAATTAAGGTTTAATCTTTTTTTTTTTTTTGTAAAAATCACTAATAATAATAAATAAATAAATAAAAAGAAAGGCGTACAAATGGAAGTTTCATACTTCAAGCCAAAAGTCTGTTTGATAGTTGAAACAAAATCATTCAAATCATAAGTTGTTCCCCTAGGATCTGTATCTGCAGTTCGACAGAACTTCTTGTTTCTTTGATACTGACTAATCTGGCTCCAAATCTGTAAATTGAAGAATACAGACAAGAATGCATATAAACATATGGATAAGTATGATGAAACGGCTTAAACTAATGAAGACTGCATGGGTCATCATTGTATTTTTCGAAATGGATAGAACCTTTGTTGAACAATTGCATTTGAACACTCAACCAACACAAGTACACAATCTTGTTATCTTAATTCTTAAATTCAGATAACCAAAAGCTCACTTGGCAGAGGCATTTCATCCACTATTTTGACAAAAAGACTGTACAATTTAAAAAACACAACATATTATTGCCAGCTGCAGCTGATGTTAAAGAAGCCAATATAACCTTTGCACTGTATTGGAAAATGAACTTTCTAAAGACATTAAATATTACCTTTATATCGTCTATTACAAAAGCAATAAACAACTAGTATTATATAAAAGAAATTCATTTTAGAAGAAATTAATATATCATGCCAATCCATGAATTAGACAGCAATGAGTTTACCCAATCACTTGTGTAACTTCTGAAAGATTCCAACACCTTCGCTAGTGTAAATTTAGCAAATTTTTTAATGAATGTTTTTGAAAGTGTGAACTTACTGAAACCCATCGACGGATGGTTCACCTTCTTTCACGAATTCATTGACTGTGTCTTGCCAACCATCATCTATTATTAAGAACCTTGCTGGAGTACCCCCTTCGGACAAGCTAAATGATTAGAAAAGGACAAGTGAGCCAATATGGAAACAGTGCTTGAATAGGTAAGGGTAGCAAAAGTGATGAAACAGAAAAGGCACACAGACCCAAAATGAAAGCTCTTTATGGAGATAAACTACCCTGTCTTGGAAATAGTTTTTTTTAAATTATTAAACAATAAACATTTGATGGTCTATTTGGAAAAAAAAGATGAAAAAAATGACAATATAACATGGTGAAACTTGGAATAAATATTTAAAAGGAATGAAAGCACACCTCTTTAGTCCATTTTCAATCCCTTGAGGGTTAACTTCAGTGTAAAAAGCATCCCAAGTGCACCAACCAAACCAATCCAACATTTCAGGCATCTGATTCAATAAAACATGGAACACCATGTTACACAAAATATAAGTTATCTATACAAATGTGACTTAACTAAGAGTTTGAGTTAATCTGCAGTATTTCATGACAATGGTAGTCCTGAGATATGTTTTGTGTGTGTGTGTGTGTGTGTGTGTGTGTGTGAGAGAGAGAGAGAGAGAGAGAGAGAAGCGAGAAGATGCAAGAAACACTGCATTTTAATTAAAAAAGATAGTGCAATGACCAGTTGTGCATGACAACTTGATAACTACTTTAGATTCTCACATGTGGATTGTTGGTGGAGACACTAGCTCTGCCAAATGAAAGACGGTTTGTGTTTCTACCAAAAGATCAGTTACATCTAAACATCTTTTTCAACGCCTGTGAATGTGAGTGAGCTGCTTTTTTATTTTACATGCCTGTTTCATCGCTTCAGGGTTGACGGCCAGCAATGCTCTTTTTTATTGGAAAAGGGAAAAAGAAAAAAAAAAAAAAAAAAGAGTGACTAGCAATGCTCAATGAGACTGATTTTTGATAGATTCCTAATCCTCAGTCCACCTTTTATCTATATGGCCATGGGACACCACCAACATACCACGAGAAAATAGTTAGCCAGATCATCACGGGCGACCGGTCATCATGCTGCCCAAGTCTTATATTCAGTATTTCTTGAGGTGTGTATGGATGTGCCCAAAACTACATGGATTAACTATTCTGGTCTGACTGATTGTCTTCTGTTTCACTAAGTGTTTGGGATGGTGCAGCTGTGCAGGTTGGAAAGATGGATAATTCTTTTCGGACTTATTCCCACAACAATATTGACAATAGGCTGTGATAATATTTTAAGATGGAACAAGAAAATTACTATCTAATGAAGTTCTGAATTTTCCTCCTTTCATAAAGGTATAGCAAATGAATAACCATCTCATCCACCCACAATGTTCAAAAACTATTTGCATGAGGCTACAATGAGACAGCCTTGCCAACATGTCAATGCGTGAAATGGAAGTGAGACAATTAGGTAATTGTGTGAAAAGTAGGTTCATGGTTTCTATCGTCATGGCCTCCAAAACTGTAAATCAAACAAGTTCTCACTTGCCCTTTTGCTTGAACGGTGTGAAAATTTACCCTTGTGCTTCTCCAATGTCCTGAGATTTGTTCACAAACAAAAGTAAGCAGCAGGAAAGTTTTGAGAATTTGATGAAATTTGATTGTTTTTATTTTCATGGAAGGTGGCCTACTTCATAGATTCCTCCAACAGAATGAAGGGATTGTCACCATAGTTTACAAACACTGCTTCTAGGAACTGAGATGCTGCAACGGCAGGATCACCTAAACAGAATAAAAAGAAATCGCCATCTCCTGAATTAGAGAATCAGATTCAGAGATTTCCAAACAAGTGTGCTTCGGGGTGGAGACCCAGATTTTTAGTAGTTTTCTGTAATTTGGCAGAGCTTATGGCAAGCAATTCTCCATGCAATTATGGTGGTGAAATTGAACCTAATCAAGCTAAAATACTGGTTTAAAGCCTTTTCACCAAAACTATTACAAACATCAACGTCAAGACAAAGGAAAATAGATGTTCCACAGTGTGGTGACCAATATCTACCCCACTCAAACAAAGCAGAATGGATAAGCCATCTGCATTCCTGCCATAATAAAATGATTGTGATTTCTGTACATGCAAAAGAACACCAAGGGCACGTTCGGAAAGGGAAAATTCCCACGTCAGCAAATTCCATAGAAATGGAAACCTTGGAAAAGGATTTCCGTAGAATTTAGAAATTCATGTTTGGCGCAAAAAAAATTTCCTCATTGAATTGGTGCTAATGTTTGGTGCAGCTGTGAATTCCTTATAGAAAATCAAATTTTCTTATTTGGTGAAACAATTTTTTGAAGAAAAAAAATTACATGTATATTATTTATTCAACATCAAATAATAATTTACTTGAGGAAATAAAAACTGAAAGAGTTATAAGGTTTTGGGTTGAAACGGACAAAAGTGAGGAAAATAGGGAGAAGTTTTTTGAGGAAATCCATTTCCCATAACCCCCCCACCCCCTGCTAGAAACTCATTTCCACCTTTATCAAGGAAAATGCTGATGAGGCACAAAAGTGTTTCCGTGGAATTATTCCGCACCGAATGCCTGAAAAATGAGTTTTCCGCAGAAAAGTGTTACACAAAAATGCCTTAAGGCTTTTTGAAACATAAAAGATACCCATCAAAGGTCAGAACTTCTTCAAGACAAATCTAGTATTTTTGTACATGCAAAAGCACACTGAGCTTACCCACAAACTCGAAGAACATGTTTGTGCAACAAGTTTTCCACGGAAAAAGCATGGAAAGTGGAAATGATTTTCTGCGACGTCTAAAATTCCACGTTTGATGCAACTGCATTTCCTCGAGTAGAACTCGAAAAATGAACCAACTTTTCTGCAATTCTGCGGAAGACCATTTCCAATGGGGGGAAGGTCGGAAAAGGTTTTCTATGGAAACCAAAAAGTTTTCTACGGAACTGGTTTTCTGCAGTGCCGCACAAACATGCCCTAAAGATAACCATCAAAGGTCACAATTTTTTCAGGACAAATCTAACAATTAGCTTTTATATTTCTACAATAAGAATTACCACTTTCCATGCAAAACTCAAGCTCATTTTCTGAGTTCCCCTGCAAACTGCTTCTAAATTCACCATCTAACACTGGCAAGAAAAGGTTATAGAATGAAGTATCATCAGAAACTTCATGGCTTTCCTTATCAAGGACAGACTATGCCTTTGCTTCCAATAGCAACATCTGTGTCTCTACAGGAATGTTGCTTCCCAAGTTTCCCATTCAAGGTATCATCCACCAGATCTTAAATCTGAACAAGCAAAGTAATCTGTAATCCCTGAAAAGAAAACATTGACGGGCATTTTTTTAAATGAATTTCCTCCCAACTGGAATTCTAGTTATAATTTGATTTCATAAGAGAAAACTGATAACATTTCCTAAATGATAACTCCTGGATATTTCACAAGATGTTCAATTAAAGTATTTAACACTTCAGTAGGTAAATATTTAGGCAGAACTATGATAAATTTCAATTGAAAATTTTCTAGAAGAAATTTTCATTAAGAAGAATGAATGGAATTACTAGAAACAATAGAATTAGAAATGAGTACATAAGAATTCAATGGTAGCTGCAACAGAAGATAAAATCGAGGAATATCATTCAAGATGGCATGGGCACATTTACAAAAGGCCAAGATGGCCCCTGTAAGACGATCAAAGGTTAAAGTCTGAGGAAGTAGGAGAAGAGGAAGACCAATTAAGAGATTCAAGACCATGGGTGGGGTAACTAAGATAATGGGTTCAAATAGGTTGGGGTGTAAAAGCAGAACTCAGAAAGAAAGACCCTAAATAGGGAGTTCGGCATTTGGTCAATGATACAGATGGATCCTTGACCAGTTAGAGGGTAATGTAACTAGCGCTCCTTATTTTTTAGTGGGTGCATACTATTTGCTAGATTTCCTTTCAATGGTGTGTCCTCACACACACACACACACACACACACACACACACACACAGAGAGAGAGAGATCTTCCATGTGCTTATTACTTAGAGCAGGATCTTACTTCCATATGCTTATTATTTAGATCGGTTTTTTCTGGTCTTCCTTCGTTTAAGATTTTTTAGTATAACTCTTATAAGCCCATCTTATGTTGAAGAGATAAGGCTCTGATGATGAATTGAGGAACCTATTGCAGTTTAACCGCATCAATTGCATGGAAGTAAGTTGCCTAAAGGGCTATTCTGAGACAAAATCATAGCAATGTTCTAGAGAGCATTACAACATCATCAAGAAAGATAAACTGATTATTTAGATGCATTTTACTAGGAAAATTTGATCTTATAAGAAAGGAAATCAGTGGTACCTATGCACTGAAAGCAAATGTGATGTGTCAAAGAAAGGCTTTTCTGATAACAAGTTCAGAAAAAAAAAAAAAAAATTAAGTAAAATGCATTTGGGTAAAACACGAGATAGGTGGGTTTCATCTTGTCATGTCCCTATTGAGCCAATATCAGACCAACTAAGTTGCTTGGCCGTTAAATTTTCGAATCACATCACAAGCAGGCATCTAGTGTCCAGTATTTGAAATTCCAAAACCTAGTGGAAAAATCACCCCAAATCACTTCAACTACCTCAACTCTTAAAATGAATTTGTCTTACCAACACATAAAAATTGATGGGACAACCAACAACAATCAAATCAATTCAATAAAACCAACACAAATTTCTTGATACACTGAAAAATGACAAGAGTCGTGAATTTTCAAAACTTCTACATTGTATTCCTTTGGGCTAAAAATCAACTATAATTTACTTCTTTCAATGGCAAAGAAAAACACCTCAGTAACACATAAAATTCTCCATTATCCAACAACCTAAATCCATCAAATGCCAATGCTAAAAGAAGCACACCATGAGTTTTCAAAACATCCACATTGTATTCCATTGGTATAATTGTAAAAATGCATTCTAACTTATATATATTGCAATGTCAAAAGAAAAAAGAAAAAAAAAATCACCCCAGAAACACATGAAGACTGCATTTCCCAAACAACCAAAAACCCATCAAATTTCAAAAGACCCACACTAATACAAAGCAAATAAATAAATAAATCCCACAAAACCCGCAAAAAAGTTGACAAGAACTGGAATTCTGAAAACCCCAGAAAACTCACTCAAGAACTCCGAGCTTGAAGATGTGTCGGCAGCTCCTCTCCAGCGAAACAGCGCCCAAGAACGCCGACGCATTCGTAGACGGCGTGATGACGACATTCTCGGGTACGCCCTTCAGTGCTTCCTTCCCTTTAATCCTCAAAACCCCGTCACTGATGGCCGGCTTTACTCTCAAACTCATCGAATGCTTCCATATCTTTCGATATTTCAAGGACCCATTTGAGGAAAATCTCTGGTTTGGCGATAGGAAGAGGGGAAAACCGGCATTGAGGTGGAGAGCCATTCGAAGAGATGGAGAAATCATCATGGGTTTCCGTGAAAAAGAAAAATCCGCGGAATTTGAATTACTCGACCGTTTTCTAGGATTTTCCGCGGAATGAAATGAGAAAAAAGGAAGTAGTAGGGGATGAAGAAATCATCGTTTGTTTTTTGGAAAATTTCAAATCAGGCTCAAGTTTTGGCTAGAGGCGGCAATCGGGTCGGGTTGTGCTAAATGAGTCGGACCCGTTTATTAAACGGGTTAGACAAGCCTAACCCACGTCCGACCCGTTTATTAAACGGGTCAAAAACTCCTAACCCGCACCCACCACGGGTCAACCCGACCCGACCCACATAAACCCGCATAACCATTGCGGGTTATACAGGTCAGGTCGACCCGTATACTTGAATAAGTGAGTGATAAGTTTCTTTACAAGAACAAATGTTAGAAATAAAACAGTTTTTTCATAAAAATAAAAAAGATCAAAATAAAAAAATACTATAGAATTGAGTGATAAGTTTCTTTACAAGAAAAAGAAAATAATAACAATACAAGCATGGCTCATGCAAGACAAGCACATAGTTCACAAATCATTTTAAAAAAAAGCCATCCATGTAAGATGAATAATTCTAAATTGTGTGACTCATGGTAAGCATAATGTGGTAGTGGAACAGCCCCTAGTCCCTAGTCCCTAGAGTTAGAGTTAATGCCAATTGCCAACCCCCACGTACATTCTAATTAAGTATTGGTAATCTTAAACAGACTTAAATACAAGAATTAATGCGGGTTCTGCGGTTCAAGCGGGTCAACCCTAACCCGACCCGCTTAATTGCAGGTCATGAATACTTGACCCGTGACCGACCCGTCTATCAAACGGGTCGGGTTAAGCGGGTACTTCGTGGGTCGGGTCGGGTCGGTTTGGCAAGTCGGGTCATATTTTGCCACCTCTAGTTTTGTCCATATTTCAACTTAAGTTTTCCATTTAACATGAGTTTTCCAGTGACTTGTTCCTCATTTGAAATCCGAGCAAAACTTAAGCCCTATTTTAAAATTTCCTCATTGTTTTGTTTTTCCAGTTTAGTGCAATATTAAAATCCCCTTATACCATGGGGGAAGATAAGGAGGGGAGACTTTCTAAATGCACCCCAATTTTCTTTGCACACCCACCATTTAAAAAAAAAAGGTAATTACAACTAAGGACCCTAAATTTTTATAATGACGGCCAAGGACCTCTAGCCCAAATCATCTCTTTTCTTTTTTCGTTTTGCCCATTTTTTGTTGATGTCAACATAACCAGCTCCTTATTATGTCATGACTAAAATTTGTTGACATCAACAAAACATTTGTCGCATCAACAGAAAATTGCGTTGACATTAACAAAAATGCCCAGTTATTATAATCAGTGACCTTGTGAATTTGTTGACGTCGATAGAAAATTCGTCGACATCAATATAAAATTGAGTTGACATCAATAAAAATGCTCACTTAACAGTATGAATAACCCTATGAATTTGTTGACGTCGACAGAAGATTCGTCGACGTCAACATAAAATTGTGCTGACGTCAACAAAAATGCCTAGTTAGCACCATGAGTGACCCAGTGAATTTGTTGACATCGACAAAAGATACGTTGACATCAACATAAAATTGTGTTGACATCAACAAAAACGCCAAGTTAGCACCATGAGTGACCCTGTGAATTTGTTGACGTCGACAGAAGATTCATCAACATCAACATAAAATAACCTGTTTGGCAATTCTAATCTTGCACCACCAACATATACAACAAAAAGTAACTTGTTTTCACCCACATTTAGAAGCTCCAAAATACAAATTACATTTAGAAGCTCCATTTTTGTCAACATCAACCACATATTACAAGTTCTCATTTGTTGAAGCTGTGCCACAGTAGCATTGTATTTCTCATTAGCAACCTGTTTGGCAATTTTCATTATTATTTTCAAAACAAGTCACTTCCAATCTAAATAGTGGATTCAAAATCATATACATTGACAAAAATAGTTCTATCAAATAATCTAAATAACAAACTTATACATAATACAGAGTCCTCAACGTTTTAACAGTGTCTTCTCCACTCAAACCATGACTCAAAACACTTGACTCACACAGAAGATTTCATCATTCTCTCATACAATTCATGCTGCTTGATGTAGAGGTCGACAACTAATCTGCATCTATAGTACATCATGTCTTGTTGAATGAAAACAATCTTTTGATTAAGGACAGCATACTCTACAAATCCCATTACAAAAAATCCACAATCGTTTGAACTATCTTGTATTGGTGCGTCTTCAACAGGCTCCACGTACTTGTCGCCAAGCCACTATAAGCAGAGAAGAGACGATCGAATTCGATCATTTCCTGGCTACCAATCGTCTCAGAGAAGACCAGAATAGAGACGCAGAGAGGATCCATACCTTAAATAAGGGATGTAGAGTCCCAAATCTCTAGACTCTCCCCTAAATCCCCTTAAATCTTACATCTCACCCTCCAAAAGCTCTCATCTCTATCCTCATTCATGCGCATATTACACCATCTCCCAAGACTCTCTCTTCCATTCTCACCACCCATCTATCCCTATGCAAAACTTGCAACTCACACCCACCTCACGGCCATCCTCTCCATCGCACACTCCATTACATCTTCAGCCCGCGCAGAATCCATCCCACAATCCCCTTTGTCCGAGCGTTCTCTTTCATCTTCCTTTGTCCCTGCGACAAAGCCCACCCGCAAATCGCCATACTTCCCCATCATCTCATCTCACGTAGAGGACTCCCTCTCTCTTTCGGCACAAAATCTATTCACACAAAGAAACGCAGGAGAGGGTGAGGTCATTGACGCGAAGGAAGACCACTCACAAAGAGAGGATCCACTCTGCCAGGAATTGAAAAGGAGGAATTTCATTCACCGTGTCCATACACGCAGCGCTCCACACAATGCCCGACGCAACTCCTTGCACGCGTGGTGTTGCTGCCATTCCTCCGATGCTGCTCCTTGCATCTTCCGCCAGCACCCCTCTATGTTGTTGCAAAATCGACACCTCTCCCCTCCTCCTACTTCCTTTTTTCTTCCTCCTTTCCTCTCCTCTTCCCTTTCTCCCTCTTCTTCCCCTTCTTCTTCCACCCCTTTTCATCTTCTCGACCCAGATTCATCCCCCTCGCCATCCCCTCATCACCGCAATCCTATTGCTATTGCGCCTCCATTGTCTACGGGCACACAACCCGCCCCCTTCTTTTCTTTTCCTTTTCTGTCTTTCTCATCTTCATCTTCCTTCTACTTCTTCTTCTTCTTTTTCTTTTTCTTCCATCCCTCTTCTTCTTCCCCGTCCCACTCATCTCACATACAACACAACCAAAGAAGACCTCCCAGCCGCTGCCAATCGACGTTTGAAGATGATCAAAGGTGGGCCAGTCGTTGCCGGAGAGATTATCATTGCAGATTGGATCCCATTGTTGCCGGACTTGAGGAAGAAACAGAGGATTGTTTCGTTGAAGAGGGTTGTTTAGGGTTGTACATGTGTTGACATCAACTAACCAAGGGCAAAGACAGAATGAAATATTGGATTTTGGGCCGGAGGTCCTTGGCCGTCATTATAAAAATTTAGGGTCCTTAGCTGTAATTACCCTATTTAAGGGGACTTTTGAAGTAAATGTCCCCAAAAAATATATTTTTTGAATATACTCTTGTGGTAAATTCCCAAACTACCCCTTCTCCCCTCTCCCCTTATCCACCTCCTTATCCATCTCATCTCCATCACCCAACAACACCACCGTCATGCCCTCTGCTGCTCCCCTTCTCCAACTCTTTCTCCATTGCCCCTCTCACCACTACATTTCTCTCTCCTTTTCTTGTTCCCCCCCCCCCCCCCCCGCTCTTCTCCCTATCTCTCTCCCTCCCTCTTTCCCTCTCCTGCTCCCTCTCCCTACCCCTCATTGTCGCTCTCTCATCCCCCTCTCCTACTCCCTCTTCTTTCTCTCTCCCTCTCCATGTCTCAATCCCTCTCTCTCTCTCTCTCTTTCTCTCTCTCACTCGGTGGGGGTGGGGGTGGGGTTTAAGGTGAGATTATTTTTGGTATAATGGGGGCTGTACAAAGAAGAATTTGAAATTTTCAAATTCAAGGGCGGGTGTAGAGAGAAAGAGGGCGTGCAAAGAAAAATGGGGCTGCATTTAGAAGCTCTTTAAAAAAAAAAGTGTCAAACCCCAACCCAGGATTAACCCAATAGTGTTTGCTTAGTGTGTGCTTAGTCTTGATTTGGGTTTAGTTAGCATGGGTTAGAATGTGATTGGTTTTAGCCTTGGTTATAGCTTTGGGGAGTTCGAGAACGTTTAGTGTTTATTAGGCTCACTCAGGAATGCCTGGGTGTACGTGCAAGCGTGGGAAGATTGTGTTTGGTTGTGTGTTAATCGTGATTTTTATCTCATTTGATTGGTTTTATGATTATGTGCAACTTTCGTGTTTAGCTCGTGTGTGTTTGAAGCCCAGAAAATCAAGTTTTGGCCAAAAAGGGTAAAATAGCCTTTTCACACTCAAATCTGGACACGATTTTCGAGATCCCAAAACTATGTCGAAAATATACTTTTTGGAAACTATATATTTCAATGATCGTTTTATCCTTCTTCGTCGACTTCATCCGAGGCCCGCAAGTTCATGTTTTCCTTGATACAAGAATTAGTTCTAATGGGTCCCATCTTGCAATCACTTAACCTCCTTTCCCTTCTCTTCCTCTCCATTCTACAAATCTCTGCAATTTTTCTAAACTTAGGGCTGGGAAAAACCCCTCTTTTCCCCTCTTCTTCTTCCCTTGAATGCTTGAGCTAGGAGACTCCAAATGAAATTCTAAAACCATCATCTTCTTCCTCTCATCTCAAGCTTGCCACTGATACAATTTTCTTGAAGTTTCTTGGTGGGAAGGATCTCCATTTTCTTCCTCATTTCTTGTTTGGGCACCTCTAGGTAAGAGCTTCAACCCATCTCTTTAATGGAGTTTCTTCTACCTCCAAAGATCTTGTTTTTCTAACTTATAGCACCTATTTCGAAATGGGTTGTTGGGTTGTGTTTTTGGGTGAGTTTTTGAATGGATTTCATGGGCTTTTGTAGTTCTTGGATTGGCTTTTGGTTGGGAGTGCTTGAAGAAAGATCTTGTGTTCATTTGGCTAAGGCAAGTGATCTATTTAAGTTGTAGTGCATGTGTGTTCTTGGATTTGTATTTTGGTACTAAGGTTGTGATTTATTAGGTCTTTATGATGGTAATCTTACTTTAGATAATGCAAGCATGTTTATTAGCTTTCCAAACATTCAGATTTCATATCTTTTAAGCAAGTTTTGTTTTGGTTGAAGTTTGGATTTGTTTTGATAAGAAAGGGTTTCAAGGGTTTTGAAATGGGTTGCTAAGTTAAGGATTTTGTTAAGTATGAAATGAATGCCCCAATGTGAGCCTTGATAGCATGTATATGCATGTGTTTTAACTTGCTAATTAGGTTGGGAAGATAGTAGAAAAGAAAGGAAAGAAAGGAAGGAAGATGGACCAGTGCATTGCAGAAATCAGAACTGGGTTCTGATTTCCGCAGTGCGCGCGGTCGACCGGCCAAGAGGCGCGGTCGACCGGGCACACTGGGTCTGGTCCCAGTTAGAAGACCTGCTGCACTGAGATTTTCTGTCTCTGCAGTGTACGCGGTCGACCGGCCAAGGGCCAGGTCGACCGGGCACACTGAGATTTTCACTGTTTATGCAGATTTTTACCCATTTGCTTTTCTTTTTAAAATTTGAAAACTAGGCTATATTAAGGACTTTAAATGGACATTGTGTGACTGGAACTCCACGCTATATACCAACTTCTGGGACACCAATCATTGTATTTTAAATATAGAGTTCCAATCAACCAATGGCCAATGAATAGCCTAAGCTTGTACTTTATAAAATTATTGTGTTTTGAAAGTGGATTTAAGATCGCAAGTTATGTCGTGTACTCGTTTTGAAGTCAAGTCTTTAAGCTCGTTTCAAGATATGTTTCAAGGTGTGTTTCAAGTATTTCCAAGATATGTTTCAAGATGTGTTTCAAGTATTAAATGGGGATCACTTCTATAAGTTGTGAGCATATATATTATGCATCGTGCTAGTCGTGTCTTGTCTTGTCGTGACAAGTGATTTCCCCCTTTATTTTCGATATGTTTGAATCGTGTTTCGCGTGTTTTGTGCATTCATGAAATCAAGTGAACACCACAGAGCTTGGACTGCCCTTTCAGTCTGATCCACTGTCTGGGGGTCCTTAAACATGTGAACTAACTGCAGATTAGTAGTGTATTTATTACACATCGTGCGTGTCCGGTTCCGCGGCCGGAAATCCCGTCTTTGTGGGAATCGTGTCGTGCTATATTATGTATATTCGTGCTTGTCGTGCGTGCTTGCTCTTTTCATTATAAATGATAGAGAAAGGATGGGCTCTATGTGGATTTACTATTCATGATATATATGTATGCATTCATGCTAGTTTGTCTTCGATTTAGAAAGTGTTTCGTAAGTATTGTTTTACGTTCAGCAAAGTATTTCTTTATGTTCTTGATTAAACGATGTTTTACATGCTTTCACTTAAAATGATTTCTTGCCAAACCGTTGTGTTTGATGCTTGTATTATGGTGTCCAGGTGCAGGAGGTCCTCCCTTTGAGGAGGAGTGCCAGGAGGAGGCCGTTGGGCCCAACCTAGCCCGTGAGTGGCAGCCCGATGACGTCATCTAGACGTTGGGGTGGTGCATGAGTTCCGTTGGATCACTTTTTGGGATTTTTGATATACTTTTGGTATTGTATTGGCCTATGCTGGCCTCTTATTTGGGAAGTGTAATAACTTAACTTATTTTGTTAACTTTACAACTTGAATTATGGGAATGCCTTGTTATGTTTCATTCTGATATTATGTCTTGATGTCATTATGTTTCCTATTGTGACATGATATGATAAGATGTGATTTGTCACGCGCTTCCGCATACTTGATCGTGTGAGTGGGTTGTTCCATGCGTGTTTGCTTGGAACCCTCACCGCGGGAACCTGTGGGAGGTCTTTTAATCTTTCAAAATTTTTAACTAACCGCCGCGGCCTCGGTCTGGGGTCGCGACAAAAAGCCCCTCATATATCAATATCAACCATAAAGGCCGGCTCTCCGCCATTTTTGTTTTTTTAGATTTTTATGGGAAAAAACCTCATTGATGGCCCATGCCTAAAAAGGGACCCCATAGTTAGAGCCACATAGAAAGGTTCTACCAAGTTTTTTTATTTTTTGGGCTTTTTGGACATAGCCACAATATCATCGTTAATCTTTGCTTATATACTTCACACTCGATCTCGCCTTTTCTCCTACCTTTTTCATATGCCTTTTTGTGAGTTCAGATGATTTTTGCTTGAAGATTCTCACTTCTACCTTCCATGTCCTTATTTCTTAATTGCTTTAAATCCATTTTAGAGGTGGTTGGACTTTAATGCACTCTTTAGCTTTCATTTATGCAAGTTTACCTTAAACATTGAACTCAATTTCCTTTGTCGAGCCATTTTGTTTTATTCACTATAAAAAAAACCTAGATATGCTTACATAAACTTTGGTCTACTTATTATTGAGCTTAGGATATAGTATCCATGTCTCTAAAAAGTTTGAGTAGCGCAGCAAGGCCTCTCGTACTGAACGAGTTAGAAAAAAATTGCCTTGCCACGAAGAAGAACAAGTAGGCCCCGATCTTATAGATCTCATTCTTCTTCTTTGATATTTTAAAATTATCTTCTAACCACTTGAATTTAATATTAGTGTCATTAACATCTTTTCTCAGACGTGGAGCCATTCTAAGCAACTCTTGACACACATCCGAAACAACGGCATTCAGAAAGGTTATCTTGGAGACAGGTGGACCATCGATTGGTAGCCCATATGTGTAGACGATGCCTCCAATGTATGCCTCCAATGTAATTGTTGCTTCGCCAATTGGTAGATGGAATGTATTGATCTCTAGATGCCACCTTTCCACCAAATCAAATATGAGAGTGTGGTTTATCCTTATATAGTCTATTTCTTAAAAGTGCAATGTCTCACATACTCTTTTTGGGTCTTTGTTAACACCTATACATTTCTATCTAGATTGGTTGGAATGCATATATAGGTATGTGACTCCTATCATGTTCATAAGTTTTGAAAGTCAGTTTCAGAATAATTCACAAAACAAGTCACAATGAAGGAGGATACCCCAATCCATTTGCAATAGTCTCCAAGACATGGTTATCTTGGTCATATCATAATGTTCCATTATCATCCATTTGATTTTCTTGGACCATTTGCTCATTTTCAAATCATATATTCAATAAAACAATGTAGAATGGTGAAATATCAAGTTTACTTTTTTGTAGAATAGAAAACAAAGAGACTCATTCGTTGTATAATACAAAACAAAGTATAGTTATTTAATAGCGAAATTGTGGCCTACTTGGAATAAAGGTATGCAATCTAATGGATGTACATCAAATGCATACAAATTCAGAAAAATGTATGCTTAACGTCATCAAATGTCCATGCAAAATAAGCAAGACAAAAAGGCACCATAAACAGTCCAAATTGACCAATACATCACAATGCAAATTAAAAAAAGTAAAATCCAACAATCAAATTAACATGTGATACACATTGGGATAATTGTAGCTGTTGGTCACAAAAGATTTGTAGAAATGGGATGATGCCACAGCTTCTAAAACAAATAGAGGACACAAGCATGTGAAAGTAATCAAAAGTGCGCCTTTATTTCATTCTCATTTTTATGTTTACATGTGTTACTCGTTTCTCACCTCCTGGGTGCAAGTTGTTTATATGCATTTTTTATACAACTCGCCTGTTTAGCTTAGGAGATCAAGTGCTAAAGAAATTACAATAAGATACATAAAATAAAGGAAATAACGACCCTAGGTGACTGCTGAGTGGATTATGGCTTATTTGGCAGTCTCTTGTAGGCAGTTGATCTACCCGGCAATAACTTACAGGGCCTTTGGTTGCTTCTTTTATCTTCCGAAGTTGATGTGATACACCTCGGGGATACTATCAAACTCAAGGTGAGAGGATGGCTTGGTTTTAAATGTCCTTTAGGCAATCTTTGTAGCCCATCACTTGTTTTTTCAAGGACTCGAAGTGCGAATCCCGAGGGAGTTGTTGGTGTTTATACCAACAAGTCTAAGTTTGTGCCATTATGAGGTCGTTATATGGTAAGCCGGAATGATGAACACAACAACAACTATGACCTTATCCCTCCTAAGTGAAGAGAACAAAGCAAATCCTACACGACTTGGAATGTGAGGGGTGCCATGGGTTTGTCATGACCTAAGGTACTATCTAGAGTCCACCGGTTGTGTTCCAGCAGGTTAAGTACCTTGTGTTGAGGTTTTGAAGGTGCTAGAGTGAGTTTGAAAAAATTTCCTCCTTGTTTCTGGAGTTTGTCGGAGTTTTGGTAGAGTTTAGGTGATTTTTATTTGATGCTTGATGCTAAGTTCTTCCCAAGGACCACCTTTTATAACATTCCAAGGAGAGGGAGCAGTTGCAGAACATGGAGGAGAGGAAGTGGAGAAAATGGAGAATTGAAAGGCAAACCATGTACTGTCATTGGCCGACGAATAGATCTGAACTTTGTCTAGTTATTGGAATCAATAAAAGTAGTTAATCGTGGCTAATCATGTGTGAGAACTGTGCAACGTGCGAAAACTACCTAGAACGGTCATTCGATTGTGGATCTGGTCAACGCTAGTTGTCCAGGTTACGCGTCCGGTTGTCGACGCACATGGTCTACCCAGTTGTGAACAGACCTGCCTAGTTGTGCAAGTCAGTTCCACCCGGTTATACAAGACGATGAAGATTTTTAACTTTGTTTCTGGTATTTTGGTCTCCATTTACCCTGAAGTTTTGAGAAATCCTTCTTGACCATCTACTAAACCCTCTTTAAGCTTTGACCACACGCTTTAACCTCGGGCGTTGATTGAACTTTGACCCTCCATTTGGCTGGTTGTTCCCCTATTGTTCTTGCCTTTGACTTGATCGTTCTTCTGGAAAAAAAAATCGAGTGCAAACAATTGCCAGTTCATACTTCATTATTCCTGAACATCAATTAAAATACAATAAGGTTTACTATAAGAAAAATCAAGATGAAGGGCTTCAAATATCACATTTAGCATCCACAACCAATCAAATATCCAATGACCATGTTAGTGTTTAATTAACTATATTACACAAATAAGTGTGTGTTGGGCATTAACCAATTCAGTAGAATATTAACAGTTTAATTAATAAACTCTATAGTTAGCTAACAAGTGAACAAACTTACAGTAAAAATACAATGTAATAGAGAGAAATCCAATAAAAATGACTTCATGAATACAACGCACGAATCAACTGCACTCAAACGTTACAAACTCACAACGCATATAGAACCAATTACATTAAAATGTATTACAACTATGGAGAAACAAAGTTGTAGAGACTATGGAAGACATTAGAAATATTGGATTATTGACACTATGATAATCCAAAGGTACACTAATAATGCGAAATAACTCCAATATTCCAAATAATAAAGTAAAGATACATGCACAATTATAAAGGGGTAAAAACATTAAGCGTCTGTGAAATGAGTTCGATGCACAAATTGGCCGAGAAAAAAGGTTTGGACGTGGTGTGCCTCTGCATAGAGATGCGATATCAGAGGTTAGTGGATTAGAGAAAAAACCAATATGCAAACAACCTCTAGCAGTCGTCAATGTGTGGGGCAAAACCAAGAAGATGACGATAATGTTGTTAGGATTTTTGTATGTTGCTAATTTGATGGAAGCACTATCTCTATCAGTCAACTGATTACACACCCTTTCATCATAGTTTGGACCTTGAAATCTGGACCTTAGACTTGAAAATGATTTTGATTTTCAAAGACTTCATCCTGCATGTTTTAGAACTTAAAATGTAATTTCGAAAACCTAGTTCTTCGTGCATGATTTTGAAAAATCAAGTTTGACATCGAGGTTCATGTTTTGCATACATATCTCATTTTTAGAATCATTTCAGTATGCATAAAACATATTGGCTTAGAGTTCATGTTTTCATAAAATGTCTCAGAACTCAGTGTACCCGGTCGACCGCGCACAGGGGCCGGTCGACCGCGTAAAGAGCCATTGGCCAATATGACCATTGGACCCGGTCGACCGCGTGGTCATGGGGTCGACCGGGCCAACTAGCCGTTGGACTGTTTTTTTTTTTTTTTTTGTATAAAAGTCCACTTTATTTCCTTCTTTTTCAAGGCTGTTGGTATGAAATCTTGTAACCATTTTGAAGCCTAAAGAAGAGGAATAAGTTAGGAAAGCTAGAGGCCTATTGGAAATCAAATGTTTGAGATTTAAAGAAGGTATATCTTTCAAGTTAACTTTGATTTTCATTCCATTTAAAATCATGCATGTTTAATTCTTTGTAATCTCATATTTGCATGATTTCTAGCTTTAGTTGAGATGTTTTGCAAACACAATATCACCTTGGAATATTAGATTGCTTTGCAAACATCCTTATCTCAATCACATGTGTTTTTAATCTTTAAAACTTCATACAACTTGTGTAGCATGTCTTTCCAAGTTGTTTGAATTCTTCATGTGATTGGTTTATAACTTCAATCATCATTTTCAGTGCTTAGATTTTCAAATGCATCAAGCATCCATTTGTGAGCTTCTTTTAGAAAATGATTGAAGTAAACATTCATACACTTTGAGCACACACCTTTGCTAGTTGTTTGTGTATGTTTGTATCATGATTTAAACTTTCATATAAGCCTATTTAAGAGGCAAATGTATTGAGCTTAAATTGTATCTCTTTGAGTGTTTGTGTAGACACTTCTTTGAGAAGAAATCTTTATCTTGTTAAGGTTATTGCTTAGCCTAAGAAAAGCACATTGTAGAGGTTATTGCTTAGCCTTTGAAAAGCATCTTGTAAAGGTTATTGCTTAGCCTAGAAAAGCACATTGATAGGTTGTTGTTTAACCTAGAAAAACATCATTGTAAAAGTTATTGCTTAGCCTTTTGAAAAGCATAAATAGTGGTAATCCGGTGGGGTGTTGGAACACAAGCCGGTAGTGGATGTAGGCATTGAGGCCGAACCACTATAAATCTTTGTGTGATGATGTATGCTTGTGGTGATTACTCTTGTTAGCTTCCGCATCTTGTTTGGTAAATCATCTCTTATGACTAGTTACTTGTTAAGAAATTAAAATTGGCCATAATTAGTCATTAAGTGTAGTTCACCCCCCCCCCCCCTAGGGTAAGGATCCCGGACTTTCAAATGTAAACACGTCTATGGCCGTCAGCCCAATGTGATGGAAAAATGCAAGGAGTCATGACAAAAATCCCCATGGGACCACATATGGGAGAGAATCAAGGTGCAATATCATTGCAGTCAATGCCTGGAAAGAGGAGAAGGAGGAAGAGAAAAGAATGTTGCTCGCACGGGGTTAAATTGTACTGGGGAGTGATGATATCTTCATTCCTCCCCACTAATTAAAAAAACGAAATAGGCCCCACATGACCGCCTGTGTGCAGTATTATCTATGGGGTTCTTTTTTGTAGATGTGCCATCTAGGGAGTTTTTCCATCAAATCCTATTTTTTTTAGTTGTTTTGTCGAGCATCGATATCGTCACTCACCTGCAATGAGCTGCGATATCATCACTCATTTCTTCTTCTTCTTCCTCTTCTTTTATTATGAGGCTCATTTCTATTGGATTAGAAAATAGAGCAGTAGGTGGTTTGGATATATTATGTAAGAGGGTTTGGTGATAAGTCCACAAAATCAGCACATAAAGTCATCATTTCATGTACATTAGTGGACTTAGTTAAGTCAATTCACATTCAATTGCATAAAATTCCATGATTTCATGCATTTGTACATTAAATTGGAAACTAGGTCAAAATGAGTGAAAATTGGTTCAATTGCATGTTTTTCATGAAATTAAGGTTTTAGGCCGCATGATCATCCCACCAATTAGAATTTTCTATTTTAAAAGTGCATAGATCTCTTGCACTATGATTTAATTGGGCACATTGAAATATTAGTTGGGTCTCATGCATGATATACATTAGTCTCTCACAACTAATTAATTTCATTTTTTTGTAGGAGACTATCACCTAAGGAGACTATCACCTAAGAGGGCCCACCCTTTGGAAGACCAAGAAATAAAGGAAAGAAAGAAGAAATAAATGAAAGAAGTAGGGACCACACTCCCTTGGGCGTGATTCCCTATGCACGCACAAGAGAGGGGGGCCCCCACTCTCTAATTGTTGTAAGTTCCCAAAGTTTGAAGAATTCTTCTCCTACTTGATGTCCAAGATTTGAAGCATTCCTTCTATTATTCAAATTCAAATTTCCAAGCAAAAAGATTTGTTCCATTAGGAAGGGCAATCAAAGAGGAATTTGAAGTGGTTTGAATTATATGAGGAGGAGACCTAAACAAATTAGGAGATGAAGACTAAGGGCCCGTTTGGATGTTTAAAAATTACTTTAAAAATTACAATATTTAAAGATCTAAATATTACATGAATAAAATTGTATAGAATAGAATAGTGTAATATTTTTACTGTTTTGAAATTTTTTTAAAAATATTACAAATTTTAAATTGAGTTGTTTTGAAGGTACTATGATTTTAATATATATTTAGAAAATTAAAAATTATAATTTAGTTAATGTTAATCAACGTAGTAAAGTTCATTATTTGAATATTTTTTATTAAATACTTAATTTATATGGAATTTACCATGTCTAGATGAAAAGGTAGTATGGTAAAGTAAAGTTCAGTTGACAATAAGCCATTTTTTTATCACATAAAACTAAGTAAAATATAATAAAGTAAAGTCAATACAAATGGGAACTACTTTACAACTCTCTCTCTCTCTCTCTCTCTCTCTCTCTCTCTCTCTCTCGTACTTTATTCCATCACATACTTCATCTTACCTTTACTTTACCTCATCTTTTACCATGATATGATAACAATATTTATCTCACTCTACTATAAATGTAAATAAACATGCATTGACATAGATGTGACATATTATCCCTTCACCATATTTAGATGAAGAAATGGTGTGGTAAAGTAAAGTCTAGCCGCCACTTTTTTACCATCAATTTTATCACAAGTCGCTTTTTCTTTACCATATAAACCACAGTAAAATGTGATAAAGTAAATGGGTTGTTTGGATGGGAGGACGGAAATGGGCTAAGAGATGGGAACCGAAATGGTGGAATCTCATTTTATATGTTGTGCTAGGAGTTGGGGCAAGAGATGTATGAAATAGAGGCAAAGTGGAGAGGCCGGGACTTTGATAAGATGAAGATGGAGGTGTTGTTAGGATGATGAAGCGACTGCCTGGTTTGTTTGGCGATGGAGACTTAGGTTTAGAGCAGTGAAGATGAGGTGCTTAAAGAGTAAAAATGAGGAAATCTAAAAATAAAAGAAGAAATTGACTTTATCCGGCCTTGACAGACCGAACAACATGCCCATGTTTTGCTTGTTAACACTAAAAATATCACTTTTGTCTCTTCATACACTTTCAACATCAAAAAGCTAGATGAAACCACATCCTACCACAAACATGTAATGCTACTTCAAGCATCAAATCTTGTTAGAATCAAACAAAAATTGCAAGATCCTTCAAAATAGCCATAAAAAGAGTACACATGAAGTTTCGGGCCATTTTGACACTATTTGTCCTAACTTCACCCTTCCAACGGCTGAGCAGGAGCTCCCAGTAGCAGTGAAACTGGAGACCCTAACTCACAAAACAGAGCACACGATTAGTCTCAAAATGTCACTTGAAGGCTCTACATTGAATTTCAGGCTATTCCCACACCGTAGGCCCAAAAAGAAAAAGTCGCAGCCAATTCAGCTCTCCCGGCGGCGACAGAATTAAACACATCAAATCTTCAATCAGAGCCTATGGATGGTCTAAAAATACTTCCAAAAGGCTTTATGACGAGTTTCAGGTCGAACCGACAACGTTTGACCCTACATCAACCTCTAAACAGCAAAACCAAGCCTCTCGGAGGCGAGAACCATCGAGGCCATCACTCATCAAACAGAGTACATGGGTGATTTCAAAATACTCATAAAGGGCTACATGTCAAGTTTCAAGTCATTTCAAAAACATTTGACTAGACTTTGAACTCCCAAAGCTAAATCAGGCCTCCCGGCGGTGGAACTCCCTGGGACCATGATTTCCAAATCGAAGCAATGGATCACCTTAAAATGACTCCAATAGGCTCCTTGTCAAATTTCAGGTCAATCGGACATCGGTTGACCGTATATCAAAGCGCGACATCTTCCTTGCTACAAAATCAAGTTTACTAGCGACAGGACCCCGCACGGCTTCAAAACTCAAACAAAAACTTATAGTTGGTCTTATTTATTTCTCAGGAGGCTTCACCTTAAATTTCAGGTTATTCCGACATCGTTTGACCTAGTTTCAGCTTCTGATAACAAATCGGCAAATCTGAGCGACAAAGTCTTTGGCTTTTTCGGAAAATCAGAAACTTTTCCATCTGATATGCACAGCTTCTTGTTAAATTTTCTGCAGGAAAATCAGGCCAATACATGTGAA
This sequence comes from Camphora micrantha, assembly GCA_003546025.1. Classification (NCBI taxonomy): domain Eukaryota; kingdom Viridiplantae; phylum Streptophyta; class Magnoliopsida; order Laurales; family Lauraceae; genus Camphora; species Camphora micrantha. Next base: position 21,011,985 of record QPKB01000011.1, read on the forward strand.
AAAATGCCAAAAAAAAAATACCAAAGAAGAAAGAATCAGAAAAAATTGGAAAACGGCTGAAAATCAATGACCGAAAGGGACAAAAGTCCCCATGATCACTAACAATCCTCGAAATCCGGGTCGCCAGGTTTCCGCTGAAAATCCATCGTTGGGTGTCTTTTTCGCGTTTCGAGCTATTTGGCCTCTGTGATTTTCCAAAGATCTGATTTTCAGGGCACAAAATCCGACAATCTTCGTCAATATCACGGATCCACTGTCGAAATCAGAGGATCATCATCGGATACTCCGAAATCACCAAACTAGCCGACTAAGAAAGCACACTTTCAGCCCGATCGATCGAGAAATCGACAAGATAGTTGGTACCGGCCCGCTAGTAATAATTAATGTCTAAAGTTACATGATCATCCGACATCAATCGGCATGAAAATCCATTGGCGATCAAGGCTTCCTACATCACGGGTAGAATTTCAAAAGACGCGGCGCAGCCCGCAACTCTTCAAATACTTTGGCTACCACTTAATGTAGTTAATGACCCATTTCATGATAAGTTAATATGGTCATTTACTCATTATTTTGGATGGCCCAATCAGAAAGCAAGGAATGGGAGTCAAGTGCAATCATTGCATTAAACCATATAACTCCTCCCATCATAGAGCTTAAAGGAAATTAAAAGCCCATTATTCTCTAACGGCTAATCAAAAGCCAAGAAAAATGAGTTACAAAAATACAAATTTAAAAACTTGTAACTCCTCCCATCATAGAGCATTAATGCAATTAATGCATTTAAAGCTCATAAACTCCCCTAATGGCCACCAAAAGCCTATAAAAGGAGGTCATTTCCACCATTTCAAGGACATAATTCACGGAATCCGAAAAATACACAAGAGAAAACTCTGTAAAAGTTGTTACAACGACCTCTCCTCCATTGAAGAAGTTCTGCAGTAACCACCACTACAAGGTAACCAAAGTCCCTTGGGGGGCTACCGCCCTAGGCCCTCTCCTGCTGTCTCCATAGCTTAGACGTGGTTCTTCAGCCCGTCTACTTGGATTTTTATTGAATATAGGACCTCCTCTTGGTCCTTATTCTCTAAAAATCTGAAGTTCAAGCCGAGCCAAGCAAATCAAAAAAGCATCATCTGTTCTAATCTGAAGGATGATGGCGAAGTTCACATACGACTTGTGACCGTCAATCTGAACGAGTCCCCACAATCTCTTAAGAAGTTAGATCTCATTTTCTTGCTTTTCAATGTATTTTGTATTTTTTAAAAGAGACATAAAAATCACAAGTCTTGTCTTTCTTTTTTTTGTAAGAACTGTAAATCGCTTTTCACGGCATTCAAATCAAACCATATCTCTTTTCTTAAATATATGTGCAATGAAAACTAGAAAAAAAAAAAGTTAATTTTCTTTTATACTTGCAGAGGTGGATCTTCGGACCACCACTTGTTAATTCCAAGTAGTAGAAATTTTGGCATGCCTGTACACAAAAAAATTGATGCTCGCTTTGTCTCCAGTCACAAAGGGTTGGACCCTACAAACTCTCACATTCGCTGACCCCAGTAGTCCCGTGAGGGAAAAGCGAGCCCACCACGACTATTACCTACCGAAACATAATCAGGTTACTCGGTTTCACATGGCCGAACAATTGCAAAAAAATACATAAAAACCCTATACCACGCCAAGATTGAGCGAAGGAGGGAGTGATTGGCCACTTTAAACGTCTTAATCTTACTAGACTGCATCGAAACTGAACATCTAATAAAATGAGAGATGATAAATGGAGATAAGCAGAAATCATACCCAATGATGCTTGTATCTTTTACGTTTTCTTATTTATCTTTTCACTTGATGTGCGATCTATTGTATTCAAGTGATGCCAGTTACTGAGAAGTTAACCCATCTGATGATCATGGCAATTAAAAGAAGATAATGGTTAACTTTATAAGTACAATGGGTTTATTTGATGTTTAAAATAACCAACTATGATATATGCAGTCCCTTGCGTACGAGAGTGCATGAGTTGGGAACCTGGTAAGGCTGCCCATTGTGCTTCCTCCATAAAATATTCACATGCACATTAGCGGCATGATCAAGATGCTAGGTGAACTCCAGTTGGGGACCATGTGGATAGAACTGCAGCTTGTGGAAAAATTCAATGGGGGCTTGCCATCTTTAGTTCGTGTACCTCCCGGAAATAGTCCTTCATCAGAATCGGGTAATCTCCGGACTAGAGGTCGAAAGTCCGAAGGCTGGGCTAGCGAGAGACATCCTGGGTTATAAAAAAAAAAAAAATATATATATATATATATATCATTGTTGGAGTAATTTCTGTTGGCGAATCCTAAAAATAGTGGGTTTCTTACCTAAAAGAACAGCCAGTTTGTGTCCCACCTGAATCCATTATGTCAATCAAATAGAGATGGGGATGAGAAAAGAAATAACGTAGATTTGACGCAGACCAATTATATCTATTAAAGATAATTGTGCATCTCCCATTTAATACCTCTCCCTTATTGAAAGATCTCTTTCTTAAGGTGCCTCTCTCTCTCTCTCTCTCTCTCATTTAATCTCCATTTTACATTTTCTTCTCTGTGATCTTCCTTTAACAGAGAATCTCTTTATATGTTGTTCTCTTTTTATATGCGATTTTGTTTGTATATTAATGATCTAATTTCTTTTATGTTGATCAATAGGCTCTTGAAGCACGGAAATTCTCTCACGGACCAAATGTCAATGCTCTTGGTAGTCCGACGTGTATGCTTTCATACATGTGTCATCCATCTTCACAAGTGCGTATACAGGTTTCTCTTTGATTGTGGTTTCCTTATATATTTTCAAGGTGTGTTAATTTGTTTTATTACTTTATATGCTAGATCAGTGCCATCTTTACGAAGTGATGTCAGGCATTAATTGAAATGGAATACATAAAGTGCGAAATGAGTTCTTGCGTGGATATGAAATTTCATCGATAATTGATTTTGTTGGAGAAGTACCCTATCAAAGAAGTAATATTTTTGGGACATCTGAATGGATTTTTTAATAAAGATTGAGCAATATTCTTGCATTTGCTTCTCAAAAGGAGGACAACTAAAACCGTATTAATGCATTGCTTTGCTTATTCAAGAGTAATGTTATAGAAGCCGCCTGAAAATGTCATTTTATCTAGATGTGTTGTTGTCATTCTTTTTTTTTTTTTAATGACGAATAGTTTCTCAAGTTGCAGACTTTGTTCTCTGTTTTAGGCAGTCAAGCAGCTCCAAGTACGAAGGCTGTTGTTGCATTATTTTAGATTATGAAAAAGAAGCTTCCCAGTTAATTTTGTTATTCTATTGTGTGCATATGAAATGAGACACATTAACCTCTTGGGTGTCTCATGTTTTGATTTCCATTTCCTTTCTTCTTATCATTCCTTTTTTTTTTCCTTTGGATGGAGAGCCATCAGTGAGTCTCACACGTTACACGATACAAATTGCATGTTCAAGTTAAGGGATAACACACCCTTATTGTCAAAGTAAAAATAAATAGTCCTCATCCATTTTAACTTAAACCAGCCATCAAGCAATATAAGTTTTCAAAATAAATATGGAAATAAAAACATAAACCTTATGGTTTCTCTTCATATATTTATTTGTTAAATTTTGTAAGCTTTTTTCTTCTTTTTGTTGTTGTTGTTGTTGCTATTGTGGTGAAGTGTGAGATGAGGAACACCATAATGTAAATGAGCATGAGATTGATATGATATGATTGAAATTTAATTTAATTTGGATTACCTTTGTATTTATTTGCTTAATTTTGTAGCTTTTTTTTTTTTTTTTTCTAGGTTTTGATTTATTTTGTTTGTGGGGAAATGGGTGCTATGATGATGCTCCTCCAGTGAATGCTAAAGGGACGCCAACTTTTACATACAAAAAATGAGCATAAACTATTTAATATTTCTATCTTAGCCCGGGCCCAGCCTTGCTAGTTATAATTATAATTTAATTATTCTCAGTTGGTGGTGAGGCACCTCCATGTGATTCTATAAAGATGACTTCTTATTTCTTCATCCTTGATAGCATTCTCGAACCTAAGTAGCTTACATTTTCCATCCATTCATGAATCATGATTAAGTAGGTGATAATTGCCTCTCTTTTTTCTTTTTTTCTTTTTCCATTCTTTATACTAACACTAATCATAAGTGGGATATATTATAATCTGTACATCTGAATTAGGTGATATTTTCCCCTTTTTATGTTTTGTTTTTGTCTTTCGATAATCACACCAATCATTCATGGGCAATATTTATCCAAATTTGAGTTTCACTAGGTATAACTACTTAACTCTTCTCATTTTTTTCTTATCTTTAGAAATTACAAGTGGGCCATATATATCATCCTTTCATTGTAAATGGGTTATGTTTATCCATTCCTAGATGTGGCAGGCTCCCAAATCATGAGTTTTTATTTTATTTATCCATATTTTTATAGTGACATCAGCCATAAGTGGGCCACATTCATCATCCACTTAAGTCCCAGTGGGTGAAATTTCTTCCTTTTTGCGTCTTTTTTATAGTGACGCCAATGATGAGTAGTCCATATAAATCATCCATTCATCGTAAGCAGATGAAACTTATCATTTGTTCCTAAATGTGGCAAGTTCCAACATATCCATGCCATATTTATCGTTCATTCTGTGAGCGTTCCAAGCTCTAACCAACCTACTTGAACCAATCATTGGTTAATACCATAAAGATCAAATATAATGTCGGTCATATATATGAGCGAACTAGGCAGAAATTTGCTAAGTAATTTTGCCATATCACAAAATTTCATTTTTGATATGGCACGTATTTGGGCATTTTAGTCTGTACACAGTGCACGAAAACAGTATGGTACTGCTAGAGAAAATTTAGATGTTTGGTTAGGTGGTGGATATTTTAGACTGTAGGGGTGACCATACGTTGAAAACACCCATCATTTTTATTTTGTTAGAATTTTTTTTGTCAGATGTACATCTCATTTCCTGTTTTGAACAAATAAATAAATAAATAATCACCATCAAAATATGGGGATACCTTTGTTGGTCACCTCGCATAGTTTTACTCGGTGTATATGTATAGGAGGGTTGGCATGTGCTCTTAGGGATTAGTTCGTGGGCTGTCAAAAATTGAGTGTCCCTCGGGCTCAGGGCTAAAGGCTCCTGGTATGGGCTGGACGGAGATACCATGCATTATCAAAAATAATGATAATGATTGGCATTTATCTAAAGACCACAATCCTCTTACCTTAAAAGAGCTCCTACCTTTCTGAGTTTGTTTTGAACGGGTGCATGTGGTCTGCTTTCATTGGCAGTACAAGCTACGCATTAAAAGAACACAACTAGAACTTGCTAGATACAAAATTGAACCTTTGTTTCAGGCACAACTGCATAATAGTAAAAACTTCACCAGAAGGGGCTGCGCTAGCTGGCAGCTTGCAACCCTAAAAAAGAAACAACGCCAGAAACAAATGGATCGAAGTAACAACCATCTGGAAATTTATATATCTAATTGGCATTGCTCTACCAAGTAACAACCAAAACTAAACATATTTACTTCTTTACAGGATCATGCAAGGCAGAAAATGATTGGAGCGTAAACAATTGCCATAGGTCAAATCGGAGTCTACAACTTCCCTGCATAGCTCACTCCTTTTGTTTCTTTTGAGGGGCCATGCTGCTTGGTTCAGCCTTGCGCTTGATTCCCAAAAAGTGCTCAACCTATAAGAAATAACAAATTGTTAAGAGTTGCTTTTCAGAAAATCAAAATTCTACTTGCAGTGACCACATTTGCCATTTGTTACCATTTACAAGATTATGCGGATGCCAGTGATTAAACTAGGCAAAAGTATTAAAAAATATATATATCAGAGAAGTTTGTGGGTTATAATGCGTAAAGTATATTAGAGAAACTCGTTTGAGAGGGCAAGGGAAGGGGTAAGCCGAAGAGGACGTGGATGGAGATAGTAAAAATAGATCCTAAGAAATGCAATTTATCTGAGGATTTGGTTTGGGATAGATCGAAATGGAGAAACAGAATTCAAGTAGCTTGACCCCCCAACATAGTTGGGACAAGGCTTTGATGAAGATGAATGCGTGAAGTATACAATACCAACGAGATTTTTACAAAGAAAAAAAAAATGTGTTTAGCCATAGTGTCAAATGATGTTTCATCAAAAGATTTTTTTTTTTTTTTATCAATCCAATAAATCATCAGGTAAGGAGTAAGCTCAATTTAGGCTTAAGACTACATAATGTCGCATGGCAGAAGAAAAGATATCTCAGATTCTTTCTTTTTTTCACTTTTTTTCTTTCAAAGGTACATTAATTTTAATAAAATACCATAAATGAAGATACGTCATACATAAAGCAAATATGGAAAAAACAACCTCTGAGGGCATCAAATACTGATGCCAATGTAAACCAAAGCAAAAATGGAAAAAACCACCTCTGAGGGCATCAAATACTGATGCCAAAATGTAAACCAGACATGATGAAGGCCCACGATATTGTTCAACCTTGACCTTTACTGCCACCGATTTTAGGGATGATGACATATTATGATAGACTCCTATTTTTGGTAACCAAACAAGAAGGGCCACTAAAGCGCTACTCCAACAAATATCTTCTGCTCAGAAACCCAATTGCCATTTCTTCAAGTGATGCAACACTAAATCCAGCAAAAATCAATTGACTCCAGATAATTTAAAAAAAAAAAAAAAAAATCTCATACTTTAGTCAAGGAATTAAAAGAAGTGGCAAATTTGCAAAAGAACCAAAACCTCCTAATGCTTCCTTCCATAAAAATTATTTTTTAGTATTTTATCCAAGGCTGCTGTCCAACAAAATGTCAGAACATGCCGTGGCTTCCACAAATAAGCCTACCCACGAGAACTAGATTTTGACCTGACAAATGTTTCATAGAATGACCTCACAGTAAAAATGCCATTTGAGAAAGAAGCCATATATGACAATCCACCACTTACATAGGAATAAACAGCCAGTGAAGATCCACTGAAAGTGGAATCAACTGCTCTTATCTCCTAAAAGCTTTCATCTAACCTGTCATAATAATCCGAAACTTCAGCAAACAGATTCAGTGCTACGTGGACCAATGAAGGAAAACTACAACAAAGGGCAGTATGTAACCATGTATACACCACCGGTCCATCTAAAACATGGTTTGACTGCCATCTCGAACTTTATATCTGAGGTTTCTCAAAAGAACAAAACTCTGGCAGAGGAAACAACCTCCATATTGCAGAAGACCCATTACTAGGCTCTCAAACATTGCATCCATTATTACCAACACAATAATTGTGGATAATTACTTCTGTCCATAACATTTTCTCTTCCGTTTCAAAGCACCACAACCACATCTCCAAAAAATCAGTAGTGACCCTTTTATAAGATAATCAATTCCCCCTTCATGAAGTAGCTACAAACCACGTTCCATCCCACAAGATAATATTGAAAATGGCCATCTAAGTTGTTTCAAAGAAAATATCTTTGAACTTTCGAAGCACCACTTGAGGATTCTAGAGCTCTTCCAGGCTTGGAAGGCCCCAACTGGGGATTCTAGAGGCAAAGTGATGTGGAGGCTGTCTTTACTGGCGGTGATTTGGATGATTTGGAAGGAAAGGAACTCAAGATGTTTTGAAGGGATAGTATCTAGCGAAAGCATATTGGTGGAGAAATCAAAGTTTATAGTGGCTCTCTAGGTGTCCATTATCTCCTTTCATAGGTTACTCCTTAGAACAAATAGTGTATCATTGGAAAGAGCTGGCCTTCTCTTACGCATGCCTTAGTTTGCTGGTTTTAGGGTCCCTTCTGTTTTGTGCTCTGCTGCTCTGCCGTCTTTTGCTGTAAGTACTCTTCTCTTGCACTGTCCGCTTTTTTAATGAAAGTAACCATTTAAAAAAGAAAAAAAACTTTCCAAGCAACGCTTCTATAAGAAAATCAATTCCCCCTAGATGAAGTAGCTACAAAACACGTTCCATCCCACTAGATAATATTTAAAACGGTCTAAGTTGTTTCAAAGAAAATCCCTTTGAACTTTCTCTGTGCATTTGACCACACCCACCGATTACTGAAACTCCAACATGTCCGTAAATTGGAACACTCGCCAACGCCAAACATTACAATGAAATCCTTCCTTCGAGAGATGATGACTTTTTCCAGGGCCAGGGACACCCTCCGTTCTAAAAAAAAAAAATGATGACTTTTTCCAGCAGGGGAGTTTCTTCTCAAACCTCTCAATGACAGGGTCCCAAAATGACCTACAGTAATTTCTCTATACAAATTGGAAGGCCAATGAAGCAGAAGGAAGCTTACTCAGACGACAACCAAAGATTCCTTCCAAACATATCATCATAAGAAACCCTAGAAGTCCACATTTATAGAATTTGATCTTTTACTCAAGCCAACAAAGAATCCACTTCAAAATCTCTATCTTCTCCCTCTTTGAATAGCCAAAAAAAATGGTATCATCAGCAAATTGCAAATCGGTAAATCTCAATAACAAAATTTATCAATACTAAATCCTGAAATCAAACCCATGGACCTTGCTTCTTGAAGAAAATGGATCAACACCTCCGACACAATTAAAAACAATAGGGAGAGGATCAGCTTGCCATTAACCCTAGAACTATTTAATAATCATAAGGAGTCATTCAGCTAAGTGAGCTGATAAGATGCATACCCAAATTGGCAATCTCTATTTTTCAACTAGACCCATCCACTGAAGAACATAATCAAGAAACCCCCAATCCAAGATATCATAGGTTTTCTTCAAATCATGCTTACACACGACACAACCACTGGTTCTCTACTTCTGTACCTAGAGTTGAGGCACCTGTGGGCAACAGCAGAATAAAAAATCTGACGATTTTCAATAAAAGCACCTTCGGTCATCAAAGATGGTACATGGAAGAGATTTCCAGAGTCTATTTGATAAAACTCTAGCCAGAATTTTGTAAATGCTCCCAGCTAATTATAGAACAGAAGCCCTTCATGCTCATACCACCTCTTCTTTGAACACAAAACAATAAATAGCATCCCAATTTCCTTTGATAACATACCTCTTTCCTTTGATAAATAGCATTCCATAATGTCCTCCTTTACAACGCCTCAGAACATTTTGGGAAAGAAGCCACAGGAAATCCATCAGGTGGCAGAACCTAACTACCACCAGCAGGGGAAAAAAGGGCCCAAAAAGGAGTCATTGCCTTACTTCCTCTTCCACAGAAGGATCTTTAAGAGAATCTGACATTTTAAAGCAAAAATGAATAAAGAAAACAGTCCAACTAGACTAAGCCGAGGACCTTTACTTATTGTTGTCAAAATCCTACAATTCATATCTTGAATCGTATGATTCTTATCGAAACCAACCCAAGAAAAATGATTCCTATCTATACGAGTCCCATTTACCAAGTGAATCTTATGATTCAATTGTGAACTTACAATTCAACACTTGTTTTTTTATCGAATCTTATGATTCAAGCAATTCTGAGCGAGGAGAGACATCCCTAAGAGGTTAATATTAGATTTTTTATTTTACTTTAGTTATTTTCTTTTTGTTAAATTTTCTATTTTAAAAAAATTATATGGTGATTACCAAAATCTTTTAAGAACTTTTGTGATTTTTAGATTAATAGGGATCATGCATGTGACTAGAGTGTTCAACAATAAGTATGAGATTTTGTCTTGCATTTTTTTTTTAATATTTTTTTCCTTTTTTTCCTACTTAATTACACCTTTTTTTTAACTTCAAGAGACAACCTTGATTCAAGCAATTTATCTGAGCGAGGAGAGACATCCCTAAGAGGTTAATATTAGATTTTTTATTTTACTTTTGTTATTTTCTTTTTGTCAAATTTTCTATTTTTAAAAAATTATATGGTGATTACCAAAACCTTTTAAGGACTTTTGTGATTTTTAGATTAATAGGGATCATGCATGTGACTAGAGTGTTCAACAATAAGTATGAGATTTTGTCTTGCATTTTTTTTTTTTTTTTAATATTTTTTCCTTTTTTTCCTACTTAATTACACCTTTTTTTTTGAACTTCAAGAGACAACCTAACCATGCAAGGTTGGTTATTTGGATTTCGTTTTTATTTTCTATTTAAAGAAAACAAACCAATTCAACTTGTTTATTTTTCTAGAAATATTGAAATACAAAATATATTTATCATGATGATATATTAGTATATGCCATTGCACTCTTCATACGATTCATGATTGTATTTGTATCGTAGCTTATCGATCATTGTAATTATGCAGCTATGAATGGAAAATGGATGGATTGTGAATAAGAATAACTACTTTTGTCTCTCTTAATTTATAGGCAAAAAAGGATCCTATAATTCATGATTCCATTCAATTAATCCCCTCTAACAATTTTCCATATAATTTCAATTTTCAAAACAATGGATCCAACAAACAGTTCAGCAGCCCATTATGCTCATATTTCAGTTTTATATGGATAAAAGCAAATCCTCTCAGTACCTTTCATACAGGACACAAAAGCATCCACTACCTGAAACAAACCCCTCAGATTTACGAGGTGGAAACTAGAATCGGTTCGGAATATTCCAGATGAATAAGGAAAAGAGACTGTTCATCACCCCGACCAAACAATGTTTTCTTCATCTAGATTCAAGGTAGATGTCCTATGTGGCATATAGTTTATATGCAGTGGAGCTTGTGGGACCCACTTAGATGCAACTTTACCGATGGAAGTAGGGCAGTGGAAAGGTCTCCTCATGGATAGGGGGGATTCAAAAAATGAGTCCCAGCAGATTATCCTAGCACTTGATTTAACAGCCTCAAAGTTTAATGGTATCTTAATTTCTTAACTGTAGAATTTCTTGAAATTTAATCCAACAGTGAGTGAAGGTTCAGTGATTGTAAAATTGAGCCTGATGTCAGGTCATGGGATGAAAAAGAGCATAAAAGGCACTGGATAGATGAAACGTGGGCTTGGGCCCACATTGCTGGACAACACTTGCAGTTGCTCGTAGAACATTTCCCCTATATTCTACACCTAACATTGAGAAGAACGGATGGCCTAGATTCCATATATCCTGTGATTGATCAGGCCCTTGATTATTTGGATTGATTTGATTGATCAAATGACCTTTGCTCCATCTCAATCGGCGCCCATTTAAGAAAAGGGGCTCAAATCTAACATTGGATAGTCAAGATGGGCTTAAGATGGGTCTAAAATGGGAAAACAAATAAGTTGAATTTAAGAGGACCCAAATTAGTTCCTTAAAGAGTCCATTTAGAAAATCTAATCAAACCCAATTGAGTCCAAAAAAGGCCCATGATGAACATCTAGAGCTGGCCTGTGTTCACACCCATGTGACTAGTTGTACAAGCAAAAAACATGGAGCCCACAATTACATCCTATACAAGCAAGATGGTAATTGAAAACTTTCCAAGGAAAGATCCTAGACTGGAAAACCTTTCTAAAATATAGGAAGAAATGATAAAAGAGGCAAGTGGGATAAAATCTCACTCCATACATGCGTCCAATTCTAAATTAGAATCAATTAGAAACTTTCTAAATTTCTTCCTTCTTTTTAGTTAAGTTATAATGTAAGGACTTTTATTTAGTAATCTTCATAAAAGTTATTTAGATAGGATGAATGGCTAGCATTAGAAGTAGATCATTAGAAGTAGATCAGGGTTTTCTTTTTGAATGAGAACGTTATCAAATCAAAGTACGGGGGATGTATAGCCCTAGCTTGGATATTTTGTTATTTTCATTCAATAAAGTTGCATGGTTTTTGCAATTTCCTCTCTTCTCCATTGGTTTGAGTGTTTCGCCAAAGGATTAAAGACTTATCAAATAGTAGATTAGTGATTTGAGGTAAAATATCATCAACTTTTATTCCGAGTTTTGCTCATTTGTTTGTTGATATGGGTGGAGTTGATTTTGGAGTTTTCCAATCAATCTTCATTGTTCGGCCTCGTCAAATAGTTCAATTTGCGACTCGGAACTGTGTGGCGCAGCCCGGATCCATGATCGAGCACTAGATCAATCTCCCAAAGGATTGATCGAACCCAAGGATGGATTCAGCCATTAGAGCACCCTCACAAGAGGAGAAAACACCATAGGAGATAAATCTCAAAGAAAACTTTTGATTAATTGAAAATAAGCATTGCATTACAATGCGGCCTAACATCCTTATATAGGGGAGTCGGCTTGATCCATAAGCAACAATATTTCCTAATATATGAATAATGCCTAAAATAAAATAGGAAACTCACTAATAATAATCCTAAACAAACCAAACTGCTTAATAATATTGTCTGGCCTGCATCAATTCTCCCCCGCTTGAAAATTTTGACTCCGGCGAGTTAACAGCTTGATAATACGAGGGAGAATCTGACCACAAGTTCGGGAAAGGTCCTCCGGGGTCGAAAATCAATCGTACTAACTTCATAATGTTCTTGTAATCTTTATTTGCTTTGCCTGTCTTGCAAGCTTAATGTAGTCCTATTCTCCATTTAAAAGTAGATGGGAGGTGTCACTTCTTATGAATGCACTGAGCTCGGATGTGTGATTTGACCATTAGAAGCTTTAGTTGTTTCCTTCGAACCAACAGACAAGGATGAAAATAGCTACGCCCGCCGCCAAAACTCTACAAAGCGGGCGCTACGTAGGGTAGCGGTGATGTGTAGAGGTGATACGTAGCGGTGTAGCGGTGCGTTTTGAAAAAATCGTCAAAGAAATCTGAAAAAAAATCCAGAAAATCCAGAATATTGGAAAATTATTGAAAATGTATTTTTTTTTTTTTTTTTTTTTTTTTGTGCAAAAGTAACTTAGATAAGGGGGCGTAGCGGTCCCCTCATTATATGTGGTCCTATTTCGCAATTTAAATAGAAAATAATAGTAATGATAATCTTTTCACATGTATTCATGTTGCTTAGTTATGCTAACTTATAAACTAATAAAATGCTTATAATCAACAATGTCATCAATATATTACAGTTACCGTTGCTTAGAATATCACATTTCAGAGTTGTATTTATATGGAGAAAATTTTTCTGTTAAAGTGAAATTTAATTAGGGCTCTATTTCCTATTAGAGTAAAATTTGGCTTGGGCACTATTTATTATTAGAGTGAAAAGGGCCCATTCGTTAGGGCCCTATTTCCTATTAGAGTTGACTTTGGTTAAGCCCTATTTCCAATTAGAATAAAATTTTGTTAGATTCCATCTTCAATTAGTGTGAGATTTGGCTGGGCTTTATTTTCAATTAGTGCAAAATTGGCTATGATCTTATTTCTAATTAGAGTGAAATTTTATTGAGCTCTATTTTCAAGTAGAGTGAAATTTGGCTAAGGCTTTAGCTTTAATTAAATAATATTTGGCTAAGGCATGACTCTTTTTTTATATTTAGCCTCGTCGTGGAGCCCACCAATGGTTAAAGGTATCAAGTGCTTTAGCTTTTATTTTTTCTTAAAGGGTTCGTTTAATTTTTATTTATACCTTTCCAAGGGTCCATAAGTGCCCTAATGAAATAAAAGAGGGGATACATTTAATTTTTATTTATAACTTTCATAGAGCCGTAAGTGCCACCCCGATGAAATAATACCAGGGCCGAAATGAAATTGGTTTTGGTGCCATTAGCCCATGAGTGCCCTCTTTAAGAGGAGGTACATTTAATTTTTGTTTCTAACTTTCATAGGGCCCATTAAATGCACCCCTAATGAAATAAAACAAGGGCCGAGTGTTTGGTGCCCTATTTCTTTTCCCAAAACGAATGGGTCGACGAAAATCTAGAACCGGGAGAGGAGAAGAAAAGGAAGAAGGAAGAAAAGAAGAAGAAAAGAGGAGGTGCTGCCAGCTATCTCTGCTGCTGCCGTGCGCCGTTGTGCTATCTGCTGCAGGTGCTGCTGCTACCCTCAGGATGTTGTTGTTTCTACTGCGACTCAGGTATGTTTTCTGCTTCTGCATCTGCTCTGTCTTTTTTTTTTTTTCTTCTTCTTCTTCTTCCTCTAGTCAAACTGATAAAAGGTGAAAGCCGGGTGGGTTTTTTTTTTTTTTTTAATGGTTCATAGCTCGTAGCGGCCGATACGCTACGGGTAAAAAGCGGCCGCTACACACCGATACAGTTGCGAGCGGCGCTATTTCATATTTAGCGTAGCGGCCATGGCCGCTATGGCCGATTTATCGGCCGATAAGCTACGTATCGGCCGCTTTTTTTATCCTTGCCAATAGATCATGAACATTGACTATTATCATTGATCGCCGAAAATGAAGTCAATGTGAGAAACTTCAGCTACTTGATCTTCATGTGAAAACACTAAAACAATTGATTTGATTTCCGATGACTATTAAATTTTATGGCAATGGCATTTCACTCAAATCTACTGGATGTTCACTCTGTTTGGTAACCTAGTAATTGTCTTTAATGTTTGTTTCCCCGTTCTTCTTCTACCTTTTGTGGCTCTTGGTTAACACTTAACACTATCTTGATCATCTTGTACTTGTTTTGAATTTTCCATGAGATCAACTTTGACTTGACCTTGCTCATCTATTGCACGCTTGATGTACGCTGGCATGACTAGTATCTCTTGTGGTGCAATCGCTTTTTCTTTGGTTCAATGGAAGGAGATGATGCAGACAAAGATGAGGCTGTTGATTCCATTGGAATGAGCATAATCCTTTTTCCATTCTACAAAAGGGTATATGTGTTCGCCTCTTTATCATTTTGCACTTTCCTATCAAAAAGTCATGGACGTCCAAAAATAATATGAGCAATATTCATATGGATCACATCACACCAAATTTTGTCCTCATAATGGCCCCATTTGAATGATACCAAAACTTTGAGTCACGGGGTTGACATAACCATTAGACCATGTGACTTGGTAGAGCTTAAGAAGCTTCTCAGTTGGCCAATGAAGTTTGCCAATGACCTCTTGCACGACAAAATTTATTGCACTACCATTGTCAATAATCAAATTAGCAGACTTGTCTTCGACCATTACCTACATGTCAAATTTCTTAGCCTGTCTCTATTCTTCTTCTTCCTTCTCATTTGAATTGAGTTGACGAATGACAAGAGTGGGATTATCTTCTCCTGCAAAAAGTCTCTCCAAAACATGAGCTCTTTGTCGACACTATTGCATGCGAGACCGTCTAAGCATACGCTCAACATGAAGGGCTTCTAAGTATGCCTCTTGAATTGTTTTGCAATAATTCATATTTTCCAAGATGTAGTCTCAAGCCTTGAACATAACGAGCTAAATCATATATCTCATCCTCCTCCAGTTCGCATATGTCATGCAACTCTCGAAATTGGGGGTATATTCATCAACCATCAAGTCTTCTTGCTTCAAATTAAGAAATTGCTCAAAGTAGAACTCATTCTCAAAACACCAATCTCTATATGTAAGTTTATCCAAATTCTTTGAATTTGAATTGAGTTCCCAAAAATTTTCATATTGACTTGAGGCAAGAAAACTTAAATAGAAGCGCTTGGCTAGTCTCAGGTCGGCTCTGGTTGACCTGATTGTAGGATGGGCTCAGCTGAAAACCCCTTTTGTTTTTGCAATAATCCTGCACTTTTTTTTTTCCCTGGTAGTGGGCTGGATTTGGGTTCGGGCTCAAGTTGGATCCGAACTCAGGTCAGGCCCAAATTACAAAAGGCCAGGTTCTGTTCATGCCGGAGAATGGCACGTGAGTGTGCTCTTTTGGTTCACCTCGAACAACGTGCAGAGAAGAAAATAAAGATGGATGGCTGCTGCTTACTTGCAATTCCGTTTGGAAACGAAGAAGAGGCTGGAGGTGACCTTACGGTGGAGTTGCTAGAGCTCAACAATGCAGGCTGCTCGCTGTTCCGAGGAGCAATGGAGCTTGCAGGGAGTGCAGTGACAGTGGATGGGGTACGATTTAGGAAGGTGGCAGGGATATGAGAAGGGGATTCCAGGAAGATGGAGGGTCGGGAGGGTAGTGGTTGGAGTCAGGGTTTGCTGGGGTTTAGGGTGCTTGATGAATGCGTGGTGGATGGGGTCTCGGCCGGGAGAAAGTTGGGTATGAGGGTTGCTGGGGTGGGATACAGAATGGCTGGTTTTGACGGAGTGTGGGGGCTGGTCGTGAGCTGTGGGATGGGTTCCGGTTTTAGTTGGTGTATCGTCGGAGTGGGTTTGGCAAGATGCAAGGGGTGCTTGAGGGTTTGGGGTTAGGATGTTCGGGGGAGACATTGGGGGCTAGGTTAGGGACTGGGTTAGAGGGGTGTTTTTTTTGGCTTCTGGTTGGGCTAGGGCGATCTAAGGGCTTTCTGGATTCTAGGAGTGGCTCGGTTGGGGCTAGAATATTGGGAGAGAGGGTGGGAGGGTTGAGACGATGGACGGATGTGTGGGGATAGAATCCGGAAGGGACGTTTGTCCTCCCGGCGAACGCTCTTCGGCTTTGATACCAATTGGCGCAGCCCGGATCCGCGATCGAGCAATAGATCAATCTCCCAAAGAATTGATCGAACCCAAGGATGGATTCAGCCACGAGCACCCTCACAAGAGGAGAAAACAGCATAGGAGATAAATCTCAAAGAAAACTTTCGATTAATTGAAAATAAGCACTGCATTACAATGAGGCCTAACATCCTTATATAGGGGAGTTAGCTTAATCCCTAAGCAACAATATTTCCTAATATATGAATAATGCCTAAAATAAAATAGGAAACTCACTAATAATAATCCTGAACAAACCAAACTTTTTAATAATACTTCCTAGCTAAATGAATGTCCCGTTGGGCCTATGGACTGGACCCAATGGGTTGGCCGACCTATTGTCTGGCCTGCATCACTGTGTCATATATTTATGTTACTAATCTTACATTTACAATTAAGTCAGTATCTTAAGCAAAACTCATGCTTTGTGTTCCCATCAACGGTGAAATTCCTCAAAAGAAAATTCATTCTCAGAGGGCTTCTAATTTGCTTGATTAGAGTTTCTTCTTCCTACTAACATAGTGAAGAAAGAGCAGTGTGGACCATAGTTCTAAAGTCTATATTGCCTATACAGAAACGAGACACCATCGACACATCAGGCTGGGTATAACAATTGTAATCTCTAGTAGGCACGAATAAAGGATTAACAAATAACCATATGAGTGATGCACTACTATGTTGCCAAAGAAAAAATCAGGTACAAGATTTCTCAGATTCTAAAAGAGGGAAATTTGAAGCATGACCCAGATGGGCAAATCAGATGAACATTCCTTATTGCAGAAATTTGGGCCCACCTGCCATATTCTTTTTTAGGGTTTTACCAAGCGAACCATTATAAATTTCTACACGCTTGATTTCAAAGCACCCAATAACATGCACATAACAGAGAATACGTTCGGCACATATTTCCTTTATAAAAGGAGCTAATTTTCTGAAGTAATCATAGCATTAGCACTCAATTTTGGGTTCTAGGATCATTTGAGGGCAATAAAGCCGAAAACCACTTAACGTTAACATGAAAATGTTTTAAGTATGCTTGCAAACAATATGGTTGACACTTTCATCAACCCAAAACGATAACAACAACAATAATAGCTGCAAGCTAACAGTCCCACATTTTAATCAGAATTGGGACAAATGTAACACAACACTACACCAGAATTGGTTGAAAGTTCTTGAAATGACCCATAAAAGAAATAAATTTAGAAAACAATAGATAAATGAATTATATACCATCAACACACCAGGTTGACATATTTTGCATTTGTGTTGCTAGGCACACACGCATAATCGCTGACCATTCAGATCCTCCACAGCCTTTGCTGCAGAGGTCTCCGTGGGTCCTCACAGCATGTCATCTATACTCTATTTAGAAAAAACTGCAGAGAATCCTCTAAAGTTAAGGATGTAGAGGACCCAGACTCTAATTCACTTGGGCATCAGTTTGATTGTGCGCGCGCACGAGAGAGAGAGAGAGAGAGAGAGAGAGAACCTTCCTATCCCCAAGCATGGGGGTCAAGCTTCCAGGATGATCTTTCTCTACTGTAGCAAAACCGCTTCTTGGATCACTGGTTTGCCTGAATTTGAAGCAAAAGAAATATAATGAAAATTAAAGGCCCATCTTAAGATTAGGACGTTAGAACATGACAATTACAGAGTAGCCTTCAAAGAAAGTTCTACAATGTTACAAACAGAGGCATACTGCTAAAAATACTGGCTACAGATACAAATAAAATTCAGTATGTCAGAAAAGCAAAACATGTGTGTGTGTTCACAGGCAGTAGCGTCCTCATCAAAACATGGTCATAGAAAAATGCAATGCATGCATAAGAACACTCGGCCAATGATGAAGATAACATTTGGCTGCACCCATCATAGGAAATTGGTTGATAACCCCCATAGAGAGAGCTTCAGTCCTAAAAAGGGTATCGGTGTCAAAGATCCACTGTTCTTAGAATCTGATCCACTGAGCATTTTTGCATTATAGCTTCTTATGGGTCAACCTTAATCAGAGAGATTCTGAATTCTAAAGAACAAATGAGACTAGACAGCTTAATTCAAACTTAAAAGAAGTGCAAGAAAACTTTACCTGAATATTTGACAAAGTCCCCATTTAACACAAACAGCCTTGCGAAGGGCCCAATCGGTGAAACAACCAATAACCAGAAAAAAAAAAATCCAGCAATAATGGATGTGCAGATCCAAGTAGTAAATAAAATCAGAATTAACTACGCAAGGAAAAATGCAGAAAAAACCCATAAATCTGACCTTAAGAGCCCCCAAGAAAGAGGTGAAAACAAAGCAAAACAGTCCTTTTTGAAAATTATTATTTTCAGGTACTGTAACAAGAACAGTAACTGGCAACCTTAACCTCCTTATATAACGCTAAAACCTCTCTAAAACCCTAGAACTCTTACCCTAATAGAATCCTAATACAAATAGTAATCTAACACAACCTTTCAAAACAAAAAAACATCTAGAAAATCCTAGAAAAAATGGAGAAGTCCTCAGATTTTCAGAATCTGGGTAGTCTTGGACATCTTGCAGTATATCTGATGTGGGGCCCACATGGCCCATCCTTAGATGGAAACAAACTCCACAATCTTGAAGCGGACTCATGGGCAAAACCTGCTGGTGCCCTTCTTTAGTGAATTGGGTCAGTTTGACCCACCAAACTGTAGGCCCAAAAACAGCTACGTGAATCAGCTACGTGAATCCTCTGTTTG
The DNA here is from genome assembly GCA_003546025.1 of Camphora micrantha. NCBI lineage: Eukaryota > Viridiplantae > Streptophyta > Magnoliopsida > Laurales > Lauraceae > Camphora > Camphora micrantha. Next base: position 21,031,194 of record QPKB01000011.1, read on the forward strand.
TGTAATGGAATTCTCTGGATATTGCAAAACAGCCCCTGACAGTTACTGTATCTTTAAACAGCACCTGGGAACTGATTTTCTTAAATATTTGGGTACTGTTTGAGACCAAATTGATACTTTGGCCCACCTACAACTGTGTCCACATCTCGTAGGTTTGATCACGAGCGTGTAATCATTAGTTTTCTTTATCCATGTCAAATTATCAAAATTGATCTGCATCAAAAATTTTAAAAAATAATAATAATAACAGGGCATTTGGTAACTCTTGGAGCTTTTTAGCTTAAAAGGATGGAGGTGGATAATGCAAAATTTATAACTGTTTTGGACAAAAGCAACCTCATAAAGTTTTCAAAATGGCGTAAATAGTGTGTTCAACAGTGTAATCTTTAAAAGGGGGACCCCAATTACCACAATTCCTAAGGGCCTTCTTTTTTCTTTCTTTCTTTTTTTGAATGGTTACTTTCATGAACTAAAGGGCCTGTTTCTTTACTGGAATTGGAATTCCAGTCTGAAGAAATTTGAAATTCCCCAACATAGTGGAATTCTCGAATGCCCCCTCATACTTGAGCATCCATAAATTCAACCAAAAGCAAAGGAGCTGGGATTTCAAGAATCCCAAAGGTCATTTGAGGCCTTTTAGGTGTCTAGAATTCCGGAATTCTCCTCAAGAAACATGGCATTTGCAAATGCTAGGGGACAAGATGTCACATCATGCCCCAAAAAACACCAACATAGCAAATTTTTGTCAGAAATTCTAGCAAAGAAACAAGGCCTATGGGCCGCAATTACCTCATGAAATAAGAGCTTTTCTTTTATAATTTTACAAAACAAATTAATTGTAAATTAGAACTTAAAAATCAGAGATTTTTTTTTTTTTTTTTTTTACCTTAAACTAATCAGTTATTAATTAGACTGAAGTTTCAAAACAGCCCCTAAGACGACACAGATGCCTAACCATGAGGAAACTAAGAAAACATAGGCTAACAATTTGAGTAGGTAGGATAGGGTAGTGTCCTGTGCCCTCTCCTGACATCACAAAACCCTAACAAAGAGGTGTTTGAAAAAGTAAAGAAGGGTAAAGTCTCTTGGGCTCTTGAGTCTCGAGTCTTGAATGTAAAGATTATATGCCTGGACATACACCAAGGACAATGATGACAATTTAGAAAGTGTTGGGGCGAATGAGATTTTACTGAATCTCAGCTATTTGTCTGCATTGGCTTTGTACTCTACATCAATCCAACAAAGGAAATGACAGGACTCTTAACCCCTGATCCGACAGCTGGGGATTTGTCTAACTGTCCAACTGACCAAATCAAAGTTCAGACAAGCATAATGCCGTGCTTCCTTCAGTTCAACCAAAATTCCCCACACAATTGAAGGAATATGGACTGATCTTCCCTTGGAAGTAGATGATGCCATGGATCAAGGGGTTTCTTGGCGCAACCAAGATCCACGATCAAGCAATAGATCAATCTCCCGAAGGATTGATCGAATCCAAAGATGGATTCCAGCCACTAGGGCACAAACATAACCATGGAACAATCCATAAACTCACAAACTCTTGATTTAATTGATAATAAGAATACCATTACAATGGAGGGCTTCTTTACTTATAATGTAATAATGCTACTAAAACAAAAAACCGTAAGAAAATAGAAAGTTGCCAATCCTAATGAATAATTAAAATAAGAAACAATTCCTAACTAAACTTACAATAAATTTAGAATCCACAGTAGCTTCTCAGCCAATTGGGCCCAGTGTTTTGAAAAGCGAGAGGCGCATCAAAGCGCTAAGGTCTCCTGGGGCCTAAGCGCTAAGGCGCGAGGCGAGACGCGGGCTTCATTGAAGCGAGGCGCACATTGTAGATAAAAAATATATATTTTGGTATAGATAGATAATTCACAAATTAGAGCAAAAAAGAAGATGAATATTAGAAGAACTCTAAAAGTCATAAAGCACCCATCACTCTAAATGCTAAACATTCAACAAAAGTACCAACAAAAGTACAAAAGTGTGACACCATATATAAAACCACCACACAAAAATACATCAAAGTCACTCAAAGCAACAACACAAATGCTCCTAAGGAGGACCTAACAGTCATCCTCAACATCTACACCAAGCAAGTCATAATCTTGCCCTTCATCATTGGATTTATATCCATCCACATCTTCCTCGTCCGTCTCCTCTGACTCTTCCTCATCTACCAATTGAAGAACACTTGATGATCTAGTCACTCTTGGTGTTGCCCTTGCCCTTGAACTTGATATTGCTCTAGTTCTTTGACTACTTTCTCCAACTCCAGAAGCTGTAGCAACATCACCCCATGTCAAAATATCATCATCAAACACAAACTCATCATCTTCATCCAATTCTCTATCTATCCTCCCAAGCAACCACTCATTGCTTTCATCAATATTCTTCAAAGAAATGGGATCAAGTATGTCACGCATATCATATCGACATTTCAGTGCTCTGTTGTACTTAACAAATACTAGATCATTGAGACGTTTTTGATCCAACCTATTTCTTTTTTTGCTATGAATCTGCAACAATTAAAAAAGATATTAAAATTTATATGTAGAGAAGAAAAATATTTTAAATTCATTAGACTTGAGAAAAATACTCACATGCTCAAATACACTCCAATTCCGCTCACAACCAGATGAACTACACGTCAGGCTAAGAACTTTTATCGCAAATTTTTGCAAATTTGGGGTCTTGGAACCATATGCAGCCCACCATGCAGCTGTTTATTATAGGTAATTAGCATAAATTTATGGGATAAATATAAAAAATTAATTTTATAATATAATGGAATAAAGTTATGGGATAAAATAGTTTACCCGGTGCCGTTGTCGCCCTTTGCCTAATCGCCATAGGCAACCCAAATAAATTTTCAGCTTGCTTATAAATAGACAACTCTTGACTGATCTTATCTTGCACATCAATATTTGGGACCAGCTTTGATATGCAATTATACAACCCTGCCATGACTTCATTATCGTGCTCAATATTGGGATTCGAATAAAAGTACTTTGGGTTCAAAAAATATCCAGCTGCATGCAAAGGACGATGCAATTGAACATCCCACCTTCTATCAATGATTTCAAAGATATTATTATATCTTTTTTCTTTTCCACCAAAAGCATTTGAAATGGCTTCTTTAGCCCGATCCATAGCTTCATACATGTATCCCATGGGAGGCTTTTTCTCACCATCAACCAATCTAAGTACACAAAGAAGTGGACCCGAGATCTTAAGGGCATAGACAACAGTGTTCCAAAATGAAGGGATTAACATAATTTGTGTAACCCTTTTACCCTGTTGCTCCTTCGCCCATTTGCTTGTTGTCCATTCTTCTGAAGTGAACATCTTCCTCAAGTTGTTTTTTTGTTGATGAATCCTAGCTAAAGTGAGAAAGGCAGTTGCAAATCGGGTTTTTGCAAGCTTGATCAACTCTTTCATTTGTGTAAACCGCCTCATCATATTTAGCAAAGTTGGGCGGTTATAAATGAACCCATGTACCACAATAGCCCTTTCAAATGCTCTCTTGAGACTTGGTATCTTAAAAATGTCTTCCAACATCAAGTCCAAACAGTGGGCAGCACATGGTGTCCAATACAAGTGTGCAAACTTTGCCTCCAAAAACTTTCCTGTTAGAACCAAAACAAAGAAAGAGATAAAAAAAAAGAGTTTTAGATAACTGATTCTTTTAATACTACTAAATAAAAAACTTTTTTCCAATAACCACTAATTCTTACCCGCCAACACATTAGCTGCAGCACTGTCTGTGACAATTTGGACCACATTAGCTTCTCCAATACGCTCCACAAACTTTTCAATTAGTTGAAACATTTTTTCTGCATCCTTTGAGTAGCTAGAAGCGTCAATTGACTCCACAAACATGGTTCCTTTGGGACAATTCACTAAAAAATTAAGTAATGTCCTCCCTTTCTTGTCAGTCCACCCATCCATCATTATAGAACATCCATACTTTACCCAATCATCCCGATGACCCTTCATCAAATTATTAGTATGCTCTATCTCTTTTTTGAGGAGAGGAACTCGCACCTCATGGTAACTTGGTGGTTTCATACCAGGACCATATTGCCCAATAGCTTCAATCATAGGTCCAAAACTGTCACAATTAACTGCATTAAAAGGAATTCCAGCATCATACATCCACCTTGCAAATCTTATACGTGCTCGCTCTCTTAATTCTTTTCTATACGGATCATTTGCATCAATTCTTGTTTGTTTTCCTTGGGCTTTTCGATTGTGCACAACAACGTCCGGATTGGGAGTGAAGAATACATCAATAGGCCCTTTTTGCTTTGGCTTTTTAGTTTTGGACACAGTGGAGATAGTAGTACTTCCACGAGCACTAGAAACTTCACTACCATGAGCCAACAGTCTTTTACCACGTTCAATGACCTCTACATCATCTTCTTCATCCTCTTCAGATGCATTAGCCAATTCATCAAAATGAGGCAACATATTCATTTCTTCTTTTTCTTTCTTTTTCTTTGTCATGTACTCTCTAATCTCTTCTCTAGCTTCAGCTGGACATTTTGGACAAGCAGTAATATTCCTAAAACCCCCACCAAGGTGTTGCTTGACCCGATAAACACCTCCATTTGATATTTTGCCACAAAAATTACATTTGAACCTATTAATATTTTGTGGATTTTCCAAATGTGCATACTGCCATGCTGGGTCCTTTCTAGTACTACCTTCCGATGGCGTTGACATCTATAAATAGCTGCAGAAGTAGCAGCAGAGATCACCAAAAAAAAAAAAAAAAAAACAAGAATGCAGCAGCAGAATGCAGCAGCAGCACAGAACAAAAAAAAAAAAAAAGAGAAAAGAAACAGCTGCAGGAAATAAAAATAGTAGCAGAACAAAAAAACAAATGAACAAACAGATTTACAGCAGCCAAAAAGAAAGGAGAAAAAAAAAAAACAGCATGATCTGTGCAAATAGTGGTCAAAGAAAAAAAAAAAAAAAAAGATTTACAAGCAGATTTACAGCACGATCTGATTAATGAACAGGGAAAAAAAAAAGGAAATCAATGGCAGCAACAGCAACAGAAAGAAAAAAAACACAAACAGCAACAGCAGCAGCAGCAACAGCAAAACAAGAAAACAAATAAAAAAAATAGCAGCAGAAAAAAATAAAGAGCAACAGCAAGAACACAAACAGAAACAGCAGCAGCAGCAGCAGAACAAGAAAACAAATAAAAAAAATAGCAGCAGAAAAAAAAAAAAAAAAAAAAAAAAAAAAAAAAGTAGCAGCAGAAAAAAAAAGAGCAGCAGCAGTAGGAAAAAAAAAAACAGCAGAAGCAGCAACAGAGATCACCAAAACAAAAAAAAAAAAAAAAAAAAAAAGAAAGAAAACAGAAAACAGTAGCAGCGATGTGAAGAAGTGAAGTGCAGCAGTGAAGACGTACCTGCGCAGCGATGTTGGTTCGCCGGAACGCCAGAAGTGCAGGTTCTTCTCCTCCTTCCTCTTCTTCGTCGTCTTCTTCTTCTTCTTCTTCTGCCGTTTCTCTCTCTCTGTTTTTTTTTCGTTTCGTTTATGTCCTTCTTCTTCTTCTTCTTCTTCTCGTTTCGTTTCTGTCTTTCTTTTTCTTCTTCTTCTTCTCGTTTCGTTTCTGTCTTGCCGTTTCTCTCTTCTTCCGTTTCTCTCTTCTTTTTTTCTCTTCTGTTTTTTTTCCTTTCGTTTGACCTAGGGCAGGGCAGATATATGCTCATGGGCTGTTGGGCTGACTTAAGCCCATTGACCTGTTGGGCTGGACTGCTGTTTTTTTTTTTTTTTTTTAAGTTTAAGTTTTGGGCCTCTATAAGTGAAGCCCAAAAGGCGCGCGCCTCGCGCCTCACTCACTTCGCCTCGCCCCAAGGGCTTCGAGGCGCTGCATGGTCGCCCGGCTACGACTTGGGCCTAGGCGCGCCTGGGCGCGCCTTTAACAACGCTGGATGAACCCAATGGACTGGATTGGATATCTGGGTCCATCATGTGGGCCCAGGGCCTTTCGTACAGCATCAATTCTCCCCCGCTTGAAAAAATTCGACTCTGGCAAGTTGACAGCTTGATAATAAGAGAGAATTCGACCGCAAGCGTTGAAAATGTCCTCCTGGGTCAAAAATCAAGCGCACAAACTTCTGTCTTTTCTTTTTATCTGCATTCGCATGACATGGCTTGGAAGCTTGATGCGATCTTTTCCTCCATGTAGAAGTACGTTGGAGGTGTCTTCGCTGCTAATGTATGAAGTGAATTCGGATGTGTGATCTGATTATTAGATGCTTCAGGTGTTGCCTTGGTACCAACAAATCATGAACATTGACTATCCATTGTGGCTCCCCGAAAATGAAGTCAATGTGAAAAACTTCAATAACTTGATCTTCTTGTGAAACCAAAACCACTGGGACAATTCATTTGATTTCCGATGATGCAACTGGATTTTCTGGAAGTGGCATGACAATGAGATCTACTGGATGTTCAATCTTTTTTGCTAACCTGGTCAGAGTCTTCAATATGTGCTTGACCTTGTACTTCCTCAACCCTTTGCAGCTCTTGAGCGGCACAACCTTGATCAATATTGTTTGTACTCATGAAATCAGCGATGCTATGAACTTGAGCTTTGATGTTATCCTTGATGCCTTCTGTCTTTGCTTTTGGTGCAACCATGATTTCTCTTTCAACTTGTTGCTCCTTTTGTGACTTTTCTGTGGAAGGTGGTGATGTAGACGAAAACAGGGCTCTTGAATTTAGTGAAATGAGTCCAATCCTTCTTTCCATTCCACAAAAATGTATACGTGTTCTCATCTTTATCATTGTGCACTTTCCGATCAAAAAGCCATGGACGTCCAAAAACAATATGCGCAATATTCATATTAATCACATCACACCAAATTTTGTCCTCATAATAACCAATCTTGAACAATACCAAACATCTAAGAGTCACAGGGATGACATGACAATTAGACCATGTGACTTAGTAAGGCTTCGGAATATTCTCAGTTGACAAATTAAGTTTGTCAATAACCTCTTGTGCGACAAAATTCATTGCACTACCATTGTCAATAATCACATTAACTGACCTATCTTTTACTCTTACCCATGTGTGAAATTTCTGACCTATCTCCATTATACTTCTTCCTTTTCATTTGTATTGAGGAGTCGGCAAATGACAATAGTGGGATTGTCTTCTCCTCGAAAAAGTCTTTCCACAATATGAGCTCTTTGTCGACATTATTGCCTGCAAGACCTTCTAAGCATATGTTTAACACGGATGGCTTCTAAGTATGCCTCTTGACTGGTCTCAAGCCTTGGACAGAACGAGCTAAATCATGTATCTCATCTTCCTCTAATTCGCATGTCTTGCAACTCCCAAAATTGGCAGGTATATTCATCAACGGTCAGATGTTCTTTTTTCAAATTGAGAAATTGTTCAAAATAGAACTCATTCTCAAAATACCAATTTCCATATGTAAATTTATACCAAATTCTTTGAAGTTCAATTGAGCTCACAAAAAGTTTCATATTGACTTGAATCAAGAGTTAACACAGAGATAATATTTTTCTTTGAATGGACTAACCTGGTTTTAGAGATCACACGTAGAGGGTCACTTTTTGGAATCCGGATGATTCAAATATTGTTGTTTGATAGGCTGGGCTAATGGCACTCTGAATGGTCAGAATGAAATTGGGCCCCCATGCCTCAGGCGACAAATTTCTGCACTTTTTTTTAATTCTGCTGCTAGTGGGCTGGTTCGGGTCAGACTCAGATCAGGCCCAGACTCAAGTTAGACCCAGTTGCAAGGTTAAGCACGTGTTATACACATGGGAGAGAGGCCCTCTTTGCAGTCTTGGAAATCGTGCAGAAAGGAAAGAGGAGCTTGCCTCTTACCTGCTTCGACTAGGAGGAAACAAAGAACAGAGGAGGCGGGGGAGCGACGAGGAGATGGATGCCTGCTATGACGACTCCGAGTTGAAGTGGAGGCAATCAGTAGCGGCTCAAAGATGGTGCAAAGTTCTCTGCTTGTCGAAGACTGGCGATTATGGCTGTGGCTGCGATGAAGATGGAGTTGTAGTGGATATGAAGATCGATGGTGCTGCGGGAATGCTCGTCGTTGGTGCCAGGTATGCCCTTCTCTATCTTTGCCTTCTCTTCTTCCGCTGCTTCTTCTTTTTGCACTTCTCTGGTTCTCTTCTATTTCTTCTTTCTTTCTTTTTCTTTTTTTTTCTTTTCTTTCTTGGGCTACTGCCGCTATTTTATTTTTTTTCCTGGGTGGGGTTTCAACGGCTGGGGTATGGGCTAAATAATTTGGGTTTGATGAAGGTGTTGGGTTGGTGGTGCTGGGAGATGAAAGAAGGTTGGGGGTTTTGGGTGTTCGGTGGGATGGGCTGAGAAGGTTTCGGTGTAGGCAGTGGGTTTGGGTGGCTGATTTTTTTTTTTTTTTTTTTGGTCTGATCTGGGATGGGTTAGTTGGGCAAGGTTTTGGGTTTGGGTGAGGTGGGAATAGTTAGGATGGGGAGTAGGGGTTATCAATGGGGAAGATGGGGTCTCGGTGCAAAAATTTTTGTTGGACAGTTGATTCGGACGATGGGGTGGTTTTTGTATGTGATGGGGATTGACAAAGACAGTGTTATGTGGTGGACTGGGGTGAGGCAGAAGGTGACTAACGGGAGTGTGGATGGATAGATGGGAGGGGAATTCCTGAAAGGACAGAGTCTCCCCAATGATCGCTCTTTGACTCTGATACCAATTGGCGCAGCCAAGATCCGCAATCGAGCAATAGATCAATCTCCCGAAGGATTGATCGAATCCAAAGATGGATTCCAGCCACTAGGGCACAAACATACCCATGGAACAATCCATAAACTCATGATAACTCAGAACTCTTGATTTAATTGATCATTAGCATACCATTACAATGGAGGGCTTCTCTACTTAAAAAGTAATAAGGCTACTGAAATACAAAACCGTAAGAAAATAGAAAGTTACCAATCCTAATGAATAATTAAAATGAGAAGCAATTCCTAACTAAACTTACGATAAATTTAGAATCCACAGTAGCTTCTTTGCCAATTGGCCTAGTGGGCTGAACCCAATGGACTGGGTTGGATGGTTGGGTCCATCATGTGGGCCCAGGGCCTTCCATACTGCATCATTTCCCTATTAGCTATGGTAGTTATGGGTCTAGATCCACCAGTTGTGAGGTTAGAGGGCTTCCTCTAACCTCACAAAAAATTGGACTGGGACATAGATCAACACAGAGACTCTCGAGTCTTTTTTTTTAATTCTTATAAAATATAAAAAAAACATTTATTTACATGCATTCATGATAATTAATTCAAAGAAAAATACTATAATAAAGAAAATAAAGGAAACAAAATTGCATATTATGTATTTTTTTAGTCCAAATATTGAATGTAAAAGATCAAATATAAGTTTCAAATTACATCACACTTGTTGTGAAGTCCACATCCCATATTGCCTAAGTAATAGGCTTGACATGTTTTAATATACCTGTATGGGCCTTCCACCTATCAGCTTAACCTTTTAGATTTGGTATATGGTTTCTTACATGGTATCAGAGCCCTAGAGCCCTTATCGTCAGTCCATTCAAGCATAAGAGAAGCCCTGAGATAGTCCTGTTCGTCTGTGAGAAGCACTGTATCTGCTGTAGTCAAAGGTGGCCCACCTATTGATCACCCTTTGCCAAGAGAAATCTTCCTATCCTGGTCACCCATCACTCCTGGGAATTCTACACATTTTTTCCAGATTTTTTGATCATCTGAGGTAGGCCATTCTCTCTGATTTGTACTTCTCCCATTTGAGCAAATAGTTTTCATCACGATCGTTAAACTTTCTGGTCTCTCAAGCTTTCTTCAAAATTCCACTTGGAGTTACGGATTTTTGAGGCAGCGATCACTGTGTAATCTAATCATCCCCCTGATCATCCAGTGGGGCCCACAGATCAGATCTGTGCCTAGATTCAAGGTCGCCTGGACCATTTTCTAGGATTTTTTTTTAATCAACGGTTGAAGTCTGTCATCTGATCATTCAGTGGGGCCCATAGCACTCTTCTGTGCTCAGATCAAGTCCTCTGTCATCTAATCTTTCAGTAGGCCTCGACCATCTTCAGATCTGGTTAGTAAGTCTGGCTGGATTTCAAATCTGACTTGGTTTTTAGGGCTGGATTTCTCATATATTTAGCCTGTGAGCAATTTGTTTTGTTCCCATGTCATCTGATCGAACTGGCATCACTGTCATACTCGATGGAACTAATTATCCCTATTGGTCCCATCTAATGCAAAATTTTCTCAAAGGACAAAAACTTTGGAAATACAATGCTACGCAGATCCCTACACCAGATAGTAAGGATGCTACGTTTGAGGAATGGGAAGCTTCAGTCGGGAAGATCAATTCTTGGATTGCCAATTCAGTCACTCCATCTATTGCGAATCAATTGGCAAAATTCAGTTATCCTAAGGATGCTTGGGATTATTTAGCAAAACTATATACTCAATCTAATGCTGCTCACCGATATCAGTTAGAATGGGACACTAAAAATGTAGACCAAGGAAATGACTCCATTCATGATTTCTTTATCAAAATGATTGCCTTATGGGATCAACTGGCTATAATGGAACCCACTTTTGCAACTGATGATGCCCATACCTTTGAGGTCTATAGGCAGCAGACTCGCCTGGTTCAGTTTCTTATGGCTCTTCGCCCTGATTTTGAGCATGTTCGTGGTCTCTTATTACATCGGTCCCCACTGCCTTCTGTTGACATGGCACTCTCGGAACTTCTGGCAGAAGAACAAACTCAGCTTTCTCTTACAAAGAAGAAACATATGGAACCTACACATGTTCTGTCAGCAAATGTTAGTACTTAGTACCCCTCAGAATGATCGCTCTTTTCCCCCTGGTACCAATTACTTCTACAATTATTGTAAGAAGAAAGGACACTGGAAATGGGACTGCCCAACTAAACCTCAAAGGCCAAATAACAAGAACAAACAATCTGGTCAACAGCCCAATCGTGGTCCCAAGCAATCTCATTCTCAATCTCAGCGATCCTATGCTGCCAATGTTACTGAAGATGATAGTTTTCTGCCTCCGCAAATGGATCTTACATCTCAGATCCAGGCTATGGTTGATGAGCGCATGCAACAGTTGTTTCTGGCTTCCTCCACTGGTTCTGCTTCTCAGATGACCACTACCCACTCAGCGTCTGGTTCTGGCGTTCTGCCATGACCATTTCTGGTCCTTCAGGTACACACGATACTACATGGATTTTTTATTCTGGTGCTTCCTATCATATGACAAATGATGCTTCCAAACTTTATAATTGTTGTACTCCTGCTAACTCTATCACCATCCATACAGCAGATGCCACTCCTCTACCAGTCTCCCTTATTGGCTCCGTTTCAAATAAGTTGCTCTCTCACTAATGTTTTGTGTATTCCCCACCTCTCAATTAATTTAATCTATGTTAGTCAACTGAATTCTTCTGGATTTCTTGTCTCATTTTCTTCCATTGGATGTTTTGTGCAAAGGATCTGCGCACCGGGAGACAGAGTAGGACCGACCTTAGATCAGGATTCAGGAGGACTATACTATCTCCGCTCGTTGCACCTTCCATCATCAAGCATCTCCCCTGTCGCTCTTGTTTCCTCTGCATCACCTTTTGCTCTTTGGCACTCTCATTTAGGCCATTTATCTTTACCTAAAATGAAGTTTTTATTGAATAGTGGTGTTTTTGGAAACATTTCTGTATCAAACATTTCTACTTGTTTTGGTTGCCACTTTGGTAAGCAACATGCATTTCCTTATAATAAAAGCACTTCTTTTACTGCTGCTCCTTTCGCCTTGGTGCATGTTGATGTCTGGGGACCTGCCTCTCAACCAACGAAAGGCGGTTCCATTTATTATGTGGTGTTTATTGATGATTTCACTAGATATACATGGCTGTATTTGATGAAGAATCGTTTTGAGTTATATAACATCTACACTGCTTTTTCTCTACCATGGTTTCCACTCAATTTGACACGAGGATTAAAATATTCAGGTCTGACTCTCGGGGAGAATACAAGTCCCACAAATTTCGTTCTTACCTGACCAGTCAAGGGACTCTAGCACAATTGTCCTGTCCTGCCACACCACAGCAGAATGGAGTGGCAGAACGGAAACATAGACATATACTCGAGACTCCTAGATCCATGATTTATTCCTCACATGTTCCTCTGCAATTTTGGGGGGAATGCCACCTATCTGATTAACAGAACACCATCTACGGTCTTATCTGGCACATCTCCGTATGAAAAACTGTTCTCCTGCAAACCTGACCTATCCTATCTCGAAGTATTTGGCTGCACCTGTTTTGTTCTATTGCATGATAATGAGAGATCCAAACTTGCACCCAAATCCACTGTCTGTGTTTTCTTAGGGTATGGCATCGAACAAAAAGGATATCGATGCTGTGATCCTAAAACCAATAAGTTACGGGTCTCTCGTAATGTTACCTTCTTGGAGCATACACCTTTCTATACATTACCCATTGCATCCTCTTCTCCTAAGCAACCTACGGTCTATCCTCTTGACCCCTTTCTAGACCTATTTCCCTCTGATACACATTCTCCTCCCGTTGATACCCCTTCTCCTCCACCCCTGCAGGTATATCATCATCGGCCCAAAACCTCGTCTGCTCACTCGGAATCTGCAACCCCACCTCCTACTTCTGACCCTGGGCCTATCTCCTCTGCTCCAGATGTGCAGGATCCTCCTTAATCTCGAAGGTATCCCTTGCGCACCAAAATCCCTCCCTCTCGATTTGGCTTTGTTTGTACTGATCATTTTTCTCCATCATGTAAGTCCTTCCTTGCAGCAATTCATACTTTGACAGAACCACAATCCTATAAGGAGGCCATTACTCATCCGAACTGGAGATCTGCCATAGCAGAAGAACTTGCGGCTCTGTAGAAAACTCAAACATGGGATCTTGTTCCCCTTTCCTCAAGGAAACGGGCTATTGGCTGCAAATGGATATTTAAGATCAAGACCAAATCTGATGGATCTGTTGATTGTTACAAGGCTCGCTTGGTTGCCAAAGGCTACACAAAAGAATATGGGGTAGATAATGAGGAGACCTTTGCTCTAGTTGCTAAGATGACAACTGTTTGTACTTTATCTCCGTTGCAGCTGTTAGACGTTGGCCACTCTATCAGCTTGATGTCAAGAATGCATTTTTGAATGGATTCCTTCAGGAAGAAATCTATATGCATCCTCTCCTAGGCATCGCAAGACCTCCTCATTATGTCTGTCGACTCAAACGTGCCTTGTATGGCCTCAAACAAGCCCCCCGTGCTTGGTTTGAACGGTTTAGCACTAGCATTATCAGCATCGGTTTTTCTCAAAGTGCTCATGACTCCGCTCTCTGCACTCGCTATTTGCGATCTGGATGTGTTTTCTTGTTACTCTGTCAATGATATGATTATCATTGGCAATGATGCTCATGGTATTGTATATCCTTGAAGCATTTTCTTCATCGACAGTTTGAGATGAAAGATTTGGGTCATCTGCGGTATTTTTTAGGCATTCAGGTTGCCTACTCTCCAAAAGGATATCTTTTGTCGCTAACAAAATACTGCAATGAAGTTCTCCAACGAGCTGGACTCACGGATTGTAAACCTGTCTCTACTCCCATTGAACATAATCTAAAGCTTCAAACTACTGATGGAGAACTACTTTCTGATCCAACTCCTTATCGTGAGGTGGTCGGCAGCTTGGTTTATCTTACTATCACCAAACCAGATATTGCCTATGCAGTACATGTGGTAAGCCATTTGTTACGCGACCCACTCATCTTCACTGGGCTGCTGCCCTGCGCATATTGAGATACTTACAAGGAAGTTTCAACCGCGCCCTCCTTCTTTCCTCCAGTCAAAATCTTACTCTGCATGGTTATTCTGATTTTGACTGGGCAGGAGATGTCAATGATCGGCGCTCCACAACTGGTTTTGCCATTTTTCTTGGCTCTTCTCTCATCTCTTGGAAGAGCCAAGAAACAGGAAGTTATCTCCCGATCATCCACTGAAGCTGAATATCGTATTGTATCTCACACTACTACTGAAATTATTTGGCTTCGCTGGTTACTTCGAGATTTAGGAGTTCTGGTTCCTAAGTCTACCTCTATCTTTACGGACAGTGAAAGTGCATGGAAACTAGCCACAAATGATGTCTTACATGAACGATCCAAGCATCTTGAAGTTGACTGTCATTTCATTCGTCAACATGTTCAGAGTGGTACTATCAAGCTCATCCAGATTTCATCAGCTGCTCACGTAGTAGATTTTTTCACCAAAAGCCACTCCACCTCTCGTTTTTCAGAGCTAGTTTCCAAGCTTTCGATGGTCACATTCTCTCATCCAAAGCTTGAGAGAGGCTGTAAAGATACCTGTCAGCTCGACCCATGAATTGGGTCAACCCACAAATCAAGTCTTTGTATAAGTTGTCAATAGATACTAGTTACCTTAACAATACCTGTAATCATGTAATTAGATTCTCTAAACTAGGAAACACAATATTATATATCGATTCATCGTCAATACAAGGATACACAATTCTCTTGCAAACTTTCTCTCTTGTATGCTTCTAGCTTTGTTCTGGATACTTTTACAACACTCACAGTAATCATTTCTATTTTTTAAGGGTAACTTTTCCATCTCAGTATTGTTGCAAGTTTTTAAGTCCGGCAGTCTTGATTCTTATCGGTGTATAGGAAACCAGCTCTGCTGTATTAATAGGGTGAAATGCTGAAATTGCCCCTAAATGGCAGATCCCATGGTGCATTGATGGTGATTTTAATGCGATCCGTTTTTCTTATGAGAAGAGAAGGGGATGTCGATTACTTCTCGCACGCAAGCTTTTTCTGAGTGGATTCAGAATAATGATCTGATTGAGTCATTGAGCTGCCAACAGGTAGCTCCTTTTACCTGGACAAATAACCAGGACAGTTTCAATTATGACAAGATTAGATCAGTTCCTGGTTTCACTAGAGTCACTGTCTTTATTTTCTAATACCTTTCATTGGGCCCTGATCAACTTCAAATAATTGTCTAGCAGTTTTGGAGACCATGTAATCATCAGGATCTTTCCATTTCATTTTGAAATTGCTTGGCAGCAGGATTCTAGCTTCCACTAATTAATTCAATGCTGGTGGTTTAAGCGTACATGGGTTTTTGTCTATTTCAAATGTAAAAGGTTGTTTAAGTGACAGACAAAGCATTGCAGGTTAACCACAGTTGGTCATGGTGACGATGATATAGCCAATATTTTTGTGAGAAATTCAGGAAATTGATACTAAGAAAATGGCAAATTTAGGAGATTAATCAGGATAACCCAACCCAACTTGAAGAAGAGTTTCAATCCAAATCTCTTCCGAAAGAGATTAAATAACAGTGATCAAGAGTCAAGTGGCAAAAAGAAGGTGATAGAATACTAGAGTTTTTTTCACAACATTAAATATCCAAATTCAAGCAAAGAATACTGTCCAGAAATTACCAAAAGAATTTTCCATTCCCGATCATAGAAAAAATTTATAAAAAATAAAATAAAATCAGACAGAAAAAAAAAATCGAAGAATACCCAGTTCCTGCAGCTATTGCAAGGTCAGATCAGGTGAAAGGCTTCAGCATAATCCAATAAAAGAAAAGCAATTGCTAGCTCAACACTTATGACCATTTCCAAAATATTAATATTTAAATATGGCCCAGAGAAAAAGGAAAAATGGATAAGAAAAGGCATATTAAACATACCCTGGTTTAACATGACCACTGAGCACAAGATAAGGAGTTTTTAATCGAGCTTGTGCTTCCCGCATTCTCTCCATTGATTCTGACGGTGTGTCGGAAGCTTTCATCTGCTTCAACTTCAATTCTTCTTGATATTTTTTAATTTTCTTTTCTATCTTCATTTTACCAGGTCCCTTCCCATGAAATTTATGAGATATTATCCGAAACGCCTCCTTTGGGGTCATCTGAGGGAAAAAAGATAGCAGCTGAATGTAGAACAGATGAAGCTTAAAATGGGCAACATAAACAAAGAATGACAAAAAGGAAAAACCAGTAGACAAGCTTTCATTTTATAATGATAAAAATATATATATTTCCTTTTTGGCAGAATAAACAGAAAAACCTACAAACTATAATAACAAATAAGTTACAACTGATCCCTTATAGGCAAAAAAAAAAAATCTTTGAAAATAGTCAAAGTGCCCAAAATGTCGTCAACAAACCTCCCTATCTTCATAAAAACAATGCAAGATTATAGCAAACGATAAAAAATTCGGTCAATAAATATGTTCAAAATTAATGAAGATTTTACTGTATTGTAAGCAATAATTTACTGAAAAGCAACAAAATAAAAATATTCTGTAGTTACACCTGAACTTTTGATTGCTAACGCCCAGTTACATGAAGGACTCAACCTGAAAATACAGGAATGGTGCCTCTTTCGGACCCTATCTGATAATCAGATCAAGGCCAACTTCACAACTCAGATCAGACTGAGAAGAAGGTCAGTGCCAGTAGGTTCCAAACTCAAAATACCCCCAAATCCAAGTGTATACAATATAGTGAATAATAAAAAGACACAGGAATTTTCAAGGCTGCCCAGGCCATCCCTATGCATGGAATAGCCCTAACCTGTGGGTCCCACCTGGCCCACCCCATGGTCAATTTAAACCCTGTTTTACATGGAGGAATGTCGTGCGACTTTCAAACCCCCAACCATGCCATAATTGTCATGTTCCAGGCAGGCCCCACAGGCCCAGAATGTTGCATGCACAGGAACGTCCTAGCCAGCCCTGAATAACTCAAATTTATATCACACAGAATATAGTCTTAATAATAAATGTAATACACAGACAAACTGATAAAATATTAGACTAAAATTATTATATATAATAATATACTTGGGGTTTGAGTTAGTTCTGGGTCCAGTCAGATCCACTGGAGCCGGGTCTGGGTATACATTAGAACTATGTCTAGTCTGGGTACACAGAATACTAATTGGGTCTAGATCTACCATGGACCCAACTCAAACCTGACCTGTTTACATCCCACTAAATGGTCGAACAAAAGGTTACTAAGTCCTTCCAAAGTTTAGGAGTCAAATGAAGCTCCCCATACCACAGGCAGAGAGAGAAAGAGAATCTTCATTGTCATAAAATCAAGTCCAGTTTCCCATTCTTCTAAAGCAGTTGAACTGTTTCAGCATAAAATCATTGGTATTATATAAGGCCCATAACAAAAACATGTTGATATGCTAAGAAAAAAAAATGAAAAAACTTACAATCCGACCAAACTCGTCTGTTCTCTCAATACGAATCTCCTTGGTCCCATCATTCTCATAGATGCCAACAAGTTTGCTCTTCTTTTTGTCCATGTTTCTGCCGCCCCAATTAATAGTCTCCTTGAGTGTCCCTCGCTCCTTCAGTAGCTGCAGCGCACCTGATAATCCTTTCCCAACAGCAGGTTCATGGATAATCTTATCTGGAACAAGATCTTCCTTCTCCTCATTAATAGGCAATTCATCTGCACCAGTATCTTTCACCTCAGTCCAACCACCCATTTCATCTTCCATCTCCTTCTCAAATGATTTAGGCACTTCTTCATCCTTAAAAACATCGTCAGCTTCAGGCTTATTGATTTCTGAAACCAAAAGGGAATGAATAAAGAAACAATAATTTGAATGTATTGCATTATAATCAGATTAATAAAAAAAAAAAAATCTCAGATACCCTACAACGAACACCACCCTGATACTGTCATCCTATTTACGCTTCATAACTAGGATTACTGAGATACAGTGATATACCAAAAGATGAGTACTAGGTGCCTGTTCTTCAGCAAATGTATCAGCAGCACTGCCATTTTCAAACATGAAAACCTGCGGATCTATTATCCAGATCATTGAACTACACCAACCCGTGGATTGGGTATACAAATTGCAAACCCTTCGATTGATGGCACAAAGATAAAACTTGACTAAATGAAGAGGAATGACCCATGATGACTGACCATGTTGGAGTTTGTATACAGACATCTTCCAGTTGACACTTGCAGGATCCACCTTTCCATGATCCAAGTCATTTTTTATCACATGGCCCCCCAACCCCTCCAACGGTGAATATTTAGTAGTTCAAAATTCACTCCAATTGCAGTAGAATACACCACTAAACTGATTAATATGTGAAGGAGATCAAATTTTGAGCTAAGTCATGTTTTTACATGTTGATCAATTTAGTGGCTTATATCACTAGGATGAGTGAAATTAGGGCAAATTCATATTCAAGGGAAAATGTGTGACATGTATGGGTTGGATGAAGTAAAAGGTGGGAGCCCATGTTGGTCAACATAATTTATCCATGTGGAAGACATCAGCATATGATCATTTCTCTTAAATGAACAAGGCAAACAATCACTCATAATAAGAGCCAAGCATTTGAGGTTAGGGTCTTTCTGGAAACTTTTGGGCTATATATATTTACAGCAGGAAATAAAGACATGATAACAGGAGGGGAAAGAAGCAGAAGAAGGATGAGCACTACCTTCATCCAAATGTATTTTTGACACAAATTCCTCCATCTCAGTGATGACAATCCCTCCAGAGACATGGTTCTGGGTTTCTTCTGATTCATTGTTGGTCTCGGCTAGGCGGGCAACAACATGAATACCAGAAGCTCCAGCCTCATCCTGTCTTTTAAGAGCCAATTTTCTTGCCTTTTCTAATGACTTAAATAGATCTTCATCATCTCCGCCAAAAACAAGATTTTCAACTTCCTCAGGTTGAATGGTGAGTGTTTGCCCCTGACGGAGAGCTTTAGATGCCTCTTCTGCCTTTGCATAAGCTGCCTGATATGCTTCAGTCCTCATATCTGCCTCGGCTCTCTCTTCCTCTACTTTGGCAGACTGTCTCCTCTCTTCATTCCTAGAACCAAGATCCCCTACACCCAATCCAGCTGAGATGGCTTCTGCCTCGAGAGCATCCAAATCCAACTTTTCTCTCTTCCTCAATGATTTTTTCTTCTTAGGCTTTTTAAATTGGACCATTTCTTCATGAGTATAGTAATCAGATGATATCTTTCCAGTAGTAGTTAGGTCCTGAAACTGATTGCTCACCGAAGTACCTTGTATCCTTCTACGAAGCTGGCAACAAGTAGTAGTTTGCATTAGAATATGAGAGAGAGATAGAGAGAGATGCTTGTTGCAATGTGGACAGTGAACTAGAAGAACCTATTCTCATCTTTAAATTACGGATGGCAAGATAATAGAAGAAAAGAAAAGAAACACATGCATAACATAACATATTTTCTAGAGGCAGTCTTCGCTCCAGATTTTGCAAAAGATTTCTGATCTGAGAACTAAACAGGAAGTAATCGTGCAATAGTTTTTGCATGCTTCCTCAGATGTACGAACAAGGTTTTGCAATTATATCAAGCAAAGTATGGATGAAAATGGGTAAGGTCTGGTCAGGTCCATAATGTATCTGACACAGACCAGAATTAGTATTCGAGCCATACAAAGACCCATCTCCCAAGACAGAATACGGTCCAGGTTATAATGGGATCCAATCCCAGTATTCAGATCCTCAGGCATGAATTCCACATGTGGGTTGACTCGCCCCTACCCAAATGAGCTGCATCAATTGCGAGTCAAACCATTTAACCCAACCCAACTCAACCAATAGAAGATTGGCCAAAGCTTAATCCATTTCAAATATTTAAGGCCATACTTCAGTTTAGTGGAAGGATTTTAAAAAAATATCTCAACACAAGCTCGTCTCATTCCTTACAAAATAAACTATTCTGAGTACCAAAATATTAAACCTCCAAACCATTTAATTGGGTTTAGATATGCGGGTCAACCCTTTACTCAATCTGTTTAAATGGATTGTGCAGGTTATGCGGTTGACCCTAACCCCTAACGCTACCCATTTAAATGCAGTCAGGTTCGGTTGGTTTAGTGGGCAGGTCAGATTTTGCCACCCCAACATGCAGTGGACCAAAGCGCATAACCTAATTAAAATGGATCCAATTATTGGACCCACGACTGGTATTTTTTTAATCTAGGTCCTCTGGGCATTTGGGTATTCAGGAATCCATTTTCATCATAGGTATTTTGCAAGAACATTGCTAAGGATATTCACATTAAGTTTTTATTTAGGTTAAAGTAAGCTGATATGAAAAGGACCATTGGCACAAATCCCAATTTGGAATACGCGTCGATGCATTGCATACAGCCCATTCTTTAGATGGAGGAAAATTCAGTATGGACTTAGGCTGCAACTTTCAAAGTTGCAAACCTGGGACCAACTCAATTCAGGGGTAAGAAGGTCTCATTCTGGATCTGGTATGAGCCCTACATAGGCACATTCTAATGATTGTAACCAACTGATCAGGGCTCCAAAGTTTAACAGATTGGAAGGCATTACAAAACCGTTAAGACTTTATGACCATCAGACAGATGGCTACAATCATCAGATCATGTCCATGAGGGGCCCATTATAAAACTAATAAACTTAGGGGCCCTTGATGGCTACAACCATCAGATCATGTCCTTGAGGGGCCCATTATAAAACTAATAAACTTAGGGGCCCTTAAAACAGATGGCTAGTTGGTTATGATCTTCAGATCATGCCCATGTGGTTCCATACCTGATACAGAATGAAACCTTCAAACCCCACCATATCTCAGTGTGATTGAAAATATTTGAGGTGGGCCCCACTGCCCACAGATAGGCACATTCAGGTGTTATGACCATACTCATACTCAAATTCTCCTCTCATTCGATAAGGCCCGGAAGCAGACAAGTCTCTTCATCAAGTAGGCTGCAAGTGCATTTTGAAATGTGGACCGTCGATCGTTTCTTTAAAATATGTCCATTTTTCTCAAACATATAACCTGATGAGTGACTGGCCTGCTCAGGACATGGCATGCTATACTACGACAACAGAGCAGATTGTCAATTTCAATGACTCCAGGCATGCCAGTCAGTAAGACCCACCAGATGACTGGCTTGACCTCACAAGCATACCAAATTGGATCGTATCCCACTGGCATGCCACTTCGGGCCATGTCATGTCAGACAAGACCTAAAGAATAGATGCTATTTAAATGTCATTTACAAGCGCATTGCACCTTGGATATAGATTTGGCAGCCTTCAGGCAGAACATGATTATGAAAGCAGAAGTTAGTCAAATAATGATTGTGGTGTTTCAAGAAATTTTAAAACACAAGCATTTAGAAACAGAGTAAAGGATTATAACAAATAGCTTTTTTTTTTTTTTTTTGAGGGGAGGGGGGCAATTCGGAACACGTTCTTATTTAACAGAAAAATAAGAAGCCAGGTTTTTCTAGGTTAAAAAAGCATACCAATTACAAAGTTTTTTTTTTTATAAATGGCATGCAAGTGCATAAACATGTCACATAACAATAAATGAGTATGCATGACGATCAAATAAGAAAAGTGGAATTTACTTCTTCTAGCTTCTTCTCTGCTTCCCCAGAAAAGTGTCCACTTACATCCAAAGTCACACCCTGCAAAATGACAAATAAAAACCATCATATATATATATATATATATATCTCTACAGAGAGAGGGAAGGAGAGATGACAGATAAGTAAAGAACCACGAGAAAAAGATGCATAGAACTTTAAAAGAAAAAACTAACCTCCTCATCAGCAGGATCATCATACTGTGGAAGAATTTTCTTCTGAGAACTAGGGTCTTCATTAAACCTACGTTTTTTTTAATAGTATAGAAAGAAAAGACAAGAATAGTTTTAGGAAGTGGTTTGACATAGTTTTTTGTCTCAATGCTATCAAAATAATTGGCTTGGACAAGCCTGGAACTGCAATACTAGCAATGTTGATATAGTCATATTGGTTGTTGACTTGTTGCCCACATGCAAAGTAGAAATAGTGCAAGGTTTTGTCAAATATTACAGTATTAAAATATCTAGATTCAGATAAGATAATTTGATATTGCAATATCTAAGAAACCTTGCATACAACCAGCCTTAGCCCAAACATAGTCTTACTTGTCATCGTATGTCCCAGTTTTCTTCTTTGCAGCCTTGTAAGCATCATCTCTTCGTTTTTGCTCACCAATCTCCACATTTTCAAGCATATCAACCTCTGTTGGATGCAAGGCATTCTCAGCATAGGAACCAGGGAGAAACAAGAAGCTAAAAACAAAGAAATCAAGAATGGATATGGCATTACCTTCATTAATGTCACCATCAGCAAGTATGTTTTGATCTTTTAGGGTCAAAACGACTGCTCCACCCTCAATTACTTTATCAAGTCCATGAAGAATTTTAACTCCAGCCAGATCCTCTGCTTAGGAGGAGAAACATAAGACCAGGTTACAATAACAAACATCATCCACAAATGCAGAAAGATGAGCCCCACAAGGGTTGAAACCAACCCATCCATTATAGAAAAATGATGCCTCCTTTTTTGTTTTTTGTTTTTTTTTTTGCTAGGTTGGGCTACTGGTCTGGAGTTATACTATAACTTGAGGACCCAGAGATCAATCCCTGGACACGTGTGTGATACTAATGCGCCAACACCACTCAACCATGAATGTGTTGGCGAAAAATGATGCCTCTTAAAATCATTAAACTTGAGAGCTTATATCAATGGGTCCTAGGGGAATTAAAAGGGGACCATGAGGATAAGAGTTATTTAAAGTTCTTCCCCCCACCGATAGGAGGCATTTAAAGTTTCACCCTCAACCAATCATACACAGACAAAATATATGAATTGCAACTTCAATGGGATGTGCAAAGAGATGCAACTACTGTGACAATGGAACTCAAGAGATACCATGGAGATTCCTTTCTGATACCTTAGCTCTATAAGTAGTAAGGAAAGGGAGAATGAGAAGGATGCCGAACATACGATAAGAGTTGGATGGTTGAAGTAAAGACTTCCTTTTGGAGTGCTTTGTGATCGACACATACCAACAAGATTGGAGGAAAAGCTTTACAAAACACTGGTTAGACCAGCTTTGACTTATGGAGCAAAATATTGGCCAATGAGGATACAACACATGCAAAAAATGAGGGCAGTAGATATGAGTATGTTGAGATAAATGTGTGGTAAAACTAGGAAAGACAGAATAAAAAATGAGCACATGCAGGAGGGTTTGGGGGCAGCCTCAACAGGTGATAAATTAAGAGACGCATTGTAGATGGTTTGGACACGGCCAATGCAAGGCAACAATGGCACCGGTGAGGAAAAGTTTCTATACGCAAGCTGATGGCCCCTCTAGGAAAGGGGTAGGCTAAAGAAGAAAATGATGGAAGTAATAAGTTTAGATTGAAGAAGTGCAACCCATTCAAGGATTTAGCTCAGGATAGATTGGAAATGGAAAACAAAATTTTATGTAGTTGACCCCAACATAATTGGGACAAGGCTTTGATGACAATAATGATTCCCATCCCATAATACATGTGGCAGTTTATTTATTTTTTTCAATGGCTAGGATGATTGCATGGGGGCGGGGGCGGGGGGGCCGACACTCTCGACGAAGAGACACACAAACCCCACCCACCCCCCCATCCCCCATCCCCCCAATTTTTGTTGAAAAAAAAAAAAAAGAAAGAAACATCCCCACAGGAAAAAAAGGGAAAGAAAGAAAGGAAAAAAAAAAAAAGATGGGACCCTCCCAATCCACTTGGGACCCACCACCACTGGTCAGCCCCACGATGTAACGTTCAACCATACACAATAGTCACAGCTTTCCCACAAACACACCAAAAAACAAAAGTCATTCCATGTGAACACATTATAAATAATTTGACATTTGTTGACCATATCTAACATATGCGACAGTGGTTCCCACTTCCCAAAATGCGAATAATCTGACCCAACAACACCCCTCCCCCCCCCCCCCCCCCCCCCCACCCCAAAAAAAAAAAAAAAAACACACACACACACAATCTACCCCACCCCAAAAAAAAAAAAAAAAAAAAAAAAAAAAAAACACTCATTTCATAAAATTGTATGTATGAATGTGGTGCATGCTGTCCATATCAAAGATATACAACAATGGTGCCCACAATATAGAAAATCTGACTGGACAGCAGAATCAGTCCATTGATCAGGCAGTCCTTGCAGTTGCATGTACAATGAATATAGATAACTGATTTAGACTTTTTCAACCATTGACAGTGACTGTTCTAGTCTGATTTTCCAAGCATCTACACAAAGGACAGCACCTTAAGGATTGGATGTGTTTTGCATGTTTATGCACGTAAAGAAAAAGCATCCACGCCTATAGCTTACATATTAATAGCCCAATTTGAGGACGGGGAGTTTCGTTGTTTGTGTATGCTACACACAGATGTACGCATGTGAGTGAAGGGTGAAAAGTCCATGATAGATCAAATTGAAAGGCAACAGTGAACTAGTGTAAACATTAGAGGGTTTGCCTTAAGGCCCATTGGCTTCACATGACATTTCTTACAGAACCAACCCATGAGGCCCTAATGAAATTGGCCCTAAAACAGGAATTGTGTAAAGCATATGCACTAAAGTCCACTAGTACAAAGTTACAGGGAGTAAACGAACAGTACTTGTGGGGTGCTGGGGTACCTCTTCGTCATCACTCTCTCCCTGGTCAACATTATCCTGAGAATGATACACTACAATGAGATAAAAGGAACTCCACAATGTTACAACAAGTAGAAGTTTCACAATAAGAAAAATAATAAAGGAAATACATCATGAAAGACAAACAAACCTGCTCCTCAAAAACCTTTGATAGATGCAAGGCCTTCTCCTTGTCAGAATTTAGTTTTTCCCCAAGCTTCCTGCTCTTACTGACCCATGCTAAAACCTCAGAAACACCCTCAGACTTTTTCTTCAATCTTTCTTCTTTCATTCTATAGGACAAGAAGGACGTATAAGCTGAAAGTGCACTAAATACATTTGTGAAAGCAAGTAGCAACAATTCATACAAGAGAAAAGATATAAAAAAGCAGAAACTGGGCATTGATGATAACTTCTAATACTATAAGCAGATGTCAAGTTTTATTAGTTGGAAAAGTAATTCTAAACAACTCCTTTGGAAAAGGAAGTGCTACAAGATTAGGCCATGCAGGTGAGGATCTGGTATGCTGTTTTTTCTCATATCTTTCTTCCATGGAAAGACATTCAGTCTATGCAAGTTTATATGTTTCACCACAGAACATATACCAGTGCTGGTAGACATCGCAGTTCGCACCGTGTTAAAACTATATGAGAGATCTCACAATTCTTGCAATTAGTACCTCTCTCCTCTTGAATTTTGTATCTCTTTCTTTCTACAAATGAACTTTTTTTTTCTATTTTACTAAAAAAGGGAAATGTGTTGCTATAGCATTTTCTTATTTTAATTCGATTTAGTCATGCATTGTCAATTTCTTGACATCATGTGAAAAAAAGGAGCAAGCAGGCCACTAAGATTCTTCCTAACTTTCTTAAAGCCTGATGAGCCTATATCAAGCTTCGATTTTAAAATAGGCATATAGAATGAAGAAAGAACCAAACTTCACTAACAACAGGGGAAGAATGCTACACTGTCAAAACAATACGTGTGAGTGTCATCAAATGCGTTGCAACGAGCAAGTCAGAATAAAGTTTCAACAGGAATACAGTCATCAAAAGTACATGGCTGTCATCGAAAGTGACTAAAACCATAATTGTAAAGAGTAACTAACTGAAAGACAAGTCACTGTATCAAACAATTAGTACACTTTCATGATTTTGAATATTTGTGTATGCAAGAGAGATCCAATTAACATAGTAATCAAGATTTAAGGAACTATTATAATTCGCAAACACGAAAGCAGAAACATGACCATATCTGTTGCACATTGAAATAGTGGGTTAAATCATTGTAATGATAACAGAAAAAGGAACAAAAAAAAAAATGTACATCTAGATGAGGGAAGTTATCTCACTTCACTATTCGTGATTCAAGCTCTGAAGTAGATGGGTGTGACCCATCAGCTGTTGACTCAGTTCCTTGTTTATAATCCTTGGTACTTAACTTCTCAGGATTGTCACCCTCACCATTTTGAACTTCCTTCCCTTGCATTGTGATATCCCTAGTGTCCTCATAATCTAATTTCAACTTCTCATCTCTTTCCCCGTCCTTGCTCCTAAGCATCTCCTTATCATAACCTTGATCCCGGTTTTTCCCAATCATTTTATCCTTCTCCCTTTCTCTGGATTTCTCTTTATCCAAGTCCTTCTCCAATTTTCGATCTCTATCCTTCTCTTTTTCCTTCTCCCTTGTTTTTTCCTTACCCTTGTCCCTTTCCAAACGATCCCTATCTTTATACTTTTCTTTCCCCCTTTCCCTGTCCCGGTCTTTAACTTTCTCTCTCTCCCTTTCCCTATCCTTGGTTCTATCTCGATCCTTCTCTCTTTCTCTATCCCGGTCCTTCTCCCTCTCATTGTCTTTCTCCAACTCCTTCTCACGGTCCCTCTCCCTCCCTTTACTCCTCTCTTGCTCTTTCTCCCTATCTCTATCTCTCTCATGATCCCTATCCTTCTCCCTCTCTCTCCCTCGTTTGTATTCCCTTTCCAAAGAACGGTCCTCTAGCTCTTTATCCCTCTCCCGGTCCTTCCCTTTATCCCGTGTTCTCTCATGCTCCTTTTCTCTATCTTTATCCTTTCCATGTTCTTTATCTCTATGCCTATCTCGGTCATAATCTTTCTCCTTTATCTTAGCCTTATTACTTTCCTTGTGTTCTTCCTTCCTTCTTTCCCTACTTCCAATATGATCATTTTCCCTCAGTTCATTCTGATTTTCCTCACTTTCTTTCAATAAATCAATCTTAGCCCTTTCTCTATCTTTACTTCCATGATCTCTTCTTTCCTTCTTCCTATCCTTGCTTCGGTGCTTCCCAGAATCCCTTGACTTCTCCTTATCCTTGGTGGCTATCACCGTGCTGACTCCATCTTCAAAGTCACCCATTTTCTCTTCCCTATAAACTGCATCAGGAGAACTGCTTTCAAACCTGCTGTCTTGCTTATGTTCATATCTCGATTCAGACCATTCCATATCCATTTAATAGCTACCTGCACACAAAAAAATTGCAAACAGTTTCAGCAAAAAAAAAAAAATGTAATCAAATGAAAAAAAAAAAAAAAAATGAAATCCATAACTAATTGAAACAAAGAAGTATATACAGCTAACAGATATATATATATAGGTGCATTTGGAAATATTTCACAATGATGATTCACTTCAAATAGTTGGCAGTCCAAACAAAAGAAAAATAAATGGATAAAATTCAGCATTGAATTCATGGTTATAAATATCAGCCAAGTCAAGTCAACCAGTAATTAGTCTAGTCACCTCTGATATGCACACTTATATAGGATTTGTGCAAGTCCTATGGGACACAGCCGAGTCAGGACACGGTGGAGTCCTGTGAATATCAACTAAGACACACTGTTCTGACTCAAACAGACAAAAGGGTCCTCAGAAAAACTTAGTTTTGGGTTTTGGGTGGTACTTTTGCCGAAACCCGTCAGTCAATTCAAGGGTAGCCAATTTGCACTCCAAGTTCAAGGTCTAGAATAGTGACTGATTTCCATTTTCCACCCAGTATAGTAACATCAAATAATTGATATCAGATATGAATATTTTAGTATCCCAATATTAAGTGTGATCCAGGAATATTGGAACGCTAGGATTTCGCCCAAAAGAAAAAAAGCATATGTCACCAAGAGCCATTGTCAGCAAGTAGAAAATGCTACAATTGCACAGATTGCCCTAGTCTTTCAAGGTTTCCACATCCCAAAAAATATTACAGAAACATCAAGTGCTAAGGCCCAAACTGATCTCAGCAATACTTCCATTTCAACATTGCTGCTAAAATGAAATATAGCACTATAAGCTGTACCCAAACGGACCCTAGCAAATGAATATTCCTTCATGGACTACTGCAACAAGAAAGGGAATCATTGATAACTAAGCCCAATCAAGGAAAAAACATATTTGTTTAAAAGAAATCCATAAGAAACCAACAGATTGCATTTGAACGCTGTCGGAGAACTTGATGTAGCTATGAAATCACCAAAACCCTAGTTTCGATGCCTCTGAAGTTAGGGTTTCGACATATGGTCGCCGTGAGGTAAGACCGGGTAGGGTTGGGATTACAAAAGAGAGAGAAGAAAAGGAAATGAGAATCCGTTTACAATTTGGAAAACAGATTACCTGAATCTGATATCGATCGAGAGAGAGCTGAATTCGTCGAAAATTGGAAAAGTGCAAAACGAAACGAAGGGGAGGGGAAAGAGGGTTTCAAGGATTTGTATTCACGCAGAAAGAAAATTCCACTTTCGCCAAGGACAAAATTATGGGGAGAGCGCCAATGGGCCTCCTTATATTATAATCCCAAGCAACCCCTTTTTTTTTTTTCGTTTTTTCCTTTTTTTGGTTTTTTCTACCACGGATCTCGGAAGCCACATCAGCACCTTAACACCGGACAGTTAAAGTGATAGAGGCTCAAATCATCATCACAACCATTTCATCAAAAATAATAAGTTTTCAACTTCTAAAATAAGTACGAAGCCTATTCGAATGAGTGTTAGATTCAGAATTGGTGATAATCTAAGAAGTTTCCCATTTTATGATCCAATGAGATGGATCACCAAGTGGGCTTTATTGTATATTTAGACATACGGTGCTTATCCTACCTAAGGTTTCTCCAACATAAAACATTTATAAATTTAAATACTAACATAATAGATTAAAGCATGGTATAGGGTCTCTCTTGATTTTCCAAAGGCTGATAATTGCTTTCTAGTTCATGTCCATGTTGGAACAACATGTTAATGGGTTTATATTTTGACAGATTTGTTCCAAGTAATTATAGGAATTAGTTTTTGAAAGATGATCAGTCCACAGCTCTTTCTTTGATTTTTGTTGGGTTAGTTGACTTGCTAAACATGCATTTGTTTCTAATTATTCTTGACCTTCCATTCCAATAAGACCAACTGAAAAGAAAAGAAAAGAAAAGAAAAAAAGAGAAAGCTCTTAAGTTTGTGCAAAATGCGTTTGAAATATAAGTACCTTAAAATCAGTACCTCGTCTTATTCATATTATTAATAAAATAATTTATTCTAATCAAAGTTGTAGTTCCATCGAGTAAATAGTGTAACTAGCACAATAACGTGTGATAAGTACGGGCATGACCCATGCAACTAGGGTTGATGTTCCATTTAACTACTTTTGAGTTTTTTTATTTTTTTTCCATAAGGATGAGAATATATTAAGGGGATGTTTGTGTAGCAAATTTCCGCGGAAAAGTGGACGGTTTTTATCGAAAAACCTACTTTTCATACGTTTGGTGCAGTATTTTTCCGTGAAAAAACTTTTTTGCCATGTTAACATTTTCCTTGCTTACCATGGAAATAGACTTCCCATGGAAAGTCTATTTCTTCAGAAAAACTGCCCCCTTTATAAACTTATTTTCCAACCTATTTCTGATCCAAAAACCCTAGACGCCCCTTGCATCTCATCTCCTTCATGGACGATAAAACTGGCCCCCTTTACCTAGGCGCCCCCAGCATCTCACCCTAGCCCACTCTCTCTCCCTCTCTCTTCTCCTCGTTCGCCCCAACCCCCTTGCGGCCAACCACCTCACACAGCGTCCACACCCCGCCTGGCTACTGCCCCCCTTCTCTTTTTTCCACTGTCCCAGCAGGCATGTCTCTCTGGGTTTTTCCAATTCCATTGGCAGCTAGTAGGGTTCTGGATCACATGAAAATATCATCATTGCACAACTTGAGGTGGGCCATTCTCTGCATGTGTCTGATTAGATTGTGCGCTAGTCTCTGCATGTATCTTATTAGATTTCGGCCATTCTTTGCACGAGCTGGTAGGATTTTGAATTTGATTTGTTTATTAAATTTGATTTTGCTTTGTTAATTGGATTGCTAGATGTCTACTGAATTTAATTTTGATTTGTTTTCTAGCGATATGGTTTGATTTGTGTTTGATAATTAAATTGGTATCGGTGAAGAATCCACAATTGCACCAAACATGAAAAATACCATTTCACCAAAGAAAATAATTCGAGACCAAACATGGATTACCACCTTCCTTGGAACTCCTTTTCTATATAATTTAATTACCACTGATTTTGCTGATGTGATAATTTCCACTTTCCACATAAAGCACCGTTACACAAACATGCTCTAAAAGAAAATAAGCAAGTTTTACATAATGATCGAGATAACAAGTAGTCAAAAAAAGTCAACCCAACTAACACTTCCAAAACCTGTAAATACCAAAAGGACACCTAACTGCCTGGGACCTTGCTCTTTTGATATTTTTTTCCTTATCAAGGGAAACAAAGCTTGAGGTTTGGAATTGAGCTAGGGGAGAGTAAGCGTCCGAGTCACTCGATATCTATACAACCATCCACGAAGTTTATGAAGTGGGGGTTGTGTGAAAATAAAAAAGGAGTTGGAATATTTTGCCGCTATCTTTTGCTTTTGAAGGTAAATCTCTGCATAACTTGCAGAGGTTTGACATTGCTTTGTGTCTCACTCGGATCATCTCTCTATAATCTTAGACTCTTTGTGCTAAACAGTGGCTTACCCATAAGAGAAATTGACTTTTCAGGTTTGAACCTATGTGGGTGGGAAATAAGGAGTGTGAGGAAACTATTAAGAATGCTTGGGATCAAGTTATTAGAGGATACACAACTTTTACCAAGATCTATGTTGCGATCTAGGGCCTATGAGAAGAGATCAATTGCTCTTGTGATCTAGGGCCTACGAGAAGAGATCAATCACGCACAAGAAGACAAAAGATTTACGTGATTCGGCTTTTAGCCTACGTCCACGGGAAGACGGAAAAATCACTATGCAATCAGAAAAGAGGATTGTACATCCTAGAGACACTGAGTCTCTATTTATAATATCAGCCCTAAACCCTGTTACACCCAAAACTAACTTCTAATCACAGTAGACCTACTATAATAGACCTACTTCTAATCAGAGTACAACTTGGGCAATCCGGGCCCAATAAACCAAGACTTACTAATTTCTATTGAGCCATACTAATTAACAAATCTCCACCTTGGCGAACATTGAAGCTGATCATCATGCACAAAGCACGTCTCACCGTCTCCACCTGCCCCTGAGGGCACTCAGGTACTGATCACATTGATCAAGTCCAAGCAATGCTTGAACTTGACTGCTGGAATAGTCTTGGTCGTCATGTCTGCTGAATTCTCCGTCGTAGCAATCTTTGTTATTGCAATAGCACCCTCGGCGATGACATCTCGAATGAAGTGTGCCCTAACATCAATGTGTTTGGTCTTTTCATGATACTTAGGATTGTGTGTCAGATCGATCGCACTCTAACAGTCACAGAAAACAGTTGTGAGCTTCTATTTCAATCCCAAATCTCCAACCAAGCCTGTAAGTCAATTAGCTTCCTTCACTGCCTTTGTAACTGCCATATATTCTGCTTCAGTGGTAGACAAGACAACTTTGGATTGCAATACTGCCTTCCAACTAATGACACCGCTAGCAAAAGTGAAGACATAACCTGTCAAGGACCTTCTTCTGTCTAAATCTCCAACAAAATCTAAATCAACATATCCAATCGTACTTCTAGAAGTGTTGTTGCTTCTGTCATACACTATCCCAACATCAGTAGTACCTCTCAAGTAACGGAGTATTCTCAAGTAACGGAGTATCCATTTCACTGCCTGCCAATGGGCCTTCCTGGGGTTATCCATGTATCTGCTAACTACACTAACCACATGAGAAATATCTGGCCTCGTGCAAACCATAGCATACATGATACTCCCAACTGCACTAGCATAAGGAATACGAGACATGTGCTCCACCTCTTCCTCAGTTTGTGGTGACAAAGCAGCGGAAAGTTTGAAATGGGCTGCCAATGGAGTGTTCACAGGTTTCAAACTTTGCATACCAAAGCGCTCCAGAACCTTCTCAAGGTACCCCTTTTGTGACAAAGACAATTTACCTACTTTCCGATCCCTTCGAATCTCCATTCCAAGAATTTTCTTTGTAGCACTTAAGTCCTTCATCTCAAATTCACCATTTAACTGAGCCTTTAACTTGTTGATCTCAGACATGTCCTTTGCAGCAATCAACATGTTATCAACATATAACAACAAATAGACATACGAGCCATTTGAGTGCTTCTTGTGATAGACACAACTGTCGTATGCACTCCTGCAATAACCGTTTTCAACCATAAAGGTGTCAAAACACTTGCACCACTGCCTAGGAGACTGCTTCAGGCCATACAACGATTTTTTTAGCAAACATACGTGGTCTTCCTTTCCATGAATTTCAAACCCCTTTGGTTGATGCATATAAATCTGTTCATCTAACTCGCCATGTAAAAATACAGTCTTGACATCAAGCTGCTCCAACTCTAAATTCAATTCAGCAACCATAGCAAGTAGCACCCGGATAGAACTATGCTTCACCACAGGAGAGAATACTTCATTGAAGTCAATACCCTCCCTCTGAGTATAGCCTTTTGCAACCAGTCGTGCTTTAAACCTAGCATCTTCCACCACTGGAGTTCCTTCCTTTTTCTTAAAGACTCATTTGCAACCAACAATCTTCTGGCCTTTCGAAGGTTTCGCTAGCTCCCAAGTTTGATTCTTGTGAAGAGATTCAATCTCCTCACCCATGACTACTGCCCATCTTGCTAATTCTTTGTTCGTGACGGCATCCCGATATGTAACCGGCTCTTACTCTATACTCCCAGCTGTATTAAAAGCGTATGCAACAATATTTTCATACCCGTATCTCTGAGGTTTCTTAATCTGCCTCCTCTCTATCCATGGTAAACATGTAATCATTTGGAACTGCAGTTTCCTCATTTGAACTTTGCATCTCCTCTACATCCTGTCGAACTTGGACATCTGCTTGCACCTTATCCTGCAAGTCTTCTAAAGCTTCCTTCTCAAGCTCCACCTGTTTACTGACACCGTTTTTATCCTCCACCCTTTTACTGACATCATTTGAATTTCCACCATCATGACACTCCTTCGGTTTCAACATAGCAGACTCATCAAATGTCACATCTTTGCTTATAATGCATTTGGGGGATTTCCCATCTAGGCACCACAGCCTATATCCTTTCACACCATCTGCATATTCTAGAAATAAGCACTTTCTTGCCCTTAATTCAAGCTTTCCATCATTCACATAAGCATAGGCATGACAACCAAATATCCGCAAGTTGGTGTAATCAGCAGGAGATCCAGACCATACCTCTATAGGAGTTTTACATTCTATAGCTGTTGATGGAGACCGATTAATCAGATAACAAGCTGTGTTAACAGCTTCCGCCCAGAACTTCCTAGGTAACTCAGCATTGAAGAGAATGTACCGGGTCTTTTCTAGAATAGTCTTGTTCATCCATTCTGCAACTCCGTTTTGTTGCGGTGTATTTCTGACTGTGCGATGTCTCACAACCCCTTCATTCTTTTAGAACTCATTAAAAGCATTATTACAGAATTACAAGCCATTGTCAGTTCTCAAGCGCTTGATTTGTTTACCTGTCTGCTTCTCAATCATAGCCTTCCATTGCTTGAACTGTGCAAAAGCTTCATGTTTGTGCTTTAAGATATACACCCAGACTTTTCGAGAATAGTCATCAATAAATGTCAACATGTAATCAATAAATGTCATCAATAAATGTCAACATGTAATCCAAAGTACCTTTGGTCCGATGAACTTGACCATACACTGCTTTCCGAAAATACACTGCTTTCCGAAAATACAATGCTCACAAAAGTCCAACTTACATGTTTTCTGACCACACAGCAAACTCTGTTTAGTCAACTCATCCATACCTCTCTCACTCATATGCCCAAGTCGCATATGTCATAACTTGGTAGTTTCTGAATTTGAATCTGAGGACGACACAGCTGCAGCACCTGCAATTGTACTACCCTGAAGAAATTAAAGGTCATTCTACTTCAGTCCCTTCATCACTACAAGAGCACCTTTCGAAATTCTCATAATTCCACCTCCAGCTTTGTAGGTACAACCGTTGGAGTCAAGCGTACCTAAGGAAATCAGATTTTTCTTCAACTCTGGAACATGCCTAACATCTAACAAAGTTCTCACAATACCATCATACATCTTAATTTTGATTGCACCTATCCCAACAACCTTACAGGCTGCATTATTTCCCATAAACACTCTACCACCATCAATAGATTGATAATTGGTATACCAATCTCTATAAGGACACATATAATAGGAACACCCCGAATCAAGAATCCACTCAGTAGCTGAGCTACCAACAGTAACCGAAAGAACTTCTGTACCATCAGAATTACTCCCTGCAACTTCGGTTGCAACTCCGGTAATTTCTCCTTTCCTTTACGCTTTGGACAATCTTTTCTAAAGTGCCCTTCCATGTGACATTTGAAGCATTTTAATTTTCTAGCTTTTGATTATGACCTAGATCGGCCTCTTCTACTCTGCTCTTTCTTCTCTGTTCTGCCACTCGCTACCAAACCTTCACCAGAACTATCAGTGTTTTCAATTGCAACATTTTTCTTCAACTCCTTAGAGTTTAAGGCTGACTCAGCATCTTCTTTAGAAAGAGTTTCTCTATCATACATCATAGTATCAACAAAGTTCTCATATGAGGGTGGCAAAGAGCATAGCAACATGATGGCTTGGTCCTCATCATCAATTTGAACATCAATGTTTTCAAGATCCATAACAGCTTTCGTAAAAGAATCAAGGTGGGTTTGAATAGACGTACCTTCATGCATTTGTAAGGTGAACAATCGCTTTTTCAAGTACAAGTGATTCGTAAGAGACTTCGTGATGTACAAGTTCTCCAACTTCTGCCATATGCCAGCAGCAGTTTTCTCCTGGGAAACCTTTCGCAGTACACCGTCACTCAGAAACAACAGGATTTGACCGTACGCCTTCTCTAGCGACTCATCCTTCTCATCATCTGACAATTTGTCAGAGAAAGCATTCTTCCATTTCAAAGCTTTCTGCAACCCATTCTGAACCAGTAAAGCATGCATTTTCAAACGACATAGACCGAAGTCATTATTTCCGTCGAATTTTTCAATCTCGAATTTAGTAGTCATTCCATGAATCTTTCACTACACCTGCATAGATCTCCTCGAGATGAATCCGCAGGCTCAAACGGATCTCAGATCAAACTCCGGATCGTCAAGATATCTCGAAAACAATCTTCAACCGTTAATCCGGTCAAATCAGGCTTGACCGTATAGATCAGACGTGTCAGGCTGACATCAACGCTTTTCTGCTACTAGGCTTTGCTGCACGCGGGGCAGGCTGACCTAGACTGGGCCCAACCTGGACTAGCTGGCTACTGGGCTTCTTCTGCAAACGGGTCGGGCATACCTGAACTTGACCCGGACTGCAGGCCCACCTTCTTCTTCAAGTTTCTGCAACGAGAACCCACTTCATAGATCTTCGTCCTTCCTCGCTCAGGCCACGGGACGACGGCATGAAGGACTACGGCGGCGGGCGACGAATATTCCGGTGACACGCGACACGCGGCGGCGGCGGCAGCGATCTCCCCTTCTCCTTCGATTTCTCTTGTCCTCTTCTTCCGACGACACGCGGCGGCGGCAGCGATCTCTGTTTTCAAACTTTTTGGTGACACGCAACGACGCAGATCTCCAATGAACCCTCTATTGTCCTTTGCGATTTGGGGCTCAACCGGAAAAACAAAGAACCCTCTCAAATCGTTCCGCTTCTTCTCCGACAACCAACCCTCCGAAATCCGATCCGTCGGAATTCTTCTGATCACGCCTAAATGCTCTGATACCAATTTGTTGTGATCTAGGGCCTACGAGAAGAGATCAATTGCTCTTGTGATCTAGGGCCTACGAGAAGAGATCAATCACGCACAAGAAGACAAAAGATTTACGTGGTTTGACTTTTGGCTTACGTCCATGGGAAGACGGAAGAATCACTATACAATCAGAATAGAGGGTTGTACATCCTAGAGACCCTGAGTCTCTATTTATAATATCAGCCTCAAACCCTGTTACACCCAAAACCAACTTCTAATCACAGTAGACCTACTACAATAGACCTACTTCTAATCAGAGTACAACTTGGGCAATCCGGGCCCGGTGAACTAAGACTTACTAATTTCTATTGAGCCATACTAATTAACAATCTCTCTGCCTACTTGGGAAAGTAATTTTTCCTTCAAACCTTGTAGCTTCTTCCACACCCTTTCTTTGACATTCTGAAAGGTCCTCTTCTTTGATCTCCCAACTAAGGATCGTAGTCCCAAATACTTCTCATGATGTTTAGTCTCAGTTACCACCCAAAACGCTTTTATAATATCCTGAACTTCTTGCCTTGTATTTTTGCTAAAAAATGATGTGGTCTTCTCTTTGTTTATCTTTGGGCACAAAGTTTCTTCATAGATTTGAAGGAGATGCTATATATAAAGATTTTCCTCCCAGTTCGCCTGGCAAAAAAGAAGACTATCATTTGCAAAGAACAAGTGGTTGAGTTGAGGAGCACCTCTGCTTATACTAAGACCTGTGATCTTTCTCTCTTGCTCAGCCCTTTTCAAAAGAGAAGTGAAACCTTCTGCACATAAAAAAAAATAAATACGAGGAGAGAGGGTCACCCTGTCTTAACCCCGTAGATGGATTAATATCACCCTTTGGCTCACCATTAATCAAAATCAAATAAGATACTGAGGAAATACAATCCATAACCAAAGAGACCCATTTCAAGTGGAATCCTAACTTCAACATCACTTTCTCTAGAAATCCCTAGTCCACCATATCATAAGCCTTACTCATATCCAATTTTATAAACATGAAGCCCTTCTTGCCCCTCCGCTTTTGTTTCAAAAAGTTAACAGCCTCGTACGCTACTAGAGCATTATCCGTAATAAGTCTCCATGGTATGAAGGCACTCTAGCTCTCAGAAATTATGAGACGGAGGACGAGCTTCAATCGGTTGGTCAGAACCTTAGAGATCGGTTTATACACTACATTACAGAGGCTAATAAGGTGAAACTCAGTAATTCTTTCAGGGTTTATGCATTTCGGCACAAGGGCAATGAAAAGTGTGATTAATCTTTATAGGCAAAATACCAGTATTTAAAGTAGACAAAACCACATCAGTAAAAGATTACCCAACAATATGCCAAAACTTCAGGAAAAACAAAGGAGGCATACTGTCCGAGCTGAGGGCTTTTATGGGTTGCATTTGTGATAGTGCCTTAATCACCTATTCCACCTTAAACTCCTGTAGTAGATTCTCGTTCTTTTCCTTAGTAACCCGTATGTCCAGAGTGTCCAAGAGAGAATTTCGTTAAAATAATAATAATCTCGGCCTCCATCTTCCCTGATTCGCACCACTTGCCCTTAGAATTTCAAATACACATGATACAATTTCTATTTCCTCGTTGAGACGCTTTTGAGCGAAAAAACTTAGTGTTCCGGCCCCCCTCACTCAACCACAAAGCTTCTGATTGTTTTCTCCACATTATTTCCTCTTAAGCAATCCCCACCTATAGTATGAGCTGCTATAAATTGCCACAAGGGCTTTGTAAAGAGTTGGGGGGTATGCTGGCCAGATTCTGGTGGGGTCAACGTAATGATGAAAGAAAAGTCCACTGGGATAGTTGGGAGAAGCTTTGTGAGTCAACATGTAGGGGGTATGGGTTTCCACAGGTTGGAAGATTTCAACTTAGCCCTCCTCGCTAAACAAGGTTGTTGGTTCATGCACAATCAACAATCTCTGTTTTATAGAGTGTTCAAGGCAAAGTACTTTCCAAATGTTCATTTCCTCAAATCTTCTGCGGGAAGAGATCCATCTTTTGCATGGAAATGAAGTTTTGAAGCAAAAAAGATTCTATTTGAGGGATGTAAATGGAGGGTGGTGACGTCCAATCGATTAAGATCTGGAAAGACAAATGGCTATCGACTTCTCTAAGTTATAAGGTCACCTCTCCTAGGTGAGTCTTACATGAGGATGCAATAGTAAAGGCCCTTATTAACCAAAATACCAGATGGTGGGATGAGTAGAAGGTTCGGGGTATCTTCCTCCATCATGAAGCCAAAGTAATCCTGAAGATCCCTCTGAGTCTTGGCTCATCGAGTGAGGTATTGATATGGGTTGAGAACAAACCAGGTGAATTCTTTGTCAAGAGTGCTTACGGGGTAGCACTTAAAGTGCGAAAGAATAATAGCCAGGGTGAGAGCTCAAACTTGGGTACTCAGAGGAAATTTTGGTTGCAGATATGTTTAGTTGGAGAGCTTGTAAGGAGATATTACCAACAAGGACAAATGTTGCGGAAAAAAAAGGTCATTTCTATCACCACGTGTGATTTATGCATGCGTGAGTCTAAAGATTATATGCATGCCATATGGTGTTTGTGCAATGATGTACTCCTGCGACTGTGGTGGTCCTTTATTCAGGAGTTAAAATGTTCTCAATTGCTTTGCAAGACCTTGTAAAGGAGAAAGCCTTAAGGTGGAGTTCTCCTCCGGTGGGTGTTCTAAAGCTTAATGTAGATGGAACTGTGTTTGGGATGATCTACCACATTGGGGTAAGTGATATTATTCTTGAAAGTGATTCTTTACATACGGTAGATGCTTTAAAGAAATCTTCTTTAGTTCTATCTAGAAAGGGCCCTTTGGTTCATGAGATTAAATGTTTGATGGCTTCTTTTAAGAGTTTTGAATTTCTTCATGTGGGTAGGAATGGGAATGCAGTGGCTCATTTGCTAGCAGGCATGCTCAGTTTCTGGAAGAGATCTCGGTCTGGTGGTTTTCTTTCTCATATCTGATCAAACAATATGTAACTATTGATTCCATGTTGATTTCCCATCATTAATATCAAAAGGTTTTCTTATATAAAAAAGATGGTAAATCTCTAAAGTGGAGAGTGAAGATAAGCTATGAATGCAATAACAACCCAAAAGGCCAGCTTGACCATTGCATCTACTAACATTGGTGGTCTGCCCGTGCCCACCGCCCCCGCCCCCGCCCCCCCAAAATTTGAAAACTCCCTTCTTTATTTAAGAAAATTTATTAAAATTTTACTTATGGCCCCTCCGAAATTTCCAAAAGCCTCTTTATTCTTTTAGAAAACTTAATAAAATTTTAAATATGGCACCTCCAAATTTTCTAAAAGCCCTTTTTTTTTCTTTACAAGGCACTAGACTTTTTGATGCCTTCCTAATTGATGTTTGGTGCGGCGAGAAATCAAAGGAGGAAACTTCGTTTTTGTGTGGCATTTCTATAATGGAGATGATCCGGACTTCCTAACTATGACCGCGGTGCCCCGGACCAAGTTTCCTCTTCAAAGGCACCGTAATTTTATGCGATGACCAAACAACCACCTAGTTGCACATGAAAGGTTATTTATTTATTTATTTGGAAAGATGCACCTACAAGTTATGTCATACATCAGGACATTTTTTTTGTAACGTAGGGTATCCTTGCCCTTTGAGGCCGAAATAATCCTTATGTACCCAGGGGGCGGGTAAATTCCCTGTGGCTCTAATGTGATAGCATAGTTCCAAACCCTTAATTTATGGGAGCAAATTGTAGTCCTAGGCCAACTGAGCTACCCAACCGCAACATGAATTAAAAGAGCTTCCTTCAGTTGTCGATCTTCTTGAGACCAACTTCTCTAATGAGAAATATGCCTCTGGGGCCCACTTTTGAACGGACTAGCGTTTGTACCCGCCTAAAAATAGCAAACCCTAGGCTAGCAGATGCTTGTGCATCTGATTCATCACTGGACTCGGCAACTCCGCCTCTAGTGCAAAAAGACAGTTTGCCTAATGTAGATTGTGTGTGACCCATTTTGCACATGTTCTAGAAATTGGTTGGATCTAACCATGGAAAGAGTGCTATCTACATGGCTGAGAATATGCTTTTTATATTTTTAAAGCTAAGGACAAATGGACAGAATCATCAAATGGATGTGGTCCAAAGTTAGCATGGACCCAGCTTTATTCCCTCATCATCTGTGCTGCATTCAAAGATTGATCCCTGCTTGTTTATATAGAAGGGAGCTAGGTGTCTCAAGAAACAATTACCCTTTCACCAATTAATTTTTACATTTTGTCAATCCCAATTAATTTTGACATATATGGAGGTCAAAATAAATTTAAAGCCTACACTAATATAAAAAAACCTAAAATATATTAGTCACAAGTGTTCAAGGCAAAGGGCTTAACCATATGAGAGATGTAAGATCTGATTTGTATCATGGCTGCTACAACACTAGATCATTCATCTGCTGTCTTATAATATGTCTACAAAATATAAGGTTTCAAATGATTAAGAATAGTAATAATAATAATAATAAAAACTGATCAATACATATAACTTTATTTTATTGGGAAAGTATATTTTTGCTTGGTAGAGTTGCTTTAGAGCATGATTGGTAATCGGTGAAGAATCCACATATCTAAGGATTCCCTACTAAATTTGGAACATGAATTCTTCGCTGAGGATTTCACATCAATAGTGGTACATAATGCATATAGTTGAGAAAACCGATTTCAATGTGCAAATCCGCAATAGTGGCGATTTTCAAATCCAATGGGGGAAGGTTTAACCTAAAGACTCTCAAATATGAGGAATTTCGTTGGTCAAAATTCTTAGGGATTTACAGTTGACCAACGTGACTTTTCCATGACTATGGAAAGAAAAAATCTTTTCCCCAAGAATTTGGTTGCCAAACAAGGCCTTAGATCTATTTCTTCCATCTATTTTTTTTATTTTTTATGTATTGAATTCTTTTATCATTTATTATATTTACATTTAAATATTCATTATTCTTGCTCTTTCGGTATTTTTATTGTGTTTTGCAATACCCACCTAGCTATTAGTTTATTGAAATGTCAAG
Organism: Camphora micrantha; assembly: GCA_003546025.1. Lineage (NCBI taxonomy): Eukaryota > Viridiplantae > Streptophyta > Magnoliopsida > Laurales > Lauraceae > Camphora > Camphora micrantha. The sequence goes on from QPKB01000011.1 coordinate 21,072,185, forward strand.
TCAATTGTCACGAGGATACCCTCGTGAACAAAAAAGAGAGTAAATAATTGTATTTTGAAATAAATTAATTTAATGGTGGGCCCAAGAAGAGTTGAGACTAAATCTCTCTTAAAGAATCTTCCTCAAACATTGTAAAATATGTGTTAGCTTTTAAGTTTTAAGCATATGTAATTAACAACAACTGCATGCTTTTATAGGAGCAGTTTCAAATAAATCCTTAAGTTTTTGCCTTATTTCAAAAAGAGGACATGAGTTTTAAAACTTGTCATCAAATTAGTGCCTAAATTTTTCAGGAAGTTCTCAATTAAGGACATTTGTCCATTTAAAGACATCGTTTAGTGACTTTTTCCATTATTTTTCAAAAAAATATCCAAATTACCTTTCATTGAAACAAAATCCTCCTTCACTTGCTCTATAATCTTCTCATTTTCTTCACTGGAATTCTCACGATGATCGAGGATAACCAACATCCCCACGACGATCAGCAGCATGTAGTGGTTGTTGAAATCATATCATGGCTTTAAATAAACAGTAATTTGGGTGTTTTTAAAAGTTGAGGCAAAAAGTCACCAGAAAATACCTTTAAATGGTTGAATGTCCTTAATTAAAAACTTAAAAGAAAACTTAGAGGTGTTTGGAAACAAAATACTTTAAGATATTTTGTTATATTATCTACTAGTCTAGAATCTAATCTACTCACAAAAAAAGGAGGTGCTTGGATAAGTCAGAAATTATCTTACAATATCTCACTTTCTTCCAAAACATTTATGTTATATTATTCAATGATATGCTGTATAATATAATCTTTTGTTATAAAGTTTTCCCTAAATATCAAAGAGTTCAAGAGCAACCATTTAAGTTTTAACATCAATGATCCATATAGAAGTGCTGATGAGTTCATAAAAGATACACTTTCATAGCATTATTTTATGAGTTTTCAAAGATAAAAGAACTAAAAACACTATTTTTAGCATAAAAATCATAAATTTCCTCCCTATCATGCTTTGCTCATATCTTTTCATTATAGATGGCCATTTGTATGTATTTATATGAGTTCCAATGGTTTACATACAAAATATGTTCAAAAATACTTTTAATTATGCTAGTTTCTCTTTGTAGGTGTTAATTGAAGATTAATTTGAAGATTAAAGTTGAGATTCGAGAGTTAAAAGAGAATAATGATAAGTTTGGAAGATAATTAGATGAAGAAATGACAAAGTTAGGCCAATAATAAGAGGAAAAATGAAAGACCTGGATTGATATTTTGTCCATATCTTTTTACTCGGGTGTCCGATTGAGGTGATCTCAAAAGCATTGAAAGCTAGTTCTAAGATCTACAAATCATATTTCACAACATTTTTTCCCCATTTGGACGTTTCGGGGGTCAAAATCGCACATCAATCATCAATCTGGAACTATTTTTTAACACGAGAATCACACTCATATGTTCATATTTCTATTCTTGTGAAGTCCCACATTGGAAAGAAACTAAAAGAGAGCAAGGCAAATGTTTCTATATAAGGAAGGGAGCTCTAGGCATTAAATACACAAGCAATGAGAGCCTCCTCCTCTTTACTTAAGCTATTCATGTAATTGATAGTAATTGTAGAGAGAAAGTGATGAAAGCTTTGTAAAAATTTAAGATTTGTAATGAAAGTTTTGTCTTCTCCAATGGATAGCTAATCTATTTGATTGGATATTCTAGATGAAGCTAAGTTAATGCTATTTCTTTTGCTTATGCTCTCAATTCCCTTTTGTTTATGTACTTAGCATGCTAGAATAGAGTTTTCTTCATTGCATGTGCTACCTTCCATGCTTATTTTTTATATTAGCATTCTTTTTACTGTCTATGCTTAGGTTTGATAAATCATGCTTAGAAGTTAATATCTTTTGGTGGTTTATGCTTACTTTTGAAAGATAGTCATTAAGAATTTTTTCTTTTATGAAGGGAATAAAGTCTTAACTATTAGATTGTTAATTTCTATCTTAAAGCTTTAAAGTTATATTTTCCAATTCTATGCATTAATTTGTCATTAGATTTAAGTGTTTGTTTGAAAAAAGAGAAGAGCATTAGTATTGGATTAGTGTCACTTAGTGGATTTTAAATGGTTCAATCTATCAATTACTATTGATTGTTGTTTATTTTACTTTAGTTTGATTCTATTCACATTTTCATATACTTATTCACTTGTTATAATTCTCACACTTCATTTCTCTATCCACACCATCATATCTATTAGCTTATTTGTTCTTACCTTCTATTTGTTTGTTTTTATTTCCCTTTTGATTTTACACTATTTTAGCACACTTATTTTCATCTCCATCCATTCATTCCCTAGCTTACTCACTTATTATTAGCTCATTTCCATTGATGTTTTTATTTTCTTTTTATTTTGATCTTTCAATTGTTGTTTTCACACACTTACTCATTTGATCTATCTAACATTGCTCATTGTTCGTGTATTAACCTTGTCATTTTTCTTTTGTTATTAACTTTGTCAATAACTTGTTACTAACCTTGTTCTCACTTTAGTTCTTCTATTAATACTAACATTTCTTTGTTATCTAGTTTTTTTATTTTCTTTTAGTTTGCATTTTTTATTTCTCTTGTTATTATTTTGTTTCTTGTTTTCATTATTTTTGTTATCTCCATTTGTATTTGATAGCTATATTTGAGTTGATACTCATTTTCATTGATAATTGTTATTTTCCTTGTAACGATCCTCGTGGGAACAATACTCGGACTTCCATAGTCTATATTACTTGAGACAACCGTATACTTGTGGATTTCGCCATCAAGTGCAACTATGACCACCAATATTAGATTTGTCCCACAATACTTACAAGTTTAATGTGGAGTTGTATAACCATATCACAATTATATAACCCTTATTAATTATCAATATTAGGTGAGTCTTACTAATGACACACTAGGGGGCCTTCATCATGATTACCAATCTTAGGTGGGTCCCATACTGCCAAAATTAGCTAGGTTCCTTATTAATTACCAAGATTGAATTATATGATTGCAATTATCAATTTGTCATCATTAAATGGGTTCCACTATTTGATAGCTCATGTCCATCGTGTTAATATGACTACTAACATCAAATGGGCCTCACAATAATTTCTCATAGATGAATTCATCAATGATCTCTGACATTAGATAAAGTTTTATAAAAGAAAAAGAAAAAACCCTTAGATAGGCCCATTTGTGATTACCACCATCGGATTACGTTATGACTATCAAAATTTGGTGGACTTACCTTAATTAAATAACATTTCTTGGATCTCAATGCTTTAACATCTTAATCCTGTGATTTTTAACAATAGACGGGTCCTACCATGATTATAAACATATGTGATTACTAATTGAATACTAATTAGTGGGTCCTGCATTGAGTTAATTGATTACTTTCATTTCATTTCTTATTCTGTATATCATCTTGTGAGTTTTTTTTATAAATTGCCAAATAATTCAAAGGTACATTGAAATTTGTGAAAATTGCCAAACACCATAAGTGACATGAGATAACAATATGACACTATTTTGTTCTATGATAATAAAATCTTACAATATTTGAACTTGTTGATATTATATTATGGATTTATTAGTAACTAATTTGAAAAGTTTTGAAATAAAATAAAGACTTAAGGCCTTATTTGGAACTTTTCCTTTTTTATTCTATTATATGTATCTGTTTTATATTTATTTGGATTGTGACAAAACTTTACGCTGGCTGTCAACCTACCTAACGCAACCCGCCTCCTTTACCCGTGCTTGAGACCAGTAGTAAAAAACTGGTGGAGTTTTTAAAATAAACCATACAAAGAAGGAATATATGGATTGTAGCTTCAGTATGTATATAGAAAGAGCTGAAACTACTATGAGAATTGAAGCACATTGGATACCATAGAGATATTATTTCCTTTACCTTGGCTCTATAATTAAAGTGGAGACTTGCTTTCCATAGTACTTTGTGACCAATGAATGCCAACAAGATTGAAGGAAAAACCTTTTAGGACAACGATTACACCGGTTATAACCTATGAAGCAGATCTCGATCAATCAAGAAGCAACATGTGCACAAAGTGGATGTAACAAAGATGGGAATGTTAAGGTGGAAGCACGATAAAATGAGAAATTATAAAATTAGAAATGAGCACTTCCGATAGCATTTAGTGGTAATATTAATAGGGGATGAAATTAGAGAAATCCGTTGGAGATGGTTTGAGCATGTCTAACACAAGCCTGCAACGACACCGATAAAGATAAGTTTTGGCTATGATGGTTGATGGCCCACCAAAGAGAAGATGTAAGCCAAAGAGGACATGAATGGAGGCAGTAAAAATAGATTTGAAGAAATGCGGCTTATCTAAGGATTTGACTCAAGATAGATCGAAATGGAGAAATATAATTTATGTAGCCTACCCAACGTAGTTGGGGCAAGGCTTTGATGATGATGATGACGTATCTTTTTCATACTATTAGATTTTAGGAATCTATGATTATTGAGAGTTGAAAAAAGCTTTTCTTTTTTATTTTTTGATAACTATTTCGAAATGCATAAAGAATACCTTTACTTTTAGTTCTGTCAAATCTCACCTTGAATTTGTATCAGTTCAATGTAAATTTTGTAGTAATCTCATCCCTAAACTTTTAATGATTTTTTTATTATCTAATAATATCTTTAAACTTTAACCCTATTGATACTACTATCACCAATTATCTTTCTTTTTTCTTATGCATGTACATGCTTTGCTTTAGAATATGGGTGGTCAAGCTGGTCAAAAGATGAAAACTTGGTCTTGATAAACAACCCATGCTCGATAGGATACACCATGGCAATTTTAGAGAGAGGGAGAGAGAGAGAGAGAGAGAGAGAGAGAGTTTTCTAATTGACATAACCTGTTTGCTAGACGTGGAGTAGACTCAACCCAGTGAGCTTTCGATTCAAGTAATACAATGACAAAATGATCCCTTGGTCGAACATTTGAGGGCTGTTCTATTCTAAGAAATTTGAGTATTCATAAGGCACATTTGGTAACAAAATCTGTAGGGAAAAGATTTTCCCTTTCCATTATTGTATGCTATGTCCAAGTTTGGTAGCCGCAAATCATTGCTGATTTTTTGCGCCTAAAATCTGCGATTGATATGATTTTAGGATCCGATCTCCCCCCATCGGATATGCAAATCCTGCGTGCAAAAGGGGTGGGTATAAAAGTCAAAATCGCACCCCCACTTCCTACCGTCTCGATTTCTCCCGTAAACTCATATATTGCTATTGTAGATTGGATGTTTGGAGAGATAAATAGATCAAAGTAAAAATTAAAAGATAAGATGAAAATTTCCAAGATTTATTAAAATTTAATATCAGGATTCCGGTTTGAAATGATTTTAAGCTACGTAAGTGATAAACAACACATTTTATAGCACTTAAGAATTCACAAGTTAAAAAAAAATTCAGAAAGTAAAAGACCTATAAGTGTAGACACCCAGAAAAAAATACATACTTGTTAGAAAAGAGAGAGAACTTATTTATAGCCAAAGTACCCTCATAATTAAGGAACCCTAATTTTAACCCTAACTCATCTTAAGTGGGCATCCACCCAAGATTCATATCTCATAACACTCCTCCTTGAATGACCACCATTCAATGATAGTTGCCTCATTAAAAACATTACCAAGGAAAACCTAGTGGGAAAAAATAAAAGCGAAGGGAAAAAGAGTACAACATTCTTCAAGATCATTGAATTGGTGTTGGACGTTCATAATGTTGCATCGTTAAAACCTTAACTAGGAAAACCCAGTGGGATAAAACCTAGAAAAGGAAAAAGAGTACAGCGCATAAATGTCCTGGGTAACATACTTCAAGATGCTCCTTGATAAACCACCCCCTTGATGATAGCAAGTATTCATATTGTTTGATAATGAACTTTACGCATGCGAATCTTATACAGAAACTTTTGCAATATTGATTTTGGCAAAGATTTGGTAAACAGATCAGCTATGTTATTACTCAAACAAACTTACTTGACTTCAATATCATTATTCTTCTGAAGTTCATTAGTGAAGAAAAACTTCGGTGTTATATGTTTAGTCTTATCTCCTTTAATGAAACCTTTTCGAATATGTTTTATGCATGCTCCGTGATCTTCTAAGACTGCTGGTCCATAGATCAGTGAACTTCAGGTTCAAATTTATAACTTCTAGTTCTATTTTGTAATCTTTCATAGTATTGATAAATCTAAATTAAAAAAAGATAATGCAAGAGGATGAACAGTAACCAAATAATATAATTACTGTAAATAAATATCATAAAATAATTTTATGCATTCTAATTGATTGGATTTGAACTATGGTTTAGATACCACTTATTGTGATTGTAGTTCAAATTTTTTTTCCGACCGTTGAAATACTGATCTGTTGCTTCTATTGAGTAATGCTCGTCGCCACGAATCTGCAGAATCAAACCATTCGTGGATCGGAGGTTGGATGAAGAAGTTATGGATGGGCCCAATAACAAGATGGACTCCCCATGCACCTGTCCTGAGATTAAAAGTACGTGAAGCAAGGAAGAATAAACGAGAGATGGATGGCTTCTGGCGTGTGACCGCAAGAGAGGAGAAAAGAGACTCCTTGGAGGCTTGAAACAAGAGTAATAAAAGGTGATTTGTTGTTGCACGGTTCTTGAGAACTTTGGCTTTCTTGGCTTTTTTTTAAACTCATGCAAAGCCGAGAGGAAGAATCTCTTTTCAATGCACGCAAACCTATGAAGAGGATGCAAATCGATGCATGGATGCAAACCGTTTGGTTTTCTTTTCTTTTTAACATACGCAAGCCAAGGAAGAAGATACAAATCATGCTGATAACGTGTTAGAAAAGAGCGAGAGAGACTAAGAGAGAAGATTAGAGAGAAAAGTAGTTAGCGTTTCTATTATCTCAATGTGTGTACAAATACAAGGAGAGAGAGCTTATTTATAGGCAAAGTACCCACATAATTGAGGAACCCTAATTCTAATCATAACTCATCTTAAGTGAGCATCCACCCAAGATTCATATTTCACAATAATACTGCCGTTACTATTAACATGACTTTAGAAAGATTAACTATAAGGTTGAAATGAATAGGTGGGCTGCTTATTATCCATGGATTTTGATATTCAGCACCAAACATGGATTGATGAAATCCTCGGTGTCATTAGCTATGCAAATCATTGGCAAGAATTTTACTTCTTCCTTAGAAGAGATGAATCTTAAATCATGCAGATTCCTCTCCGGTTACCAAACGTGTCCTAAGAGAAGTTTGAATTTCTCCGAATGTTGTTCCTCACATGTAATTCTAAAATGGGAAATTCTATATGCACCCATATTTTTACTGAACACACCCGTTTTTAGAAGAAAAAAAATTGCACATGAAGAAGGAATATGGATGTACTCAGCAAAAAGGATGGGTGCATATAGAATTTTCATTCTAAAATCCTCACTATCCATTCATCATTTTGAAATGCCAAGCGGCTTGGGTTTCCAAGAATTCTACACTTTTTCATGAGAACTGGAATTTAGAATCCCAGCTTATCAAACATAGCATTTCGAATTGTGAGGAGGGAACAACCATCATATTATTCTTGGATGGGAAATTCTTACTTGGAAGACCTGACTTGACCAGCTTGGGGACCTAGGCATATTGAATCGAATAGATGCTTGATGTAAGCCGCCAACTCCAACTGGGCCACGCAAGGACAATTTCACTGGAATTGATGCATCTATATCTGATTCATTTCATTGAACTCAGGTAACTCCAGTTGTGGCACACTCTCATAATAAAAGGACTAATTACATAGATTGTGTGGGCCCATTTCCACCAATTTTGGAGCAAATATGCTTATATATATATATATATATATATATATATATATAACAGTAGTATCATCCCATGAAAAAGACAGTTCAGAAAACCTTGGAATATCCCGAGTCGTGTGAGGGCCACCGGGCCTAATATTCTGGCTCAATAGTTAAATGGCCTGGGGCTGGGCTTATACTTGTATGTTTAAAGGCTCAGCCCACATATTTATCACAAGGCATATATGAATTTTGCAAGGTAGATAGGCCCATGCCTATAATATTTCCTCCCCATAGGTTGGATCTAATTTGAATATTAGGCCCAATAAGTGAATAATCTGGACTTGGACAAGCTATAGCCTCACTCAACCCGACCTGTCAACACCCCATGACATGACAGTCAATGTCGAAGTTGCTTTTATAAATTCACAAAAATAGAAAAGAAAAAGTAAATCAAGTTTGTTTAAATGTTGTTAGTTGATTACTTACCTTGATTTCCGGTTATTATTATTTATAGTTTTTACTCACTATTGGATTGTATCTAAAAAAATAATTATTATTATAATTTTGTTAAAATTTAAAAATGCTATATCAAGCTGTAAGGAGATCTTTCCCGCTATTCTATCCTAATGATATGAACGCATCCAATTGGGGCTAACTAGCTGGGCATGCGGTGTGCAACACGTGATTTGCTCGTGGATAAAAATCTTTCATCTAATAAAAGGGCGAACCATATCTAAAACAAGTGATTACCAAGAAAATAAAAATAGTAAAAAAATCATATCTAACGTATCCTTAATTTAACCATGCTTACTTTCTAACAAAAAGAGAAAAGTAGACAATAAATCTAAATGATTTAGATTTCAGTACTCAATCCAATGCTCTAAATTCATGGGCAGGTCCAATTGAACAATTCAAATACTTTTTATTATTTATTATTTAATTTTTTTTTTAATCAAAATTATCCCCCCCACCAAATTGCTCCCATGTAAATCCAAGTACCCAATTCACAGTCGATGCTAATAGTTTTACAGTCGAAGTCAAAGATCCCGCGGACTGAGATTTCGGGTAGTCCGGCGAATTACTGAAACTGAGATGCAAACAAAACGGGTAGGGTTTTGACGACTCCTGGGTCCTGAGTCATTTCCTCTTCTTCTAGCTTTGATTTTGCTAGGGTTTTCGCCTCCAAACCTTCTCAAAATTCAAATCCCTTAAACCCTAGTCTCTCATTTTGAATCCCCCAAGATCTCTTACGAGCGAGCTGCCTGCAACAACAGCTAGAATATAAGTACAACCAGGACTACAGCTTTCTCTCTCTCTCAGAACCAATTTGCCTTTTTAACTTTTTGGGGTTTTTCAGTATCTTCTCACGTTGCCTTTTTGGATTGTTTCAACCCACGATTAGAAAAGATTAGATCGAATCTTCTCACATCTACTGTACAAATACAACATTCATCTTTCTTCCTCTGTTATCTGTTTTGTAGTTTGTTTCGTTTCAGCTATGGGTCTCGCCATGAACCAGAGCTTCTCCAATCACTTCGGTGCAGCCAAAGTCAGACCTTCGATTCCCAAATCTGATGTCTTTCCAGCTTTCTACAGCTCAAAGTTGCGATCTTTGGGTACCCCAAGTAGAAAAAATGCCCCCCATTTGTTGAGCTTCCAGCTTCAACGCGCTTTTCGGACTGTTGCGAGGCGACCCAGTTCGATTCGTTGCGACCAGGGGTGTGCTGGTGGTTCTGTTGATTTACAGAAGAAATCCATTGATGGGTTTCGAAAGGGTAAGAGGACTGATCTGAAAAAGATCATGATTTTGGGGGCGGGGCCGATTGTGATCGGGCAAGCCTGCGAATTCGATTATTCGGGGACGCAGGCCTGCAAGGCTTTGAAGGAGGAAGGGTATGAGGTAGTTCTCTTAAACTCTAATCCTGCAACTATAATGACTGATCCGGACTTGGCACACCAGACCTATATTGCGCCAATGACCCCAGAGCTGGTCGAGCAGGTCCTTGAGAAGGAGAGGCCTGACGCCATCCTTCCCACCATGGGCGGCCAGACTGCTCTCAACCTTGCGGTCGCATTGGCGGAGAATGGCGCTTTAGAGAGATATGGGGTCGAGTTGATTGGAGCGAAGCTCGATGCCATCAAGAAGGCGGAAGATCGAGATCTGTTTAAGCAGGCGATGGAGAACATTGGACTCAAGACGCCCCCTTCGGGGATTGGAACCACTCTAGAAGAGTGTGTAGATATCGCAAATTCTATTGGAGAATTCCCTTTAATCATTCGCCCAGCATTTACACTGGGCGGGACAGGAGGAGGGATTGCTTATAATTGGGAGGAATTCGAAAATATATGTAAATCAGGCCTTGCTGCAAGTCTTACTTCTCAGGTTTTGGTGGAGAAGTCTCTGTTGGGATGGAAGGAGTATGAGCTTGAGGTTATGAGAGATTTGGCAGACAATGTTGTGATTATATGCTCCATTGAGAACATCGACCCGATGGGGGTGCACACGGGGGACTCAATTACTGTTGCTCCCGCCCAGACGCTAACAGACAAAGAGTATCAGCGTCTTAGGGATTATTCGGTCGCGATTATAAGAGAAATTGGGGTCGAATGTGGGGGTTCGAATGTTCAGTTTGCTGTCAATCCGGAAGATGGTGAGGTAATGGTCATAGAGATGAATCCTAGAGTGTCGAGGTCCTCGGCATTGGCATCAAAGGCTACTGGATTTCCCATAGCTAAGATGGCTGCTAAATTGTCTATTGGGTATACATTGGACCAGATCCCGAACGACATCACGAAGAAAACACCAGCTAGTTTTGAGCCTTCTATAGATTATGTGGTGACTAAGGTAAGTAATGTTTCTTTGTGATCAATATCTTTCCTGTTTTAAAACTGTTACATGAGAACTATGAAATCATTTTTTGTGACCTGATTATCTCCTTTATTATTCTTAAATTTGTCAATGTTAATAAAAATAAAGATGATAAAATTGATGCGTTTAATCGTTGTTTTACCTGACTATCTCCTTATTTACATTATTAACTGACCTCACATAGATTGGATGAGGCTTTGATGATGATGATGGTGTTGATAATGTTGAATATATTGAGATTTTTCATCCTCTTTCATGGTTGATCGGTAGTTTTGGGGAGTTTTGGAAGCAGTTTTCTACTTTTCTTTAGATTAATGAGATGCTATGCTTGACTAATTGGGCGACAGTAAGGACTTGTCCTATGTTACTGATCTTTAGCTTGGTTTCCTTGTGGCAACTTCCAACTTACAATTCAAAAAAAAAAAAAAAAAAAAAAAAAAAAAAAAAAAAAAAAAAAAAAGGGTTCTTGATTTGCATACACTCTGCTTATTAGAAGATGGGACATATCTCACAATATTTTTACAAAAGAGATTAAGTATACCCTCTCAAACATCATATCTCTCTTACTAACAAAATGCTCCTGTACTCTCTCCCTGATGGTATTTTACTTCTGGATGTCACCTTAATAACATTTGGATATGCTGCACTGTTTGTTTAATTCTTTGGGTTGCAAGTTTGTTGTAATAATGTATTAACCTAGGATGTATTCTCCTAGAATATTAATACTGTAGAAAAAATGCAGTCCCATTTGTAAATATAAGGACATCTCAGAAGCCATTTTTATTAGCTCTGGAAGCCATGCCAACCATGTATCAATGCTTACAGCTGTTCTTTATTATTATTTTTTTCCATTTATCTCTTGCCTAATGTAGGTCATGTGCTGTCTTAGTTTGACATGTTTAGCATGAAAAGATTCTGTTCTGCTTATCATGTATTTGTAGTAACATCTCTGTTTTGATCTTGTAGATACCACGTTTTGCATTTGAGAAGTTCCCTGGTTCACAACCAATATTGACTACTCAGATGAAGTCAGTAGGTGAATCAATGGCATTGGGAAGAACATTCCAGGAGTCTTTCCAAAAAGCCGTTCGGTCATTGGAGTGTGGTTATTATGGCTGGGGTTGTGCAGCTATTAAGGAACTAGACTGGGACTGGGATCAGTTGAAATACAGTCTCCGGGTCCCATCTCCTGAACGTATCCATGCAATATATGCAGCAATGAAGAAAGGAATGAAGGTGGATGAAATCCATGAACTGAGTTTCATTGACAAATGGTTTCTTTCTCAGCTAAAAGAGCTGGTAGATGTGGAACATTTTCTCTTAGCTCGGAGCTTGCCTCAATTGACGAAGGATGACTTCTATGAAGTGAAGAAAAGAGGCTTCAGTGATAAGCAGATTGCATTTGCAACTTCTTCCACTGAGAGTGAAGTTCGCTACAAGCGCTTGTCACTCGGTGTAGTACCGGCATATAAGAGGGTTGATACTTGTGCTGCTGAGTTCGAGGCAAACACTCCATACATGTACTCTAGTTATGACTATGAATGTGAATCAGCTCCTTCCAAAAGGGAAAAGGTGTTGATTTTGGGTGGGGGACCCAACCGCATTGGTCAGGGCATCGAGTTTGATTATTGCTGCTGCCACGCTTCATTTGCTCTTCGGGTTTGTTTCTTTCTTTTGTTTCAGTTGTTTTCCCTTAATGTTTAAGCACTTGAGAATGTGGCACTCGTTTTCTATTATTAGATTTTCTCTAAAAAAATTGGATTGCGATGGTCCTTTTGATATAAATTTTTTGGCTATGCTGACACTTTGTCTGTCCACTTATTACTTACAGGAGGCTGGATATGAAACAATCATGATGAACTCAAACCCAGAGACAGTTTCTACAGATTACGATACAAGTGACCGTCTTTACTTTGAACCATTAACAGTTGAGGATGTTTTAAACATTATTGACTTGGAGCGTCCGGCTGGAATCATTGTGCAGTTTGGAGGACAAACCCCTCTTAAGTTGGCACTCCCTATACAGCGCCACTTGGATGAACACAAACCTTTGTCTGCCAGCGGAAAAGGCCATGTACGGATATTGGGGACCACGCCTGATTCTATCGATGCAGCTGAGGATAGAGAGAGGTTCAATGCGATCCTTAAGGAGTTGGGTATTGAACAACCTAAAGGAGGCATAGCCAAGAGTGAAGCTAATGCCTTGTCCATTGCCATGGAGATTGGCTACCCAGTGGTTGTCCGACCTTCTTATGTGTTAGGCGGGCGAGCTATGGAGATTGTTTACAATGATGAGAAACTTGTGACTTATCTAGAAAATGCCGTCAAAGTCGACCCTGAACGTCCTGTTTTGATTGATAGGTATTTATCTGATGCTTGCGAGATTGATGTTGATGCTCTTGCAGACTCTTATGGGAATGTTGTCATTGGTGGGATCATGGAGCATATTGAACAGGCAGGTGTCCATTCAGGTGATTCAGCCTGTTTGCTCCCCACAAAGAATGTCTCAGCTGTATGCTTGGAAACAATCCGGTCATGGACTTCAAAGCTAGCAAAAAGACTTAATGTGTGTGGGCTCATGAATTGCCAATATGCAATCTCTGCATCTGGGGAGGTCTTCTTGCTCGAGGCAAACCCCCGTGCTTCTCGCACTGTCCCATTTGTCTCAAAGGCAATTGGGCACCCATTGGCAAAGTATGCTTCTCTTGTCATGTCGGGAAAGTCAATTATCGACCTTGAATTCACAAAGGAGGTGATCCCATCCCATGTGTCAGTAAAGGAAGCTGTGCTTCCATTTGAGAAGTTTCAGGGCTGTGATGTGCTGCTTGGTCCAGAGATGCGCAGCACTGGTGAGGTCATGGGAATTGACTTCGAATTCCCACTTGCATTTGCCAAGGCACAGATTGCGGCAGGGCAGAAGCTACCAGCCTCTGGGACAGTGTTCCTTAGCCTGAATGACCTGACAAAGCGACATCTCCCATCAATAGCGAAAGACTTTGTCGGGATGGGGTTCAAGATTGTGGCAACATCAGGGACTGCACATGTGCTGGAATTGGAGGGTATCCCAGTGGGGCGGGTGTTAAAGTTGCATGAGGGGAGGCCCCATGCTGCCGACATGATTACTAATGGTCAGATCCAACTAATGGTTATCACAAGTTCTGATGATGCACTTGATCAGATAGATGGTCGGCAGCTGAGGAGGATGGCTCTTGCTTCTAAGGTACCCATTATAACCACCGTTGCTGGGGCATTAGCGAGTGTGGAAGCAATAAGGAGCATGAAGCACAGCTCCGTCAAAATGATAGCATTGCAGGACTTCTTTGATGCATCAACACAAGAAGGTGGAAGTCGCAGTGATCTGCAGCCCGCCTCATCAACTTCTTTTTGATTGATTTTTCGTGGTTCCTTTGCTTGTGAGTTGTTAGATGAATCCTTTGCTTTTTCTCACGGTGTTTTATATTTTCTTTATTATAAGCAATCACTGTAGTGTTCTAGATTTCGCAGTTGGATAGTAAAGATTTATGCTTCCAGTTAATAAAGAGTTGCTTTGCATTGTGTTACTTGGATTTATGTTCATTTATTTAAACTAGTGTTTTAAAATAATTTTAGTGTATTATACTTGGGCTGTTTGGAAACTACAGCACCCATCATATTTTATATTCCTAAGCACCATCTCCAATTTAACCCCATTTAACACTCATTCAGATGTTAACTATTGTTGGATTTTTCTTTCTTTCTTTTTAAAATGATTTTGTTTGGCTTTCTTACAGTTAATTATGAAAAGCTAAGAGCAAAATAGTTTTCTTTTAGAATTACTCAACAGTTCAAACAACGCAATAGAATACCGAAAGGATTTTTATCTTTTGTGATTCAATTCGAAAAGTCTTGATCACAATATACTTAATGCTAATGATTACAATATACTGTGAAGAACAAGTTAAATATGTTGAAAAAGGGAACAAACTATTGTATAACTAGCAAATGCCAACATCCATGCATAGCTCTTTCACAAGGACACGAAACAATACTTGCAACAACTTGTTGAAAACTAAATGATCAATTTATGATGGTCTTTTAGGCTAGTTCATCAAAGTTCTACTATTTTTAATTGAAATGTGGATATTTTATTTTCATTTTAACATCCTTTCTAAGGCCACTAATTAGGTGGTTACAATCATTACCTGAAGATCTAGTTGCATGAGTATGAATACATGCGATGGAATCTAATGCCGGTATGAGGTACTTATTTCTATAAAGGTGTTGTCATTACAGCTATCTTCACTTGTGCAGTTGTGCTTGACATGTTTCTACAATGGGTGTCAGGCATGATAGTTTTTTTAGAAATTGGCCTGTTACAAAGAACTTTCCCAGAAGATCAGGTTCCTCTAACCTCCTGCAACTACAGACGTAGATGGTTTTTGCTTTGATTTTGGAGGTGTCGAGGACTTGAGGTGTTTTTCCCCTTAGTATTTCACAATGCTAGGTGCTTGATACTTTGGAGAATCTTATACTTGGTGTTTTAATGTAGCCACCGCGGAGTAGAAATGCTCCTGGGGAAAATCCTTGTGTAAGATGTAACGAGAATCAACAATTTGATTATTTGGATTACTTTACTTTGTCTGCTGGCTTATGTGTCCATGTCGTTTTAGGATATAAGAAATGTTCTTTCCTCATTTCTCTTGAAAATGAAGAGAAAACTCTCAAAGGGAAAATTTGTTTAGACTCCATATTAGTATATATAAGCTAAATGCTGTTGTTTTGTCACTTGACTCAGGTTCTCTAGGACAAAGATTGCCATCATTGGCAAGTGAACACTGGAAAAAAATTCCCAAAAAATGAAAAACAAAAGCTATTGTAGACTGTCACTACATCTAAGGAAAAGGACTATCACAATCAAGGCTGGCCTACCAAAAAAAAAAGGACTAGCATGAGGAAAACATGAAGAAGTCACTGGAATTAGTAACTTACCAAGAAGTCTGGAATTAGTAACTTACCAATTTGGTAGACAAAAGATTTATCTACATAAACCTTGATAAAATTCCCCAATTCATAGGAAAGGATATTCTGGAAAATTATCACACATGCAAGATGATTATTACACATGCAAGATGGCCTTTGTTTTTCAACAATTTGCAGTTTTCTAGCATTGCAAGTTATTGATGTATATAGACTTGGAAACAAACCTCGTTACTTGCCAAATGGCTTACAATCTCTACAACAGACTTATTCAGTCATTTTTACAATGGAAAATACACATGCAACATGAGTGAAAAAAATTTGCATCTACAAAGAAGTGCAAAAGATGCAATATCAAAAGCAGAAAAAAATAAGATACATACCAAACAAACAACCATGACTAAGTTCACTCATTGTTGACAGAGTTTCTCCTTCAAAATGGGCAGTTGCATGGGTTTAAATAGTCCTACTTCCTCAAAACCAAATGAAAGAAGAAAAAAACTTGGGCCGAAAAAAGAAAATGAAAAAGATTAATTTATAGCACTAAGATCAAGTCAACAGGATAATAACTCAAAAAATAGAAAAAATAAAGAAAGAAAGAAACAAAACTAGTGAGCCTCTTTATTGCTTTAAGTTCACACCACAGACTGCCACAAATCATGTTACCTGCAACATCTAAACAAATGACAAAAATGCCAGAAAACTGTAATTTTTAAAGTCACTGACTACTGCAATTCATGTAAATACAAACTAGGTTTTGATAAGAATAGCAAAAATAATGCAAAAAAAAAAAAAAAAAAAGAGGGAAAAAACAGCTAACAAAAACTAAGCCTACTGTTGTCCAAAGATGATAGCAAAGCAGTGCAAGACCCAAACTTTACAAGAGATCTGTACATTTCTCTGTTTCTTCATACATTGTAATAATTTCAATGTTATTTCTACGAGTTTCATGTAAAAACCATGCAAAGATTTCCCAAAAAATGAAAAAAAGAATCAACAAAACTTTTTCTAATGAAAACATTATCTGAGCATACACTTATAAAAAAACCCCTGCCTCTCCCATCACAATCACATCACATACATATAAAACACAAACCGAATTCACTCATCCCTCGACCTCTCCCATCACAATCACATTACATACACCCAAAACACAAACCAAATTCACTCATCCCTCGGCCTCTCGCATCACATACTGTGACACCCCGACCCAAACTAATCATGATTAATGCTAAT
Organism: Camphora micrantha; assembly: GCA_003546025.1. Lineage (NCBI taxonomy): Eukaryota > Viridiplantae > Streptophyta > Magnoliopsida > Laurales > Lauraceae > Camphora > Camphora micrantha. Next base: position 21,089,092 of record QPKB01000011.1, read on the forward strand.
TAATTGGGATTAATGCTAATTAAACATGAATAATTAGGTTAATTAAGGTTAGTGACCAAAGAGAGACAAAATAGTCTCAAATGATGCATTAAGCATAATGGAATGGATTTGAATGGAATTGAATTGGTTAAAATGAGTTTAGACTCAAACAAGGTAGGCTAAGGACTTTTTTGTAAATACGGGTTTTCACGTATTTCGTTATGGAAATTCTTGATACCAACGTGTGTATCTCGAATAGTACGTTAACTTTCATAATAGATGCGATTCCATTTAACCTCAAATGGACCAAATCAGACTTCATTTGACTCAAAATGTAATAAAACTTAATAAAATGGGGATTTGGTGTAAGAGAGCCCTATATTGGAATGGAATGAGTCATTCCCTCATTTCACCCAAACCCTAGGCTTATCTTCTCCCTTTCTCTTCCATTTTCTCTCCATCTAGTGTGAAGATTGGAAGAGTTTCCAAGTGATTGGAATGAAGTTGAATTACTTCATCCATCTTCATCTTCTTCCTCAAGTCATTTCCTCCATTGTTGAAGTGAAGAGCTTGAGAAAGATCTCAAGATTTCCTCTCATTGAGCTACAAGTAAGTATTTGGAACTTTTAATGAGTTTACAAGTCATGAGGAGTGCTTAGACATGATTTCTAGCACAAATAGCTCATAGATTTGTGCATTTACATGTTTTTTTTATGGATTATGGTTTGAAGTTGGGGATTTCCATCTCAAAAGCAAGCTAAACACGAGGGGTTTTTGCCACTAAGCTTCAAGAGAGGCAAGTATAAACATTACTTGTGATTAATGTTAATCATTGTATGAATGCATAGAGTTTTCATGGATTTTGTGTATTTTCCATTAAGTTGGAATTGTTTATGGGTTGTTTGAGATGGTTAATGGGTGATTAGAAGTATTGATTTGAGAATGGATGGTGTATGAGGAGGGAACAGGAGGTTCCAATGTTCATTGCAGGTTGTGAAAATGGAAGGGAGAAATGAGAGTAGAAGTAGGAAGAAAGATCAGAAGTTCTAAAGCTCGAAAGAAATGAGTTTCTGGTTGCAGCGGCTAACCGCCCGAAATCTGTAAATAGTCAATCTTTGGAAAACTGACTGTGAGCTGACTGCTGAATTTCGGCTAACCGCCAAGTGACCACAATACTGACCGAAGTTGGGTCAGAATTTGCATAGCTTTTGGAAAGTGGACCGAACCCGGTTCGGCTAGCTGCCAGCTAAATTTCGGCTAGCCGCCATCCAAATGTCGATTAGCCGCTAGCCAAATTTCGGCTAGCCGCTAGGTAATCGTTAAGACAAGCGAATCTGATACTGGTCGAGGCATTAATTGTGAACGAAATTTAGGCCAATCGATCGGACCTAACGGTCTGACAATTTTTTATTTTTGGATTTTCACATGGACTTAGAGTACTACTTGTGAGTATATGTGCTCATTTAATTAGTTTTAAGACTAAACATCCATAGGTGATAATTACGAGGACTAATATAATGCACATATTAAATATATAAATGTGATGACCATCGAGAATAACACGTGCATTTGGAAACTAATGGTTACACCCAAATGGTTGTTTAAATTTGAGATAGAATTGAGTAGAACTGTGAATGATTAGTAATTCCCTCATTGTATCATTGTGTTCCAAGAGTAGAACTGTGAATGATTAGTAATTCCCTCATTGTATCATTGTGTTCCAATCTAATGAGATTGGTATTATTGTTGTCTCCTTCCTTGTTATGAAAGGAATTATTGAATTGAATTGAATCCAGAAATGGATTGCTTACTGACAAGTATTGACTCTTGAGTCTGGCGTTACCTAGCTATTCCATTAGAACTCTAGCTGAGTTTAATGAATTAATCAATGAAATAAATGACTAATCCTACTGCAGTAGATGACTTTGGGGGTGTTCCGGAGCTCTGTGGTGATGTTAGTTGTCCTTTGGTCCCAGACATTAGTAAGTCCCACCATTCCGATCGTATCTTTGGATATTGATTGATGCTTTCCATTGGAAGATGAATCCTTCATTTGAGGGAAGATGGTAAATGAAATGAATCATTCCTTTGAGGGGAGATGGTAAATGAAATGAAATGAATCCTTCCTTAGAGGGAAGCTGATAAATGAAATGAGTCCTTTCTTTGAGGGAAGATGGTAAATGAAATGAAATGAATGCTATGGTAGTTGCCATCTTATACATATTTATTAATTGACATGTTCACCTATTGTTATTATAAGAATCATCTAGAATTGTCTAGAAATGGAGTTTGTTATTAAATTAATGGATAAACTCAGTGTATGTAATAACATGTGCTATTACAAGATTTGTTTATGCATTGTTGAACCGTTGTGTTCACTAATATTATTGATGGCATTATAGGCCCGATTGCCCTTACCAGTCATGCAGTGCCCCCGGCGGCAGCGAAGGAGACCACTTCGGTTCCTCCAGGAGGATTAAATGAATGGAATGGTCGGGATACCATTTGAATACCATTTGAAATGGGTATCCGAATGCAATAAGGAATTGGAACTTTTTGAAAAATGTTTTGAGAAACTGTTCATATATTCATTTTGAAATGTAATTAACTGTCATTCACATTGTGTTTTATAAATGCAGTGTTTGACAAGTAAATGTTGGAAATGTATACATGTGTAAGGACTTTACTTTGTATACATGTAAATTGTAAATTGTTAATGTCAAATATGAATGTTTCCGCCAAAGTTGTATATTTGACAGGTTATTGAGTATGTTATCCCTTGTGGATTCCGTTTTAACTTCGGTTAATTTGGAGTTTACGGGAGTAAGTATGAGTTCACGGCTTAGGGTTTACCGGATCTTGGGCCCGGGTCGTGACACATACACAAAGTAAAAAAAAAAAAACCGGCCACACAACTTAAAGCCACCTCCACTCTCACTATTCTCCAACCTGCAAAAAAAAAAAAAAAAAAAAAAAAAAAAAAAAAGAAAAAAGAAAAAAAAAGACAGCCACATTTTTTTTTAATAAACAACGCTACAAAACAGTCATTCCACAAGAGATCTGTACATTTCTCTGTCTCTTCATATATCTCCACATAAATTTTAGCAAAAATCACTGCATTTCACTTGAAACTTCACTAATCGAAGCATACATGTCATATAGTTGTACAACTGAAACCAAAGTTAGGTATACAACAAAGAAAAGAGACTTTACTAGCACATGTAGATGATTGACTATAACCCCAAAAATAACGTCATCAAAATGAGGCAAGCACCCAAAAGCAAGAATATATTCTTTCAAAGAAAAATCCACCAAGTTGTAGACATATAATTGCAAAAGTATATACATATCCAACTGCAAGTGAATCCACCAATTTATTAACCACCATCTGTCATTCATTAAACACCATTAATTAACTGCCACCATTCATCAACTCTCGCTCTCAAATGCTTTCATTGACCACCACTATTCATGATTAACCGCACTCCCAATATGAATATTCGATAATTTCCACAACATAAACAACATTGCAAGCCATGTAAACAAGCTATAGTAGAATTTCTCAAACACCATCATAGACATACAATAGACACAACAAAAAAGGGAATGAAAGGGAAAAAAGAAGAAGAAGAAAACCATCAAAGAACAGCAAAGATAAATTTCAACAAAGGCCCATTCGAGATAAGATAATGGCTATGGCCTCTTACAATGCATGCAAGTAAACCATTCACCAGTCATCAATCACCCCACCATTCATCAGCCCCAACATCATTTACAGTTAATCAACCCCCACCAACACTCATTTACGATATAAGCAGAAAAATTGCATAATTCATTCATACTGTGATTAATAAGAGAAAGGCCATGAGCGAAGTGAAATAATAAGCATGAGAAGGGTGATGTGGTAGGTGTCTATCATCTCTATGCACTATAACAATAGAAGATCATGAAGACAAAGTGGAGAAACGAATTCTTAACAATGGTCGGAGCACAGAAGAAATCGAAGTATCATGAAAGATATATTTGACATGTGTTACAAAAAGTAGAGGGTGTTTTTTTTTTTTTTTTTTTAAAGACAAGAATATATTTCTAAAGGAAAGAGTTGAATATACAAAATAATGAAGAGCAGCTCCACCCCACTTGCACCCTAACCAGAGACAACCATGTTGGAGTTGTACCACACAAAAATGATACCCAAAAGCTGGGCAAGCAAAAAAACAGAAGAAGAAAGAAGCCAAAAGAGGCACACAAAAGCAACCCACAAAGAAGAAAGACCCGTAGAGCCAACTTATGTACACATCCTTAAGGATACTTTAGACAACCTACGAGCATCGACATCAACATAATCACATATTGAGACATTCAGATTTCTAATCATTTAGGCTACTTGTATTTCCTTGAATCTTTGCCTCTGAGGAGAGAGGTTTGGAATCATAAGATGGGTGCCCTACCTTTTTTCATGCAAAATGAGGGAGTTGTATAAAACAAAAAACCGAACAAAAAAAAAAAAAAAATACGAACCAGGAAATGTGAAATCAAATTCTCCTTGGCCCCCAGCTTCCCACATATCTTTAGATAATTGTTTTCTAAGATCTGTCATAAATTGCATGTCCACATCACTATGGTCACCAACATTGTCCTCTTCGATATTTTGATCTTCTTCATCAATAAGATCATCCTCTTCCATCACCTTATTCAATATGTCCCTAAATAAATCATCCTCAAGATCCCATCGACGAATAAAGTTGTTCAAAATACAACATGCCACAATGATCTTCACTTGTATCTTCATAGGATATCGTGGAGTAGTTCGTAGAAGGGTAAAACATTGCATCAACACCGAAAATGTTCTTTCCACTATATTGCATAACTTTGCATGATGCAAGTTAGATGGCTCGTGTTCAGTTCTAGGAGATTGCATTGTGGACCATTATTTTAGATGATATGTGGCGCTGTGACATGGGGCTAAAGCCCTAAACAAGTTCACATAACTAGCATCTATGAGATAAAGTTTTCCTACAAAAGAATATTAGACATTCTCGTTATGCCTGAAGAGGATAAGCTTTATGCATTTAATAACAAAGGGCTCAAAGCTTACTATCAGTTGTAACACGTAACCTATTTTGGGGCCATCTTTAAATTGCATATTGAAGAATCTTTGAGCTTGAGGCTGTCTAATGCCCCAATTTCGGACGCCGAGTTTACCGCCAAGGTACCCCAAGATCATAGTCTGCATGAGGTCCAATTTAAAACTTTTGAAAAAGTATAATGATCAACGGTTAAGTGCAGAAGTATAATAAAAGGTAGCATAAGCAATATAAATAATAGCAGAAGTATAAGGTACCAAATTAATTATATATCAAATGTAGCAGGGCATCTGTCTACTAATCTCAAAGTAAGAATATAGTCTGTACACATCAGATGAATGAAGACCCCATGCTCACAACAAAAGTCTCTCAAAACCCAAAAAAGAAGTGCACTCAATCCCCATGTGCAGGCACTCCAGTCTCCAGCTCGACCTCCTGGTCGGCCGATCCCCATCCGCGGTCTCCTGCTACAGTCACCTCGACGAGCGCGTCGTCCTCAGGGTCAGGGATAATAACTAAGCACCAAATGATGGGTCAGATCCAAGTATCTGGCAAGGCACAGTATACAAGTAACATAAGATGTATACATTAAAGAGAATAGAGACGAATACAGTATCATAAGAATTGCAACGATACAAATGTTAAGCAATTGAGCAAGATATAACAAATAGAATCAGTATAAAAAGTAAAGCATCTAGTCTAACCAACATCAATGTGGCACATTCACACGAGTTGGACACCGCAAGATATTATACCGTGGCCTTCCCATACTATAAACCAGTTGCGGCGGGAAAAGTAAAGTAACTATTCAAGGGATAACGAGCTCCGCCAATAATAACAACAATATCAACACTCTCATACTCAATAGACCGGAACCAGAATCACACCGTCCGTCTAGCCATAGCTCATCATAATAGCTCTAATCCATAACCAATATAACTCTCACTAGTGATGATCAATCCAAAGGTTAAGCTTATAATAATTGAGTGAATGCTAATGCCGACTCAAGGAAACAAGTGAAGGTCTGTGTCTGTCTAGGTTTGCCTTGCGCCAGCAAGGTCCTATCATGTCCATAAAGGTTCACGGTACATATCAAATCCAATAAATACAGACCAAGTCCAAGTCCATCATCAAATCCATTGCCAAGGCCCACAAATGCCATAGTCTTTGTCCAAACAGTCCAAGTATAACATCAATGCTCAATTCAGTAGTATTCAGTCCATTTTTATTCATAAATGGGCCATAAGTCCACAACAACCATCCTCTTCATTCTAAGGTACCATAACCATACATCCTTAAGCCATATGATGGCCCGCCTAGCCATTAACACGGGTCATTAATCACCAATCCATAACACCGGGTCACCACTAAGTAATCCTAGGTTCAGGTCATCCATTTCCCATTTAATTAACATGTCCAATCAATAGAAAAGGTACAAGATTGACAGCAATGAATTATGCATATTAAGTCTCCAAAACCAAGCCAATCAATGGAAAATAGCAAAGATCCAACCTAAGTAATGGCTTTCTTTCAGGTCCAGGTCCATGTCAGTCAATTTCTTTCCTAAAAGGTGTTTCAGATGCCATAGGATAATATATTTTAGTACTGTAGAAGTTATGGACATCTTCGACAATGTTTAAGGATCGAATCGAATTTCATTTAATACACTAGACCCTACTTTGGTGGTCCCCATGAGTCAAGGTTAAGCCAAACCATTAACTCATGCTTAATACATTGATAGGAGTCCATTTAGATAGTCAATAGCCCCATAACAGATCAAACATCAGAAACTGCATAACTGGAAGTCCTCAGTCTGCAGTGTATCTGGTCGACATCCTCCAACAGGCGGTCGACCAGGTACACTAGGAAGTCAGGATTCTAACTCCCAAGTTGACTTCCAGCATAGAGTATCCAGTCGACATCATGGCCACGATGTCAATCGGGTACACATGGAAACCTAACCAGTCACTTGGCAGTCAGTCTTTCCAATCCCGGGTTATGCCATTGGAATTCCTTTGTATTCGGTCGACATCCAGCAGGGCTGGTCGACCCGGTACATTGGAGTTCTAGGACTGTGGGAGAATTCAATTCCCGGTTATTTCTTGGATTCTCCTTTGTATCCAGTTGACACCCAGCCGTGCCGGTCGACCGAGTACGCTACGAATCCGGATTTTCAGATTTCTAGAACTTCTTCCATCAAACCCAATTTCCATAAGAAAAAACACATCTAATCTCATCCATTCATCATGGAAACATACAATAACAATACATACACTTCAATCATCACCCAACAATCACCAATTGGGCCATTTATCTTCCAAATGAGAAACATCATCCATCATTGACAAAAATCCATGAAAATAAGGTCAAAAGGTAGATCTATGCAATCAAACATCCAATTGAATTGAAATTACAGAATGAAATGACAAGAGTCATGCATTCCATATTAAATAGGTATATTGTACTTGCCTCTAATCCAATTGCAATGAAAACAGAAGAAATAGAGAAATCCAAGTTTCTATGGTCTTCCAATCACTCAATCAACCCAAAAATCCAAATCTAAGTAGATCTACAAATCCTAATCCCAAAATCACAAGAGAATTGCAATAAGAAATGAAATCAAGAGAGAGAAAGAGAGATTTCCAGGGAAATTCAACTAGAAGAGAAAAGTACCTTGATTTGTAGAGAGATGAGAGATCTATGAGATGAGAGGGATCCTTAGAGAAGATAATATTAGTAACTTGTAGTAGTTCTCCTTCTTGCTAGGAGCTTAGATTTAGGGTTTCTAGAGAGAGAAAGTGAGGGAATTCTTGGATGAAATTAGAGGGAAAATGAGAGAGAAGAGAGAAAAGAGAGGGAAATGAGAGAGAGAGAGAGAGCATGAAGCTTGTTTGGCATGAGGGAGGGTTGTTTTATAGTTTGTGTTGGAAAGGAAAATACTAAAATTTCCTCCTTTGGTTAGTTGTAAATGAAGATAAGTACATAGGCTTTTAGGTCACTTTAGGTGGAATTAGAATATTGTCACGAGGAAACCCCTCCTATTACTTCTAATTACTAGCAAGGGCCTCTAACTCACAAACAAACTCCTACAATTACAATTGACACCCTATAGAACCGATAAAATACAAAAAAAGACTAATTCCTAGAAAATATACTACAATACTAGTAAAAAACTACTCTACCTTAGTAATCCCTACTAATTAGCATAATTATATATAAAATACTATAGTTAACATTATTCAAATATAAGTAAGGGTCCACAATGAGTGGGGCCTCACAGGCTGATCATTTCCATCCGTAGACATACTGGAAACTCATATCAAATGATACAATAGTCATAACATTTTGTGATAATCAACCCTTCAAGTCTAACCCATGTGGGTATATGTGTACCGTCTATCGCTTCAACACAATCCTATAAACAAATACAACATGCAATAAAATATAGCATATAATTTTGTATTGTTGCCTCTTTAAAATGTTACATTGAAAATTGTGTAAAACAAATGATTATTTGCAATCTCAAGTAGACACTCTCATTTGGATTGCTACACATAATATGGCGCGAGCTTTATAATCATATTCAATGTCTTATTATAGTATCGGTTGCTTGTCTCCCCTAAATGCTGAAACAAGTTTTGCATTATTCAATCTCTTTGGCTATGACCAACAGTGAATAAAAATATTCTCAACTGCTCCTCTACCGTCATTGTGCGAGAGTCTCTTAAAAGGCCCCCACATTTTAACTCATTGGTCAATAGTAGGAAATAACCACTGCTCATTTTGAATACTTCAAGACATTACAGGTGTCACGACCCCAAAATGGAGGTAGGATGAAGGGGTGGTGATTAGGATAATCATTGTAGCATAATCTTTGTTTTCCCCTGGATCCGCACAGGTGAGAATTTCAAGATCCATCACCATCATGATACATTTAGCGGAAACTTGCATTGCGGTGCAACCCGAAGTCTGGAGCTCATCAAATTCCACATTGCATCACTAATGTCTTATTAGCTGAATGATATTATACATCATATCATCATACTGGTATAAACATAAATAGAGGACAACAAAGTTCAACAAGTAAACATGATAAGTTATCCCCATATTTCAAATTAGAAATTAAAAAAGAAGTATTAATTACATTCCCCGAAATAAAAGGCCAACAGAGTGTTAGAGTTTTTCTTTTATTGCAATTTGATAGGATGCATTTATTTCCTTAATCTTGAGATCTTCATGCATAATCCATATTCATAATCTTTGTTTTTAGAGTAAATTAGTGAAAGGTCCCTCATAGAGGTCTTGTAAGGCCTCCAGTCCATCAACTTTTCCTCTAAGGCCTGTAGTCCATGCAGCTTGGACATATTTCGGTGAGAGGTCCCTAGACGCCACCTCATGGCGAGAGGTCTCTAGATACACCAACTCATACATTTTCATGATTGATTCACCCTTTCAACTGATTAGGCAGAAAATTTTAAATCTTCCATTCTCCCTTTCTTATTTCTATGCACAGAACTTAACACCACCGTCAAAGAAGATGCCGATGTGAGCGGTTTTTGGCAGTGGGGGTGTCTTAAACCCCAACCCCAACCTCGACATGCCCACACAAATGTTCTTAATGATACCGCCTTCCACAAAAAGGCTAGGATTTCCCTAAGGCTTGGGCAATCCTGCACGGACAGAGATTAACGAGATTAAGTCAAAGGAGTTTTCAAGGTTGCTAGACGTTGGAGTCACGAGGTGGAAACTCTTGTTTCATGCCCATTAAAGATCCACAGTGCATATTTTTCGTTTGATAGAAACAAGTAGTGGAGAAGTCTTAAGAAAAGATAAAAGGTTTGTTGACTTTTGAAAAAAAAGGGGTGCGGGGAGATTCATGTCTTGCTGGGTTCTCATTGCAGGAGCCATCGCTGGAAGAGACAAGGTGCAGAGAATAAATTTCTTTGTAAACTGATCACCGGAGAAGGCTGCCAGTACGCCATCATCATCGTCGGACGACGCAGGCCACATCCGTCAGAGTTCGCCTGTCGCTGGTGAAGAAGTAGCAAAGCGGTGTAGTGTCCACGGTTCTGTTGCAGAAACAAAGCCTGTTGAGGAAGAAGATAAGACCTAGTTGGGTTACTTTCTAAGCCAGGGGTCAAGTTCAGGTCAATTCTAACCCATCCGCAGCAGGAAGCCCAGTTCAGCATTAACCAGCAGCTAGCCAGGGCTGACTTGATTTGTTGAATTTATCTGAGTTTTTGAAAAAATTATATGAGTATTTGTCAAATTTATCCGAGTTTCTGATTTTTTTTGTCAAATTTATTTGAGTTCTGTACAAATTTATCTAAGTTCTGGACAAATCTATCTGAGTTCTTGAACAAATTTATCTGAGTTCTGAACAAATCTATCTGAGTTTTTGGCAACTTCATTTGAGTTTTTGAAAAATATAGCTGAGTCTCTGACAAATTTATCTCCATTTTGAAAATTTTGATTGAGTTTTTTAACGAATCTTTCTGTGTTTTTGGCAAATTTATTTGTATTTTCTTAGATCTATTTGTATTTTTGAATTTTATTTGTGTCTTTCGAAATTTATTGTATTTTTTGAAATAAATTTAACTGAGTTTTGACAAAAAATACTTGAGTTTCTGGAAAAACTTTCTGAAATTTGAAAAATTGGTTTATCTTAGTTTTAGCAAATGTATGTGTTTTTTTAAAATTTATTTGCATTTTTTATTTTATTTACATCTTTTGAAATTTATTTACTTTTTTTGAGATTTATTTGCATCTTTTCAAATTTATTTGTGTTTTTTTGAAATAAATTTAACTGAGTTTTGGCAAAAATACTTGAGTTTTTGGCAAATTTTTCAGAAATTTGGAAAATTGATTTATCTTAGTTTTGGCAAAAGTGTTTGCGTTTTTGGAATCTTATTTGCTTTTTTTTTTAATTTATTTCATTTTTTGAGATTATTGCGTTTTTTGAAATTTATTTGTGTATTTTTAGAATTTATTCGAAAATCTCATTAATGAGATTCCATTGATCGTGGCCAATTAAATGGTAGTTGACCATTATTAATGGGATATCCCACCAATCATGGGATATAATTTAAAGAAATGGTAAATTAGATAAATCAAGTATGAGAATGTGATAAAGGACCTTTAGCTGTATGGCTTTTTTTTGTGGACTGTTTGCAACAAAGTCATACTTTGAGGGACCTCTGACCAAAGGCCCCTTGTTTTTTTTCTTTTTTTCTTTTTTGTATGTTATGCATGTTTTCAAAATCTTTATGTTACTTTAGATCATGAAGTTTTTATCTCAGCTTTTCAAGGTTTCAAGTGTTTGATCTTAGGTTTGAAAATTCATTTCAAGCTTTCCAAAGGTTTCCACTTTAAATCTATATTTTGGTGTGAAAGGTTCATGATTTTAGAAAATCATTTTTTATCCTTTTTAGTCATGAATCCAAGCTTTAATTCAGTGGCCCTGAGTCCCTTGGAATATTACCCTCAAAAGTATCAATTTTCTGAATTATTAGAAATTATAGACAGTGTCCAGGTCGACCTGCTGTGTGGCTGGTCGATCGGCCCAAGGGACCCGGTCGATCGGGAAATGTGCCCGTTACAGTTTCATTTTAAATGAAATGTGACCGTTGGAGCCCGGTCAACCCGGCCCTGTACCAGGTCGACCAGGGGACTAGCCGTTGCCAACTTTATGGCTATAAAAAGGGACCTTTTCCTTAGGAAAAAGGGCTGAACTTTTGAGGAGTTTTGAGGCCAAGGAAGGAGGATCCTTTAAGAGCATTAGTGAAGGAATTATGGGGCTATTCCATTGATTCAATCTTGGATTCATCACTAATGGGTATGTTCCCTTCCTTTAAATATAACATGCTATGTTTTAATCTATCTCTTTTAAAAGCATGATCAATTGGTTGTTTTAAATTGCTCATATATTGTTTTCATAACATGCTTATAACTTTAATCATAATTAGCCTTGGGTTTTCAACATTTGATCAATCATTCACTTGAGTTTGATTTTTTGTTTCAAAACCAACTTGTTAGTCTTAAGTTGTACTTATTCAAATCAAGTTTGGTCATTTTGAAAAACCGCGTGTTTGTCATTTTACTCCATCTCTTACATGTGACTACCATCTTTGCATCATTTAAAATTTCCTTTTCTAAGAAGAGATAGAGTGGTTCAAGTACATGCATCAATCATAAACTTTTACAATCATATGCATGTACCTAGAAGTTAAAATCACATTTTTTCAAATCAGCCTATTAAGGGCATTGAATTGCACTTAGTTGTTCTCTTATTCATGCATTCTTAGGCATAATATTTGAGAGAAGTTCTTCTTGATGTAAAGGTTGGTGCTTAGCCTTGAAAAAGAATAAAGAGTGTTTGTAAAGGTTAATGCTAAGCCTTGAAAAGTGTTGTGGTCTTTTGTAAGATTGGAGGTTAGCCTAAACCTTAAGTTGATAGTGGAAATATCGGTAGGGAAACCGGAAGTAGATGTAGGCATGTTTAGCCGAACCACTATAAATTTGCTTGTTGTGGTGATTGCTATTTAGGTGTGTAAATGATGCTTCTATGATCCCTGCTTAGTTATGAATGTCAATATTGTATGATTTCTCAAGTTTCTTACTTGTCATTAGATTCACCACTTTAAGTCAAGATAATGAATCTACAAAGCATAATTGACATTGAATTAAAAAGAATTGGTCTAAGTTTTTGAGTTCACCCTATTCACCCCCCCCCCCCTCTCTCCCTCTCTAAGGTTTGGTTCTGGACTTTCACAGAGGCCAGTAAAACAGAATACAAAATCCAAAATAATACTCCCAGGTATTTCGCGTCTCATATGCAAGGAATGGAGTCTACATATTGACAACCTCTGCATCTCAATCACACGTCACTTGTGGCTCAACAACCGCCTCCTTTAAAATCATACCAGGGTACAGGTCATGAAATCATACATATGACACCAAGCATGGATCAAACAAATTGCATGGCAAGTGTCCAAAAAAAACACGTCTGCAAGTACAAAGCAGAATGTGTATGACATAATTAATTAGAGGTCAGGTAACGGTATTACTATGCAAAGTCAGTGCAGCATGAGTAAAATAACAGACTCAATAGTAATAGAAAAATATACTATAGCCTAAATGGCGACCACGTCGCATAATCTTTGGAAGGGGAGAATTCACTTGCCCCAATCAAACTGACTGATAGTACCTTTGAACTCATCCGGTAGTTTATAGCCATCTAAAATCTTTGGCCATGCCACAGGGGTACCTGGTTTGGCACGGACAGGGTAGCTACTTTAGTGACATCGGTCATATACAGGACTACAAACTGCAACGAGCAATATATGCTCGGTTCGGTTATTAATCAAGAAGTAATGAGTAATTCAGTTACCCAAGAGATGTATGTGTAAGTATGGGAGTTGACAGACAATTAGAATGCTTAAAAATGGAAAACGATGTTGATTCGGCTTTTAAGATAAAAAAAACCAAGTTAAATCGGGCTTAAAACAGTAAACCAAGTTGAAGTGGGTTTTAAAATAATATTTTCAAAGTCTGAGGAATCCTACAAAAAAACGGGCAGCATTTCGAGTAGAAATAGGGGACCCAAATGGGTGGTAGAAAGTCAAAGTGAAGGTAACTCGAAAGGGCAGTGAATGCTCGCACGTTAATCGAGAAATAATCTAAGGATCCTGATACATCCAATCGCCAAGCAGGGCAAAAATCGCACATTAAGACCCAATGACGTCCCGTAGAGCATACTATTAGGGTAGGGTTGACATGGTGCATAAAATATATATGATACAAGTACGAAAAGTTTGATTAAAATAATCCTAGAATTGCAAGTACGGTGACTCCCAAAGTAATACGCTCAAATGGATGGATATTATGTGCATTTTTGTACACTTGATGCATTTGGAAGGTGGGAATATCCAAGGCCTTAAGTAGGATAAAAATCCAAGTAATCATGCTCCACATGCCCTCTTGATTTACTTGGGTTAGAATACAGTTGGAAACCAAGTTGGTCAAGGTCGAGGTACAGGGTCCACCAATGATCTAAGTTCTAGGTTTCCTTTTCAGGAAAAAAAACCCATACTTTGTGGGAGTTATATAATTTGAGCACCATTTAAACTATGTTTCTAAATTCTAAATTGGTTTTTCCAAAATTTTCAGAATTTGTGGGGAGGAAATCGAGTGAAAATAGTCCAAGTAAGGCACCAAACATAGCCCCAAAAGAATGATTTTGTGGGCCCACAACGGGCCGCTGATCGCTGCATGACTGGCCGCGCCACCCCGATCGACCGACTATTAGTTTTGACTATCCCAAGCCGCTGTAGCCACTGGACAACAGCTAGTAGCCTAGGAGTTGGCCATTGGGTAGTAGCCTACTTGCCTGTGGGTGATAGGTCTTAATGAGGCCCACCTCAGAATTTGGGCAGGAAGGGAGTAATGAGGTCTAAAAGGGACACAAGTGGAGTCCACCATGATTGCTTAAACAAGATTAAAAGAGGTTAAACCCATTTCATTAGGGCCCCAAAAAGAAGCATAATCCCACTATTAATGCATGTTTTCAATACTAACAATCCCTTAAGTGGAATTAACAATATTAATTGGGGATCCAAGATATAAAATCACTAATTAATTTACTCAATCACCAAAGATGTATGATAAGTATTAACCATCTCGAACTCAAGCACGATTAATACCACTATGTAAAACTAGAATCAAAGATAACCAAACAAATTATGCAAATTAGGCCCTGTTTGGCATCATGCCACTCAAACATTCCCAAGTTCCGACGAGTTCAGGCATCTGTTCCAGATTTTACTCTCGCTGGAACAATGTTTAGGAACTTGACTCGCCGGCGTAGAAAACTCAGAACGAAAAATATTCATTTTTTTAAATCAACCGGCTAGCACAAATACAACTGTCTCCATATCTTCTCTCGCATCAGTCTCTGGATTTTCTCTTGCATGCATTTCTCTCTGCGCACCTCTCCTTCTCCACCTCATTGCAACTCTCTCTCTCTTCCCCATCCACACCCCTTTTCTTTCTCCATAACTTCTCTCTCACCCACCTTATCATGTCCCACCATATGTAGCCTTTTGGATTTTGAGTAGTAACGAAGGAGATTTGCACAATGGATGGATTGGAAAGAAATATATGAGATGGTATTTTGGTTATAGATGGGGATGATCGTCACAGCCGTGAAAGAAGATCCTGGCAAGGGTTTGTATGATATGATTGAGATGGGTCATGGTCTGCAGCAGACAAGATTTTGAGTACTGTTTGGTTGGTGAAATTTGAATGGGGAGGAGGATCTGAAAAGGACGAGTTTGGGTTTGATGTGAAATTTGAATAAAACTCTCTATCAAATTTGTAGATTAAAGGGTTTTCTCAGTAGAATCATATTAACTATTCTATTCATCATTCTCGATTGTCTCTATTTTTTCCCCATTTTTATATTTCTATTTTTTCCTTCTTTTTTTTTTTGGAATAGCCCATTGCCAAACAAGTTTTGCATGATATGTTCCCAGCGGAATAATTTGTCATAACAATGCCAAACACGTTTTCTACAGTCCACTCTCAGCACAATCTTATTCAGTACAACCCATTCTCAATATAGAACAAGAACAACTAAGGAACGATGTCAAACAAGCCCTTAATTAGACACTTGCTTCTAATCAGGAGTCAATTCAACCCTTAACACACGGTCAGTCCAAGCTCCAAACCAAGAGATTTCTCTTTTCCAAACAATCCACGAAAATCTCCCTAAAATAAAACTCATTCACTTTCAAAAACCCAAACCTCTAAAAACCAAAGCAAGTGATGAAAACGAATTCTAAGCTAAGAAATATTCAAGAATGGGAGAGGGCCTACCTCTTAGAAGTCTAAGAAAAAGAAGGGTGATGGATGAAGGGCCTGCCATTGATGAATTCATACCAAAACAACATATGTCACTTAGTTGACGACGTAGAGCTTCTTAGTGGGTTTGAATCTTGCAAGAGAGCCTCTAAGTAGATATTTTTCACCAAACCATGGAAGAATAAGAGAATGAAAAGACGAAGAAAGAAGAGACGAGGAATTCACTTGTTGGCCAATGGAAATAAGGGAGTTATTGTGTTCGGTGGGGTAGGTGGGAGCATTTAATGAGAGGGAGAGGATTGGTGAGATATTTTGTGAAAGGGTAGTTTGTGAGTTTGTCACGATTTAATTGAACTTTTAATGCGAAAACGAAGGCCTTCAGGACCTCGGACAAACTTGGTCAAAGAAGAAGAATTGTGGGTCATGAGAAGAGCTTCCCAACAAGCCCAAAATCAGAATTTTCAGAGATTGGTGACAGAAGTTGTGATTTTCCAAACTGCGGTGTACACCTCAAAAAGTGTGATGGTGGTCAATTGGACTTTCTGGACCTCGGATGAGTTTGTTTTGCCTGAATATGAAAGTTGTTGGGCAGGTCAAAATCTAATTTTTGAGCTCAAGAATGATGCATTTCAAGGTTCTGATAGAAAAAGTTAACTGTTTGGTCAAAGCCTATCAATTTATGAATGAATTGGTCATTTAAAGAATTTCAGGTCCTCAAATTGAGTCGAGTTGAATACAGAAGTTGTCAGGAATAACAATCTCGATCTAAGAAGCTCAAAATAACAAATTTACAAAATTTATGGATAACCCCCGAGTCTCACTTGAAATTACAAACATGCTCCAAAAAGAGGTCATACTAGATTCAATGTTCTCAAAACTTCTCAAAGCTATTATAACACACAAAACACCACTATTGGCCTCTAATCCCACTTAGTAATCCTAACCATAGAATTAATTAGTGCTAATCCTAGGATTAAGAGGTCAGGTTCTTACAATGGGGGTGTACAGTCAAGATCTCATTGAGATAAGTCTTTCCACTTTGTCCAAATTCATGAACTTTGTCTTCAGTGAGATATTGGTAAGGGTACCACAAAAGACATGTTCATGTAACAATATTAGTTTCAGTAATACAAAATATTGTCAATCCATGCTGCGGGTGAAGACAAAAATGAAACCAATTAATATTAGCTATGACATTCCAAGAAATTGAATAGAATTCATTTGTTGTCCACAATTTTCACAAATTAATAAAAGTGTTCATAATATTCCAACAAAATGAATAAAAGACATTTCTTTTCTAAATATCTTATGTCTTAATAAAAACATACATGACATAAAACAAAAAAAGCATAAATAAGCCCCACCTCACAACCAAAACCATGAGTTACAAGTCCAAAATAACAGTCCAAAATATCAAATTAAACATTGTTAAGGAAGTTAAGTATAAAGATATGGCGGTGGTCATTATCTAAGGCAAAAAACTGCGAGGCCATCATTTCAATCTCTATCTATCGAAATACAACTAACTTTATTATCGTTTCTAGATCAAGAGGTAGTATTGCTTTTTGGAAAGTAGAAATGATTTAGTAATTAGTTTTTATTAAGACCTTGTTGTCTTTTACGCTATTACCCACTATCAGATCTCTTTTCTCAAAAAGATTAGTGGAAACTTTAAGAGAAAACCCAACTAGCAGCTCTAAGAAACTAGAAGAGAACTAAAAGAGAAAGAGGAGTTGTGCAACACTTGCACAAAGGGGCTGGGTGTGTTCTCCTTGTTATGGACGTCCAAGGGGGTGTGTTTCTTCCTTTTTATAGCACAAAAAAAAAACCTATTACTAATTAAAATAGAAGTCCAACTCCATTAAGAATTAGTAATTTTCTCCTTTCTAATTACTATAGAAGTCTCACTTCCACAACAATTAGTAACTTACTATTACTACTATTAGAAGTCCTACTTCAAATAGAAATAGTAACTTTCTAATTCCTTCCTTTTGAGTTCAAGTAGGATTAGTATATTTCCAATAACTTGGGCTAGCGTGGGGACCACTAGTGATTCCATAGAAAGCTGGCTCCAACTGGAACACCGCGACCCCACATCTCATGTGCAATCTGGGCCCATAGTTAATTGCAAATAACACCACTATATAAATGCAATTGCACTCCAGTCTCAGGAATAAATTACAAAGAAAACCCTAAACTTCCCGATTACCACAAGAAGGCCCCTCTATCAATATTCATGGATCAATTGGATCAAATTTGTCCATTCCAATCTTAGATCCACATCTTATTATCCTTGAGCCCCAATTAATAACAGTGATCATTAGTACCATCTAATTAACTCTTAATTGAGATGAGTGCGCACTTACTAATAACAAATTCCATTAATTGGCACTAGGAGATAATATAGATAGATTTCATCTTGACCATTGGATGCTCCCCAGTCCTACTACCACATACCCAAGACACCGAGGTGTTAACTTACATTTGGCCTCACTCATTGGTGAATCAAAGTAAATGAATAGATAGAAACTTAAGTTCAACAATGTCTAAGGATTGAGGGCCTATTGCTAGGGAATTATGAGAGTTCCATAAGGTGCTTTTCATGGTCTTTCAATACATCCAATGTGAGCACCGTGATTCAGAATCTTACATTCTGATGATCGAGACAAATCACAATATTTCATAGTGATCAAAGTGCTGCAACCTTATTAGATGAGATGCCTAGTTTCATCACTGGTTGTGAAGATATTTAAGTATAAGATTTGTGACACATGTCTCCCGTGTGTGGATCTCATCCATACACATATATCACATCTAATATACTAATGAGACCCAGTTCATCTCATAAACCATCATGTCATATATATTGGTTATGTGCATTAAGTAATAAAACACCATTTATCTCATGAATGGAAATCATAATTTTGTTTATGAATAAAGAAATTAATTAATTTATTACATCTTATGTTGGATTGAGTCCATACAATCTAACAATCAAACCCCATCCCTCAAACCCAAGGGATTGGCCGAGTGGTCAGGACAATGGTTCCTCCCTCCTCCGGAGCTAGAGGTCTTGGTATTGTTCCCTGGTTCCCCCCTCTTCAGGAATTGAAGGTTAAGTCCACTAGTGCTATCACATGGGGGCCATAGGTGTTTTACTCGACTTCTCTTAGGGGCCGGAGGGATTTGTCCAGCCCAAAAGGGTTGGGATCCCTCCGTTAGCAAAAAAAAAAAAAAATCCATCCCTCTGAGATAAACCTTCCAGGAATTACTTTGCCTTCTTTGCACATCTCAAGCATGATGTGGAGGAGCACATCATCATGTGCCTCCATCCACCCCTATTCGTAGCATGGTAGCTAGTTGGTTTAGAACTCTACAATTTACAATGAGTATTAAATATCGAAGGAAGCGTATAAAAAAAATACCAACCAACAACAAGGCCATCTCCAACACAGCCATCTCCACTCCACCCATTACATGGCAACAAGCATTTAACTGCTTTAATCCAAGAATAATTTAACATTTACGACAAACAACCCACAACCAGCTCATACAACCACATGAATACATTCTTAGCCCCATGTTTATTAATTTTGTTGCCCTACTTTCCATTTACTCAATATAATTACATGTGACTAGATTACCTATAATTGGCTATGGCAAAACAAAGCGAGCTACTTACCATTAGCTTGCATACAAAAGGTCTACACAGACTGGCAGCCTTCACTTTGTCAACATTCAAATAGCATCCACACCCAGCACTGGAGACATGACACATCTTTGTATGACTTCTAAAATAACACTCTAACATACCCATCACCATACCCAATTAACAATATTGGTAGAAGAAAAACGAATCCAAAACTCCAACCCAAAGTTTCAGCATTTGAAGCTACCAAATAACATTATCGGTTTTAAAAAAAAAAAAAAAGGCAACCAAGATTTCAACCCCACTAAAAAGTTCAACATTTGTGATACATCTTTGAAGTTCCCAAAATATTAGTAATGGAAAAAAAAAAAAAAAAAAAACCAACAACCAAAACAACAATCCAAACACCCCCACCACTATTACTAAACTTCTCCAAACCAAATTTCCTCCAAGCCAATGAGGGAAAAAAAAGAGAGGCAATTCATGTATCTTTCCCCAGCTACCTAGAAAATGCATGTTACAATTCACTAGCCCCTATTATCCAATGCATCTCCTAATCATTAACTATTATCTTATCCCATCAGGAATTGAGAAAATCCTTTGGCAGAAGTTCTAATTGAAGAAGATGACTTTTAAGGGTACTAAGATCCAATCTTTATTGCGTTCAAAGACAAGAAAATTAAAAGAAAAGTTGCTTATAATTAAACTCCATGAAAATATATTAATTATTCAACAAAAAAATCAAAATGATGTCATCTACAATTATTCCATTGGAAAATATAGGAACCTAACATACAAATAAAATAATAGAAATAATAAAGAAAAAAAAGAAGCAATATCCTTGTTGAAGCCTAAATCTACAATACGTAAGGCATTTGGTAGACTTAGGTATCCTCCACAAACTCCTCGAGACAGATGGTACAATTGTATTTGGAGTTGTGATGCATCTCTTTCTTGAATATTTTAAATAAATAGAATTCAAAAATTCACAACCATCGATTTGGCCTCCACTTGTTTCGCCATCCACATGCAAAGAATCACCCCTCGCAACAAAACCCCTACCACTCACCTCAAACACAACATCCACTTCAAACCCATCCAACTAACGGTATCACAAGTATATCTTCGTGCAAAACTAGATAGTCAAATGATGTGCATATTTTTGCATAAACTCCAAATCTTCCATTCCACAAGGAAAAGATGCAAGATGGAGGGAAAATGGCAAAAAGGTAAAAAAACAAAAAACAAAAAACAAAAAAACAAAAAAACCCTCGAACCTGACTTGTGGTTGTGAACGAATCGACCGAAGATAGGGGGTCAGTGGAGTTCGACAGTGGAAAGAGGGCTAGAGTATGCCGGAGAGCTGCATTGTTGAAGCCGAGATAGAGAGAGGAGTGAGAGAGAGTTCAGTCGTAGTAGAGCTAGAGCAATAGCCTTTTCCAGTTGCAACAACAAAGGGTGGTCACAGCAACAAGGTCTGGTCCGATCACCTCCCGTCGCACCAACAACAAAGAAAAGGGTTTGATGTTGAAGGAAATAGACTCAAAATTGAGAGAGGAGTTGAGGTCGAATTTTGCGGAGAAAGTCAGTTTAAATACCTCTCCCTTTAAAAGCGGTGATTTTTGGGATCTAATGGGGGTGGCCCGAATGAAGAAAATTATAGTTTTTTGGAAAACAAGATGTACTCTTTCTTCAATTCCAGATGCAACAAACATGGATTTTCCACCCAATTATGGAAAGCCAACGAGGAATCCTCCCTAAAAACCGTTGCCAAACATGCCCTAAGTAGAAACAAAGATGGTGGATGCCTTAACCTCGATCAGTTTTGAGAAATGATTGCATAGTCGACCCCAATTGTAAGCATCATCTTGTCGGAGATGAATTGAAATTCTGAAACTTCCAAAACTATTGTACAATGAGACAATTATAACATCAGAAAATACCATTCCTTCGATGAAGAAGTTATTAAAATCAATGGTAGATGTCTCTTCAAAGTTGAGTGTGTTCAATGTCCCAGAAATGAAGAATTTCTTCTTAGTGGTGAATGTCATTATTATTATGTATTGTTTGGGCATCAAGTTTCTTTGAAACATTCTTGCTTAGATGCGGATGTGTTTTGCAAGATGGTAAGAAAATTAAAGATTTATTTGTTTCATCCGCTTCTAAGTTACATGATTAGAAAATTAGTTTCAAATAATGTTGCTTCCATTTAGCATGCAAGATTTGGCATCTTAGCATGGACAAGTTGAAAGTTATGGTGCCAAAAATTTAGTGAAGGGGTTGCCGAGATTGATGGCATTTGGTAGTGACGAGAGGAGTGTGACAGGTGTCAGTATTAAAAGATAAATCGTCTCTTATTTGATGAGTCCTTCAAGGCTCAATGCATTGGAGTTGGTACATAGTAATTTGGACGATGGGACTTTGTTGCACTCCTTCATATTCGAGTTATTGCTATGTGTTTCTATTCATTGATGAAAAACTAGATGTATTCTCAAAATATAACAAATTTAAGAAGACTATTGAATGTGTATTCAAGGAGAAGACTAGACATTTAAAGACGGATATTGGTTGTGCCTGTATACCGTAACAAAATGGAGAGGTGGAGAGAGATTAAGAACACTACAGAGACATGTAGATTGATACATAGTGATTTGAAGCGTCTTTGTTGTACTCATTCACATTCGAGTTTTTGCTACATGTTGCTATTCATTGATGAAAAATTAGATATATTTTCAAAATGTACTGTTGAATGTGTATTCAAGGAGAAGACTGGACATTTAAAGATAGATAATGGAAGAGGGTTTCCCTTCATTTGTAATGAGAAGACATTAAAAGAGAGCTCACTTGTGCCTTGTGCCTATGCACCACAGCAAAATGGAGAGGTAGAGTGAGATTAGGAACACTACGGAGACATGTAGAATTTGGTTACATACAAAGAAATCACTTATGGCAGTATGGGTAGATAATATAGCATGTGTAATTAATGTAATAAATCAGGTGCCTTTTAGACCAATTAATATTAAGTTTCCTTCTAATGAAATATTTAGTGGGAAAAACTAGTGTGAGATATTTTAAAATGTTTGGTTTGTGCCATACGCATGTTCTCGATGAATGGAGAACCAAATTGGAAACTGACACGACCCGAGCTCAAGATATAGATTAATCAGAGTTAACCCCGAGTCGCGTTGCATACTTACTCTCGTGAACTTCAATCACATAAAATTCACAAGGGATATCAATTGTACATTATGCGGAATATAAACAAATATACATTGCTTATATATAAAAATAAAAATTCATTTACACTATGAACAACCAATCACTTGCATATTTAAATACAATGCAAGGATCAAAAGTGTGAAACGTTTCCAAAACAAATATTCACTCAAAGTTTTCATTTCGATTTCCATTTCAATATCATAATCATATGATATTGCTTCATTTCCACTCAACTAGTTCTCCTGGAGGAACCGGATTGGTCATCTCCGCTAGCGCTGTGGCCTCAAAAGGACCGGCATGGGCAGCTATGCCTGTAATGCCATCAATAACACTATGAATTTGACAATTCAGCAATGTATAAACAGGTACATGATTTAACATGCTAATCACATATTCAATTTGTCTAATTCAATGTTAGACCAATATCAATACAATACATATTCACTAAGAGTCTTATTATTTGGCAAACTACGATAGCATTTCATTTCAAAATTACCATCTTCCTAATAAGGAATGATTACTATCTTCCATACGGAAGGATTCATATAATGTGGGATTTATCAGTGTCCGGGCCAGGGATAACTGATATCACCATGGAGTTCCGGAATACTCCCAAATAATCTGCTGCAGCAGTAACAGCTCTAAAGAGCTTATAGAAATCACCATGTAGTGCCAGACTCAATGAATAACACATTAATTTCGTTAAATTACAAATTAACGGATGCAATTCAATAAACAATTCTTTTCAATTATGATTCATGTCGAATACCTTACAATATACAATTCAATTTACAATTTCAATTAAATAATACCAACCATTCTAGTGAAATCCTCAGTTGTTTAATGTACATGTTATTCTCGATGGCATCACAATTAATGTGTATTCTGTACATTAAAGTCCCCTTAATTCACACCCATGGAGGTAAAACAACATCCAAAGTTATCGATAATTCTCCTTTTTATTGTCCATTAAGCTTAATAACTCTCAATTACTTTATAATTAGTTTCAAGATTAATTTACAAACTCATTTAAACACATAGGAAGAGCTTTTGATTCAAATAGAATCACCTTAGTTCGGACTCATTTTGAGTCATGCAATCAATTGGAAATGTAGAACATTAGATTCTACGTTCCAAGAGCTTTCCATCGATATATAGAACTCCAAAATCCGACTAACGGTTAAAAAGTTATTGCCGATTGAAAATCTACCAAAATTAATGGTTTGCCAAGAGCTCGAACGTTCCTGTACAAGAGTTCGAATGTTCCTTTGCAGTACGTTCCAAGCCAAAAACTAGTAATGACAAGAGTTCGAACGTTCAGTACAAGAGTTCGAACGTTCAAATTAAGAGTTCGAACGTTCGAGTGCAGAATTTTCAGAACAGAACCTTTAAAGTTCTGTTTTGCACTGGACTTTTTCCTAACATTTTCTACTCATTTATAGGTCTTTTCAAAGACCACTTAAACATAATTTGAGTCTCTAATATTCCATAAACAATTTATCCATTATTTATAACCAAATGGAAATTGTTCACAAAAATCAAATTTAATGAATCATACAAGTCTACATACACATGAACTGATTTTCCCTACAATAAAATTCTGGAACCTCCTGTTCCTTTCCTCAAACATCACTATACACAAAATAACACTTCTATTCCATCATCTAAACACCATATAAACAATCCATTCATTCAAATAATTCCACTTCTATAGATAACATGATTCAAGAATCTAATTCTCCCAAAATCAAATGAAGACTACATCAATTAGCACTTAATCATTAACAAACTGATTATACTTGCCTTTAGCTGTGATTTAACACAAAAACCCCTCTCTTTTCCAAGCTTCACTTGATACAAAACCACTCTATTCAAACCCTATCATCATCAAATCATTCAAATCCAAACTCAATGAGCTTTTTAGATGGAAAAGGGTTTAAAGAACTCATTTACAACAAAAATTACTCTTTAACACTTACTTGATAACTTGTGGAAAGGAAATTTGAGATTTCCTTCAAACTTTACTCTAAGAAATCCAAGCAAGGAGATGAAGACAACTCTAAATCCCACACCAACTTAATCTCTTAAAACACTTTTGATGAAGAAAACTACAAAGAAATGAAGATGAAAGACAGTTCTCTCTCTCTCTCTCTCTCTCTCTCTCTCTCTGTTGCTGAGATGAAAGCACCGAATGAAACATTCAAATGACATGGAGCTGAGTCCATTTGACACGTATAACATGCACTTTTGTACATAAACCCTTCTTCTTTGATTTATTCTTAATTTGAATCAAATTAAGACTCAATTGCTTCATCTTAAGTCAAATGAATATGAGTATGTTATGAAAGTTATTGTACTCATTGAGATACACACGATGATATCACATTTCACCACATTTGATGAAATACGCTAAAATCCGTATTTACGAAAATGTCCTCAACTTCACTAATTTGAGTCTAAAATCAACTCTATTGAGTTAATCTCTCTCAAATTTGTTCATTATGGTGTAATCCATTCAAATGAGACTTATTCAATTCATGTTGCTTATTAATCACGCTTATCTCGATTAATTACACTTAATTCACATTAATCTCGATTAATTAGAGTTAATCTTGATTAACTCGGGATAGAGTGTAACAGAAACTAAGGAGAAAATATTATTTTTACTCGCTTATAATAAAAGAAGAAAGCTTTAAAGGGCATGAATTTCAAAATAGATAACTTTATAGTTCAAAGAATGTTGTGTTTGAGGAAGTTTCCTCTTACAAAGTTAAAAACAATGCTGCTATTGGGATGTTAGATGGTGTAAATAGTTGCAACACATTTAGCAACTGGACTAGAGCATTCCTCCATTCTTCTCACACGATACTATCCCCACTAGGATTTCTTCTGAAGAAGATTCACCTCACACCACGGTTAGCAAACACCAAGGTATTTGTGGATTTACATATATTAGATCCAATAGTCACAAGTTTTTTTACAATTTTCTCACAATCCATGATCAATCAAGCCCTGAAATCTGGATCACTATCTATTTTTGGCCTTTTAAAAATTATGGATGGTTTGGATTTTCATTGTGGGTCCCACAAAAATTAAAAAATAATTCTTTAGGGTGTGGACTCTTTTCTGTAAATATCTCAAAATACATGAGAAATTAGCGATTGGGAATTGACCAACAAGTTGTTTTGGACCATCTAAACATTATGGGCAGTTTGGATCGTGATTGTGGGACCCATATGGTAGGGTTCCAAAGCAAAAATCAGATAACACAATATTACACCTGAAACACTATTCAGGCTCAAAATAGAGATCTTTTCATTGTGGATGATCAACGGTCAAGAGTGTTTTTCCATTTTCTCACTATCCACAATGAATTAGGATGCCAGATTTGACCCCATAGCCGTTTTAGCCTTTTGAAGAGTCTAAACAATTCGGATTTACAAAAGCAGATCAAAAGATCCCAAATCTCATGACAAACAATCTAGACTTTTTATGCAAATGTCTCAAAAGATATAAGGAATCAATGATTGAGATTTGACCACATAGCCATTTTGGACCTTCTTAACATGATTAGTGATTTGGATTATGATTGTGGGGCCCATAAATAGGTTTCCAAAATAAAAACCGGTAAACTCTAAGTTTCCGCCCATTCACTGTTCATCCGCCCTTCTCTCCAAGTTCGAGTTTCTAGAATCCCATAGGGGGAGGATCGATAGTGCTCCTCTTTGACTGTGAGGAGCTTTTGAGTATTTTGAGGAAACACCTTATATGGTGGGATGGTTACCAAATTTGGATTTTCCACAAATTCAAGGAAAACCTGCAAGGAATCCCCTCCAATGACCATTACCAAACGTGCCCTTCTACAATGATAGTTGTATGTTTGAATTTGAGTAGTGACAAATCGATATAAAAGTTTGTAATATTTGAGATAATTAAACTAACTTATTTCCATCAAAACTCCACACAAAGTTTTGCTTTGGTTTTTTTTTATATGGTAGATTTTGGGCTAGTGTGAACTTCGCTTCCACAAAACTTAAGATTTGTCATTTTCAAGGCGATCGACATCTTGTTGAATCTACACACCCCTTTTGATACCATAATTGTATATTGATCAATCATTGGACATTTCTAGTCACCTATTTCTTAAAACAGAGCTTTATTCAACAAAACAGACCAAAACAACAACTAAGCTAGGGGCAAACAAAACCTCACAGAATCAGGAACATCACCATCCCACCAAAAACTCTTACCAAGCTAGGGGCAAACAAAACCTCACCCAATCAGGAACATCACCATCCCAACAAAAACTCTTACCAAGCCAATAACATTGCTTGGTCAAAACATGCGGAGCCTCATTACAAATCCTAGGAATAAAAAGGAATTCAACAAAAGAAAAAATACACTGAAGTTTATTGTCAAAAGTAATGGGATTGATGGTGCAATTCATTTTCCCATTGATGGTATCCACTACTTCCTTAACATCTGCAAAAAGTGTCACCTTGGACAAGCCCTTGCTTGAAGCTTCCTTTAGCGCAAAGAGAATGACCCTAGCCTCTGCTTCTTTAAAAGAAGTGAGCTTTGGCCCATAATGAGCACCTGCACAAATGGGATCATTATTCATCATCAACAGAAACTCAAAAGATGATTTACCAACTTTATGGTGATAAGCCGCATCCGTAAAAATCAATAACACATTATTAAAAGCAACACCAGACAATCTTGAGATTTTGGGGCCAGGGCAGCCTTCTTTGTTGAATATACTGCCACTCTTATAATCAAACAAATGTTGGATCATACTAATGATTTTCTTGAGGTTCAATGGGCACTCCTTTAAAAATGAAACTTTTCTAGCTTTCCATAAAGCCCACCAAATAGTTAGAGGCAGTGCAAAGAAATTTGGATCTTCCTTCATCCAAATTGGGTCATTTATTTTCATAAGATTTTTCAACCATTCCCCTATGTCCATATTCCCAAAAGATTGAACTAAGAACCCAAAATTAGAACTAAAGCAGACTGCTCTAGCATGGTCACATTGAAGCTTTCCTCTTCAGCTTAGCCTATAGGACATGTAGTGGTTCCTAAATTAGTTTTAAGACCTAGCCATTACCTAACAAGAATGGCTCTAATTTAATATGGTAATATGGATGGTTAGAAATATCTCATTTTGGCTATATATTTTATCACATTAGAAATGTCCAATGTGGGTGATTTCTAGTAGGGCCAATGGACCCCACCTAGGTGCCAAGCTGAGGATTCTTGGGCTTAATCATGGATGAAGGTTATCTAGTAAGTCTTGGCATTATATAATCGAAATCTACGCTAAAATAACCTATGCTGCAAGAAGTTGTTTTATAGGGAGAACTCAGATGGACCCAAGTTCAGACCCTACGATTCTCAACAAATGGTTTTACTAATGTGTCCACTGAATGCTTCTAAACATCAGGTTTGGGCCCATTTGTTTATGTCATAATTTATAGATTTTATGGCAGGTGCTCAGCCTAGGGAGGTCAATGGAACCAGGTCTGACCCGAATCCTCTCGAGCCCAAAGTTCGATAATTGAGGATTCAAACTGCCCAATGGGCCGAACAGGCCAGTTCTAAAACAAGGTTTAGGTGAGCTCTATTGTTGGGCTTAATTCAGGCATCTGAATCCAGGCCCATTGGATGGTGAGGAGCAGAAAGCCCAAAGCTTCTTCAGAAAAAATTAATACGCATAGATATTCTCTCCAGTGTCACTGCAACAAAGAGAGTAAAAAGAAAAACCCCAGAAGAAATCGTCGCAATCTGCCTCTGACCCACCAGTTCTTTCAACGAAAGCAACCCAACAAGATCTCAAAAAAGAGATCTTGAAGGGAGATTTTGCCGAATCCCGAATCCGACTAAAAGCCCATTTCTGCGACCGAATCTGACTAAAAGCCCATTTCTACAAAATCGTTCTGGCAATTCAACAAAAGCAGCAGTCTCAGTCGCAGCAGCATTACAGGAAGAGCTTTAGTTTTATGAGATTTACTAAGAGCAACACTCGAGCTATAAAAAAAAAAAAAAAAAAAAGTCATGCCTAACGGACCACATTTGTGCGCGGGAAATACTTTTTATTATTTCGTGCAACAGTTCATTTTTCATTAAAATCCCCTCTCTATTTTTATGCACTCTAACGGTGACACAGCCCATGAATATCCCTACTATAAGCTTGCAGATGTAGGGCCTAGAGGGCGCTAGGCCATCTGAATGATTGAAAGCCGCTAGTTGGAAGTACATTCAAGGGCGACCCAGGGTGCCATGTATCCAAGTGGATTTGACCCTGTTTAACCCCACTAATGGAGCCCAAAAGGCACTGAATGAACTACACTATTTTGTTTCTGAGTTCTGAATTTTAGAACTTTTAGAAATGTCAAGAAACCTCGTCTAATTCCCTGGAATAGTAAAACAGTCCCTGACAATTGATTTTCTTTAATATCTGGGACTTGTTGTGTTAGGTGCTTGGTCCTGTTTGTGCTTTGCTTTTTCTTTGTCTCAATAAGTTTTTTAAATAACTTTTTATACGTTTTTTTCTTTTTTTTTATGTTTTTTATTTTTTTTTCTCTTTTGGTCTGCCACTGTTCCCACACATCCCACCATCGGAAATTCTTAGAGGCCTATTTGTTTCATGTAATTAAATACTTAGGAATGTATAACTTCTTTTCTTTTAATGGATAAAATTTAAAAAAAAAAAAGAAAAAAAACAATTGTGAGACTTTCAAAAATGACTATCAAATTATGTCACTCTAATGGAAAATGGTTATCCACCCAGCACCCTAATAATTCAATTCTTATAAAAGGTAGGGTTGCATTACATCCTACCTTATATCCTTCACCCCTCGCCTCTTTAAATAATCATTCATATTTTATGTAAACAAACAAGCCGAAAAGAAAGAGGCCTTGGAGGTGGGCCCACTAATGGATTTGGAGGAACTAGCTTCTTTAATCACAAGTTTGTGTAGTATCCATAGGACAAATTTGATTGTTTTAAACATGCTTTTGCGTTCCCTGATTTCCCATTAGAACACTTCTTTGCAATTATGTGGAATTGTAAGAAATTTGAGTTCGAGGGTGATTGTGCAATGTCCATTTCAGTGGAAATGGGCGAAGTGCACCTTCCCAACCACATTTGGGTGTAGCATCGATTTGGGTTAGGAATCCGACAATTTAGTCAAGAAATCAGCGCTCGAGGGGTTCTGGAAATCCAACCTATCCAGGTTGGACTTGGAAGCCACCAAAAAAGACATGCGGGGTTTTCTCTTCCGCGGCGCTACACAAATGTCTCATTCATTTTTAAGCTTTTCCTCACGAAAAAAGTATTTGCACCAAATAAAAGAATGGAAAAGTTTTCATATAATTTTTAACATATGCAAACCCCCGCCCCCACTCCAAATTTTTTTTTTTTCCAAAAAAGCCCCTATATATATTTTTAAAACTACATTCATTTCTTCTATGTGGCCCTCCCAAAATTGCTTTTCTACATAGTGCACCCCAAAAGAGTTCATGGGTCCGCCCCTGCTTCCACATACGTGTTTTTGTGTTCTACAGGCAATCAAGTCTGACCATTCCCCCTCGAACAATCACGAATAGACAACATTTTCCACATTCCACAAAAAATCAAGTGCACCCGCCCCCAATCGCGATTTGTTTATTTTTTACGATTTTTCTTGTGGAAAAAGAGTTACGCCAAGCTTATTCATGTAACGCCACATAAGAAGATACCATGTTTAGAAACAAAAGTATAATGGGGGAGGTCACAACCACATCTCTACTCTAAGGCCGTGTTTGTGTAACACTCTTCCGCAAAAGCGGACAATTTTTCACGGAAAACCCATTTTTCATGCTTTTGGTGTGGAACAATTCCAAGGAAATACTTTCTTGCATTGTCAGCATTTTCCTTACTGATATTGGAAATGGATTTCCTGGGGGGGGGTATGCGAATTCCATTTCCTCATAAAACTTCTCCCTCCTATATAATTCGATTTCCTCACTCTTTTCTAACTCAACCCAAAACATCACCATTGCATTAAGATTTTATTTTCTTTGATTAGTTGGGTATATGTGTGATGAATATTTCTCTAATGGGTACTATTTCCTGTGATGGCTCATCTAATTTTCAATAATGAATCCACAGCCACACCAAAAAACATTAGCACCAATTCAACGAGGTAAAAAATTTTACACAAAACATGAATTTCTAAATTCCACTGAAATCCCTTTCCAAGGTTTCTATTTTTATAGAATTTGCTAACGTTGCAGTTTCCTCTTTCCGCAAAAAAGGTGTGTACACAAACGTACCCTAAAATACAAATTTAGTTAAAACATTAGTAACTTTTTGCGAAGACTCCAGGTGCATAAACAACGGAGCACTAGAAAATATCTTCTTCTTATTTTGGTGGGACACTAGAAAATATCAGTGTGATTTGAGTTCTGCTTCCGTAGAAAAAGGTCATGCAAAATGTTCCCAGTGTGTTTGAGACTTTATTCCATGGAAACAGGAGACTTTATGCTAGAAACACGTTTCTACTTTTTATACCTTTTTTTTCTCACGGAAGAGCGGCCTAGTCCGCCATGCGTACCCCTCCATATTTGCCTATGAGATGGTTGCCTTAGGCGTATTTTCAAAGAGTAGCGTATTTGTATTTTCAAGAAACCCTTTTACTTGAAATAGGCCTTTCCTTTTGTGCAGAGAAACATAAATATCACCAGATCCGCCATGGTAAAAGACAGGTGTACCTTGAGAGTATGCATTATTATCTGTAATTTTATACCATGAATCCATGTTATTTCATGGTCATGCAATATAGAATTGGGTAATCTACTGGTAAGAGGTGAAGTAAAGTAAAGCCTCAAATCAAAAAATATAAAATATGCTGGATTCATTTCTCCCAATGCCTAGAATCAACTACGACAGTGGCATGGCGTGGCTCCAAATTCCATTACATCCAAATTCCAATACACCAAACACCTGCCCAGGAGCATAAATTCGCGTGCTCCAACTGCTTGCAGCTTTGAAGAAAGCAAGGGTGCTTCTGTTATATTCTTTTCCAATTTCAAGCTGTTTTGTTTCCGAAATACCCAACCCTAAGAATGAACCCACCAAACCCATTAAAAGTCCCAAGAAAACTTTGTATCTAAAATCTAGGGGGTGTTTGGAAACCATAGATTGTTAAAGATTTTAAGATATTTCTTGATATGTTAGATAATAATATTCTATTTTTATTTGATAGTGTTTGGAAAGAGTATATTATAAGTTACACTATTATGTTTTCTTTAGAAAAGCTTGCACTTTTAGCGACCCTTTTTTGCGACGCTTTTTTAAATTCGTCGGTAAAGATATAATTTTACCGACGTATATAATTTCGTCGCTAAAAAGCATATTTTTACCGAAGACGACGCTAAAAGCTTGACTTTTACCGACGTTTTATAGAAAACGTCTCTAAAAACCTAACTTTTACAGACGTTTTATATAAAACAACGTCGGAAGAAGTGTACTTTTTGGCGACGTTTTACAAAAATACGTATGCAAAGTTAAATGCTAGAATTAACTTATTTTTAAGGAAAAGTAAATATCGGATATTATTACTGACAAATTATAAAACGTCGCTAAAATCCTACCTTTTTATTTTTTATTTATTTTTCTTTTTTGTACCGACGAAAATAAAAAAGTCGGTAAAAAATATTTTACTTTTTTTTTTTCTTTTTTTCTTTTGCCGACGAACATAATCGTCGGTAAAACTCTTTATTTATTTATTTTTTCTTTTTTTTACCGACGAAAATAAAAATGTCGGTAAAAGTTATATTAAAAAGAAAAGTAAAATAAATTTACCGACGTTTTCAAATAATCGTCGATCAAAATTATATTTTTGCCGATGGAAAAAATTTTCGTTTGTAAAAGGTTTTGTCCACGAGTTTTTACTTACGTCTTGCCGACGAAAATATTTGCGTCGGTAAAGGTTTTTACCAATGTTTTGTGGACTTTTGGCAACAAAAAATTTTGTAGCTAAATGTGTAAACTATTGTAATATTAACACAATATTTCAAAACACGGGATGGAAGATTTCTTTTTGGCTTTCCGTATCTCAAAATTGTTCCCGGCCAACATACGTACGGTTCTTCCTATGACCTCTTTAAATCTTTCTACGAAGAAATCATTTCTTCTTCATTGAAGCTCTTCTCCATTGAAGCCCTTTCTCTGCAAGGTTTCTCTCTCCTTTGATCAGGTATGAGCTCATTTCTTGTGAGGCCCCGTCCCGAGTTAATTGAGATTAACTCTGGTTAATCGGAAATGAAACTAGTTAACTATGGTTAATTAAGTTAACGATGGTTTATGACCGAATGGAATTGAATTCATTTAGATTGAATGAGTTTTAGACTCAAACTAAGAGAATTGAGGACTTTTTCATAAATACGAATTCGTACGTATTTTACTGTATACGGAAACTCTTGATACCAACGCATGTATCTCGATAAGTACATTAACTTTCATAAAAGACACGAAGTCGTTTGACGAGAATTAGATTAAGTGATCTTGTGTTTGACTTGAATTGGAAATGAGAGAAATGAATAGGACTTGGATGCAAAATATAGGTTATATATATGTATATGAGTGAGATGAGTCATTCCACTCCAAACCCTAGACTCAAGTCCATCTTCTTTTCTCCTTGTTCTCCATTTGCTCTCCATCAATCACAAGTTGAAGTATTGAAGTGATTACAAGTGAAGAGGAGTTTATCTTCTTCATAATCTTCATCACCTTCATCATCTTGTTCACCTTCTTCTTGAAGTTCTTGAAAAGAAACCCAGGTTGAGAGGTTTCTTCTCAATTCAAGCTAAGCAAAGGGCTTTTTGTGAATCAAGCTTCAACTAAGGCAAGTATATATCTGTGTTTTATGCTTAAGTGGTTGCTTTCTTGGATTTGTGGAGAAATTAAGGGATTTGACACTAATAGATGTTTTTAGGGTTTCAAGGTATGATAATGAATTAGGTTTTTGTGTTTATGATTCGATTAGATGGAATTATAGAGATAAAATAGATTTGTCAATTCCATATACTGGCTGTGTATCAAATTCCGGAGAGAAAGGAAATGGATTTGGATCCATTTCGGTTCAGGTATAGAACCTGAGTTCTGTTCTCGCAGTTCACTCGGTCGACCGACCAAATGGCGCGGTCGACCCAGCATGAAGGGTCAGGCTCTCTGGAACTTGACGAAAACACTGTTCCTATTATTTGCTTACAACTGCCGGTCGACCGAGCTCTGGCCGGGTCGACCGGGTACACAAAGACAGGTCGACCTGGCTTGTTCAGGTCGACAGAATTTGCAATGTGTTGGGTCGACCGGCCCTGGGCCAGGTCGACCGAGCCAACTGGGAATTCTTTTCTGAAAAGGGGTTTTTGCCCTATTTATTGATGAATTTAGGTGGTGACCAATAGGTAACCATAATGATATCTAAACCTACATAAGTGTTAGCTAAGGTTA
This sequence comes from Camphora micrantha, assembly GCA_003546025.1. Taxonomy (NCBI): domain Eukaryota; kingdom Viridiplantae; phylum Streptophyta; class Magnoliopsida; order Laurales; family Lauraceae; genus Camphora; species Camphora micrantha. The sequence continues at coordinate 21,123,383 of QPKB01000011.1, forward strand.
TCTAAATGCACATATTCAAATAAGTAATGTCATCCGTAGTAACACGTGCATTGATAACGAACGTTTCACTCATTTATTTGGTTTAGATAATGTTTGTAATTGAAATGAGAAGTTTGGCATTATATATTGGGTTTTCCCCAAGCTCTTAGAGAGCTATGCGAAACATTGATTAATGAACAAATGTAATAAATGAATTATTACTAAAAGTAACCATATACCTGCTGCAGCAGATGTAATTGGGAGTGTTCCGGAACTCCGTGGTGACACCAGTGCTCTCTGATCAAGACACTGGGAAGATCCCACCCCATTGGACCGAAAGGTCATAGACTGAAAAGTCAATGAATTGAAAAGCCATCCATAAGTTACATAATGGACTAAATACTTCCTTTGGGAAGAATCAAATTGAATGGAAACCAATATTATTGTAGTTGTCAAACTTATGATTGTTAATACTGTCTTGTTTTATACAGAATATTGGATTAGAATGGAATTGTTTAGAACTGTTAAATCAATGAATTGACAGGGATATCATTGTAGCATAAATCTGTATATACATTGTTGAACCGTTGTGTTCACTGTGTTACTGATGATGTTACAGGCTCAGTTACCCGTACCAGTCCCGTAGAGGCCGTACCGCCAGCGCAGGAAGCCCATCCGATACCTCCAGGAGGTTTAATCGAATAGACATGATCTGAGAGCGAAAATATAGGAGTTGTTTAAGAATGTTTTGGATGTATATTCATTTTGTATGATAAACGATGTCCCCTGCATTATATTCTGAAATTGCAGTGGTTGATTTAAGTAGAATGTAGTGATATGTAATAGCTTTGCTTTACTTTATGTAAAGGACATTTTGTTTTAAATGTTTCGTCAATGTATACATGTATGTATTTCCGCAATTGTACATTGACAGGTACGTATGTATGCAAGATCCCTTGTGGACTTCGTCTTAATTTCTGTTAATTCGGGGTTTACGGGAGTAAGTATGATTATCATCGCGACCCGGGGTTAATCCCTGATTACTCTGATTCTGGCTCGGGTTGTGACATTTCTTCTCCTCATGTTTTTGGATTTCTCTCCCACGTAAGTCCTTTCTCAGCCGATTGGTTGTGGCGAGATAGAGAGGTGTAGAAGAATGGTGATATTGCTTTAAAGCATGCAAGAGCACCTCTCACTTTCCTTAAAAAAAAAAAAAAAAAAAACACTCCACTCCCAAGCACAGGAACCCTCGATCTTGCAACTCTTACTTCAAAATCCACTCAGTAAAACTCCACTGTTAGAAATGTTTAAACAGAACTTTAGTATTATTTTCAGAAGTGTTGCTGAGGTTTAAATCTCTCCTCTTTTATATAGAGGGCTCCTCAAAGGCATGAATGTAGGTTGAGATTTCTAAGGGTTTGTGTGGAAATATTTTTTTCTAGAATTCCTCCTTTTGAGACTTTGGAGATCAATTCCAACAACCCCATTTCTGTTTTTCAGAGATTTTCCAAGGGTCTGAAAGAACATTGGGGTTCCAATTTTCACATTAAAAAACTATGATTTCAAGCAGAGTAATAGTTCTTTCTTGAGAGTATTTATCTTTCTCAAGATTTTATTTTATTTATAGTCAGTTCATATTGGTAAAACACATTTCTTGAAGAGGAGCAGTGATCATATATGGGCTTTACTTCTTTGAAATTATTCCCTACTCATTAAGACCGAAGGTACCTCCACTATATTCAATTCTAGCCCTCATCTCTCTTGCTTTCTTCTAAGTTTTAGAGATAAATCTTTTTATTCTGCAAAATCACTTTTACTCAATATAGATATAAGTATTCTTCTCATGTCTGCTTGTTGGCAAGTTCTTTTGATATTGATGAGAAACCCATCTAGATGTTTTCTTGTAATGGTATTACACATTGAATATGATATTTCCCAACATTGAAGTGTTAGGAAATTTGTATTTTTCAAGGCTTATTATACACTTGGTTGGAAGAATTTTATCACTTGAAAATGGTTTTGTCAGATGCTTTATTGTCCCTTGCATGTCAAAATGGGTTTGGCGATGGGAGGAAGAACAATGATATGTAGAAAGGATTTTGAGACCTCCATCCAATTTTTCTGTCCTTTTAGGAGTAGGAATTTGAGAACTCCACCTGATTTTTTGGGTCTATTTGCTATCAGGAACTTGAGAATTCCTTTTGATTTTTTGAACTGATTGACAGCAGGAATTTAAAAAATTATAGGTTTCTGGGAACGTATTAAATGTAATGAAGTAGATATTGGGTTTCCTCTAGAATGAAGACAGTTCTGGATCCTCTGTTTTGTAGAACTCACAAATCTAATTCAAACCTATTTTAAATTTATCATCTAATCCTAATACTTACATATTATGATTGTTTTAAATTTGTACATCTCTATCATGTAAGATAATGAGATGCTCCTGGCGATGGATGTTTGATGATTTTCCATTTGACCTTAAGTTGAATACTGGTGGATAGTTGATATGCTAGAACATTTTTTAGGGGCCAGCTCTCCTAAGCTCAAGCTTAGGATAAGGTAAGATCAAGTGTGGGGTGGGGCCCACTTTGGGACCCACAAGGGGATGGGGATTGGGGGGATTTCAAGGACTCTCTAAGATCTTCTTCTCTGCAAAAAAACCTCAACCGTGATTTCTATAATCTCCGTATGGCCCAAAAGTTTAATGATCAATAGTCCATTCGGATCTATATATAGTTAATCCAATGGTCCAGTAAATTCAGATCAGACCGAAAGTTGGTGGACACGTGCAATTTAGAAAAGTCATGTGTTTGGTCCATATGGAAGGACTAAAGGTAGGTCCCACAAGCATGAGCTTACGAGATTTTATCCTAAGCTTCAGCTTAGGAAAGCCTTGCTCCATTTTATATCAATGTATGTGCAGGTGCATTAGGTACAATCTTTGAGAATAATTGTAACTTAAGTATTGGTGATTTTATATTGAGCCAAATAAATATCATCTCAAATTATTGCTTCATTTATTTTTATCATTTTTTAAAGGAATAATAGCAGAAAACTTACCTGTACTTTGCTCCAAATGCAGACCACCCCCTGGACTTTGGTATTTTATACTAAACCTACTTGTATTTTAACTCACAATGAAAATAGAGATGGCAGTGACGGAAAATATGTAATGACGAATTTACCCCTCCATACATAAAATGTGTCTTGCATTTTTCATCATTTTCCCCCTTTTCACTTGCAGCTAGGGTTTTTTTCTCCCCAAAAGCCCCACTTCATCTAAATCCAACTCCAAAACCTTAATTCCGAGATGCCCAAGTCCAAGATTCCAACTTTCCTCTCCTCCTCCTCCTCCTCCATCTTCCTCCTCCTACTAGGGTTTCTCAATCTAGCCCTCTTCGCCATTTTTATTCGGTTTCAATTTCAGAATCAAGAGGAGAAGAAAGCCCGAAGAGAATCTGTAGTGAAAACATCATAAATCATTGATGGGAACATGAAAGCCCTTGGAAATGAACATTGACCCATTTACCCTTTTGTCTTTATCTATGTAGCATCTCTGTTTTGCTGTCTCTTTGTTTGCCTACCACTACTTTGAGAATCTGCACTTCTAGTGGCTCTCTCTCTCTCTCTCTTCCCCCACTCCGTGTGTGTGTTGTGGAGAATTTTTTACGTTTTACTGTAGTGAAAGTCGTTAGTCATGGTATCCTTTTGAGTATGGAGTTGAAGATTCCTCAGCCCCAACTCTTGGTATCTTCATATTCATTTTTTTGCAATTGATATCTGTGGCATTGTCTAACATGGTGAAAGGAGGAAATATAAGAGGCTCTGTTGTGCATGTGGATGGACATTTTCACCAACCTTTTGCTGCTGTCAAATGTTAACTCGATTGCAATACCACCATTCACAGGATCCTAACTAGTTAATTTTCCTCTACCTTCGATTGTGGTGCACACATGCTGGCCACAATTTGATGGATGGCTTATGATGCTGAAAATGGGCCCAGTTTGTACCCAAGCTGGACCATTAACCATTGCGATAGCTCAAGTTGCTGAAAGAAGGGCATTGTCTCACTGGCTTCTATGCTTTGGTTTGAGGATTTCTTTGAGAGACAGTGGTTTGATGGTGAAGAGCTTGGAAGGGGCGTTTGTGCTCTGGTTTGAGGATTTCTTCGAGAGACAGTGGTTTGATGGCGAAGAGCTTGGCTAAGTTCAGGGGTAAATAAGTCTTTTTGGGCGAATAATTTGCTGCCAGTATACACCAGACACCATTTATACGACCTACGCTGTTAATACTAACGGAATCCGTTCAATTTGCATGTTAATTACAACTACATGTAGATTTAGTACAAAATACCGAAGTCCAGGAGGATGGTCTGCATTTGGAGCAAAGTAGAGATAGGTATTCTGCTATTATCTCTTTTTTTTAATATTTATGAATAGCCAAACACATAAATTTAGAATATCTTGAAATATTTTACAAATTTCAAACACTGAAAGTAATAATATGTTAAAATATGCAAGAACTACCAAACAACAAAAGTAACAAAGTCAATATTGAAATATATGCAAAAAGAATATGTCAATATTTAAATCTACGTATATTTTATTCTGCTTGTACCCAAACACCCCCTAAAATCTTATTAAGGTTTCGACCCTATCCAAACAAAATCCACCTTAGGAACTAGTCAGGTGTCTAGAATAAGTGTCTCACACAAGGAATTTTGCCAAAATGGGCCTTTCTCAAAAAAATAATAATAATAATAATTAAAAAAAATTTAAAAAAAAAATAAAAACTTTTGAGATTTCTACCTTTTATCAATCCAAGCCATTCACACTATTCTCCACGTTTGATTGGAACTATCTCATATCACTATTTTGGACCATTGTTCACATTTGATTTTACCACAAGAAGTCCACACATTATATAGTCATTAAACTTTAGAAGGATAAAATTAATGGCTAAGATCATCTTATCAGCTTGATGTCTTTTCCCAATCTTCATCCAAGCCTTTTCATCACCATGAAGGTGACTCCCACTTAGTTTTAGTGGAGTTGATCAAAAGTTGATCAATGTCATTATCATTTCGTCATCAGATCAGAAAGATTTAGCAAAGATACAAAATACAAGATCCTTTTTAGGTTGTACGAAAATACAGAGGCCTGTTTTCTAAGCCCACCTCATCTAGTGAGTTCGTAAGTGATGAAATAAATGGAAAATGGAAAATCGGTTTAATCATCCTAGCCAATTTATTGGTTGCACCCAAATCATGGCCAATTGAGAAGTTAACGGCACATACTCAGTATTTAAATTTCAGAAGCATGGGAATTCCAACCTAAATGATTTAGGAATGGAAGTATGGAACTGAGAAAATGATCTAATGGGATGCGGTACCACGGTATAATTTGAACTCCGTAACTCACCCTAATTCCTGGTGTAACTCGCCCTAATTCCTGGTGACCATCCAAGTAATGTTGGGGCAAGCGTTTGCACTCGAGGGAGGTGAACCCAAATAGGTAGTTGGATTTTATGGGCAAATCCAAAATTCCTATACGTGACTTTTGAGATGCACCCGAAATTTTTCATGTGAATTTTCAAAGTAGACCCAAGATTTTCATTCTAGTTCCGGAGGCGGACCCAAGTCTCGCCCCCATCAATTGTATGTGGGTATGTATGACATACACCTATGCCTCCAAGCCCATGTTCCTTTTCAAATATTCAGACTATGTTACTATATAATTTCTAATGATGAAAAACTAGAATTGACTCTCCCACGGATCAATACAATTTCTAGAATTCAACTTCATGCAAACGAACAAGCCATATGGTATATGCCACAATCACAGAATAATCACAAAATCAACAAATCCTCACCTGATCATGTCGGGTAGCAAAGAATGGAAACCATCCCATAATGCGATATGATCAACCCCATGCCTACAAATTTTAAAACGAGGAACTGCAAGTAGGGAGTTTAAATTGATAACTTAGAAGGTGGGCCCAGGTACCCCAAAATTCCGAAAAGCCCCTGGAGTTCTAGAAAATCTGATGCACTTTTTTATAGGGCCAAAATTTTCACATGCAGAAACATGATCCACCTGTCAAAGAGGCATGGCCCAAGGACCCCTGAATTAATGGGTCTTCACAACCAGGCATGCAGGAATGTTCCAAGGAGAAAATTTCTCTATCCACTAATTTCAAAATTTTCAGGGCCTTTACATCTATAGCATGTGATGGCCATTGATGCTACTGATTGATCCTCTCATGATCAACATTGATGCTACTGATTGATCCTTTCATGATCAAAAGTACAGAGAGCTTCCACCCACAATCCCTATATAGACTACAATCGGTCCGACCCAAGTGGACCTTTCAGGGGTTGTGGGCTCACAACAAGGCTGAATCACTGAGCAGATCACTAATGTGCAATCTAGAGCCCTATCTCAATCCCAATCCATAACATACCAGCCGAACAAACAATCTCCCATCACAAGAACAAAATCACCAAATCATATTAAAAAAAAATCGCCAAAGTCCAAAATCCCAAAATACTCATTATTCACAAGAACACCACCATCACATCAATGATGTTAAAAAAAAAAACCACCAAACACCACCCAAGAAAATCCCACAAACAACATAACAAGATTTTAAAAGAAGAGAATCAAAAGAACCCAAGAAAAGATCAGAGATGATTGGGAGCACCATAACCTAGAAACGGCCTTCCACTAGAAGGAGAAACGTGAATGGTGTCCTTGAGCTTGTGGAATCCATGCTTGAAGACCCCGAACCCAAACAGCAAACCGATCAAAACCACCACCAAAATCAAGCATGTGCATATCCTGCACATGGTCCCCGTACAGCACATCTTCTTCTTTCTGTTTCTCCTCCTCTCTTCCTTGAGACAATGAAGCAGCAGGATAAGGGATTTGGTGCGGATTCTGGGATATGGGTTTTGTTTGGTAAAGGTGGAAACGTCAGATCTGAGATTTTTTATATTGGGTTTTACTTGGAAACTCTGAGATGGATTTGGTAAGTTTCGAAACCTTTCTGACGGTGGTTGTGTGTCAGATGGTATTTCACGATTTCTGAAATGAAATGAAACAACTTGAAATCGGAAAATTTGTGACTAAAGCATCTGTCCTTTCTTTGAAGCTACAAGTAATCCGCGGAGCATACGAAACTATGTTCTCTTCCAGTTCTTTGGCATAATGACTGAATTGTACAGGCGAGGATCCAAGATTTTTTGTTTGAGAGGCGGTGAAAACAATAGGTGGATTTTGATTCAAAATCTATAAAAAATTTTTATGGGGTTTGGAGACAGACCCATTATTTCGATAGATTTTACATGCTGACCCAAAATTTTATCCAAATTTATGGACTTGGGTCCACCAGCCATGTTTGAGTAGGGTGGGGTCCACCAGGTCCTCACTGCCCAAATTAGAATTAAACTGGAAAAAATGATTGTATTTTGTGTTTTGATCAATTATGGCGTGGCTCAATACATTGATCGTTTTAGATTAGTATGATGGTAGTATAAATCATAGAGAGTGCAGTTTTGGCGTGCTCTCGAGGTGTACACTTTTTTTTTTTTTTTCCTTACTCTTGGCCTATCTCTTGCAGTAGCCGGTCGCTCATCGTTGCTGTGCCGAAAAGGAAAGGCGTGAAGTGGAAGCGTTTTTTATATGGAAATTTGACGCCAAAGCAACCATTTAATGTATCCGCGTCTCTCTGTCGACCCTTAGAAATCCATTAGCAGGGCCCACCCTAATAAGTCCCCAAGCTGCTAAAAAAAATTATTAAAAACTTTAGGACACGTTTCTGCTGCCACTTTTTCATAGAGATGCATTAAAACGATTTCCAACGCATTTGGTGTGACCGCCTTTTTTGTTGGAAGAGCAAAAAAATAAATTAACTCTTTCACGATGTTATGAAAAATCATTGTCAATGGAGGGACATTGGACTTAATTTTCCGCAGCGAATTACAAATGTAGATCAGACTCTTAGGTTGGGATGTAAATGGGTCGCTCCATGCTAGAACTATATTGTACCTAGAACTAGAGTTTCTAAATGAGGTTTCGATTCCAAATCCAATTCCGACTCGGAACCTATTTTATTGGTTCAAAACTCGCAACTTCTTTTTCATTTTTTTTCATTTTTTGTTTAAAATAAGAGTATCATTCGACTTATAATAGTATATCAAGTCTACTAACCTTCAAAATTAAACATAGAAAGTGACTAACTAAAGTTGATTTTGCGGTCCAATTTACAACATTAAAAACTTGTATGTCGGGTCTCATATCCACGAGTCAGAAGTTGTATGGATCCAAAACTGAGTTCATTTATCAATTAAAACCTAAATTGGATTCCAGATCGAGATTCGTTTATAAATCGAAACCTAAAATAAGTTTCAAACCTAGTTTTCAATAGGGCAAACTTTGGATAATTGGAGAGTCGGATACCCATCTATTCCCTTATCTTATGGCCTATTTGTTAAGATTAGACCATATAGGAATTTAAGGTTAAATGAGCTAAAAAAAAAGACTTTTAAAGATGTGGAAAGAAGGATGTGAAGTGAGGAAGGGTAATAAAGTGATAATATAGATGAAACATTGACTTTCCTAAGTATTGAATTACTAGGGTGATAGCTTGTTCTTCACTTTCCTTCTTCCCTTGATTCAATTACCATTAAAAGGGGGATGTTATTTGATGAGAACTTTTAGATATTCACTTTTGGTCTTCATTTTTAACCACCAATGGCAAACAAATAGGCCCTTAGCACAATTCCATAGCGATTGCGTAAAACCGATTCTGCTGACTTTTTCGATTTTTGTAGAAGTAAAAACGTTCCTACCCCTTCCATAGCAACTGCTTTTCTACAAAATTACTGAAATTGAGTACATTTTTGTGTTTCTCCTCATAGAAAAAGCGGTCATGCCAAAATAATGGTAAGTTTTCACCATGAGAAAACATCCCTTTTTTTCTCTCACATTTTCCGCAAAAACATGGTTGCACAAACATGCCCATACTTTACTGCAATTGCAGTTACACAAAACAGCAGATTGATCATACCTAAAACTTGAGAAAAGGGTGAAATTATGTGCTTTACACATGAGTGGATCCAACTCCAAGTGAAGTAGGATTTGAATGCAATAAATGAAGAAATTGTGATTTTGAGTAGTTTGAATTTCAAATGTGAGCTCCAGTAATTAGTTTTAGAACTGATCTAGGATGGGTATGACACATGATCCGTATGGATTTCAAATTAGGAATCAATTTGGGCCCAACCTTTCAAAACTGGCAATACTTTTTTTTTTTTTGGCTATCAGAGGGTTCCCAACCCTTTGGGCTAGACTAATCCCTCCGGCCCAGAGGGAATCCAAGTCACAACCATTTATTTGCATTTGGCCAAATTTCACTTTGATTGTGCTTTACACTCCTTTTGGTTTTGTTACTAATTGTGCATTTCATACTTGGACTAATCCAGCAGTACCATCTACATTGATAAAGACTTTAGCATGAAGTCAACATCATCACCACCATCAAAGCCTTATCATGACTATATTGGGCCAGCTCTATGAATTTTGTTTCTTCATTCTGATCTATCTAAGTCAAATCCTCAAATAGATTGCACCTTTTCAAAATTATTTTTACTACTTCCACCCCGTCCTCTTGAGCCTACTCCTTCCCCTTAATGAGTCACGTTGTTTGAGAACCGAGATTTAAACTGCAGTTCGTAAGTACAAAAAGAGACACATTCCATGCAGGCTATGAGCTATCCTTTTCGTCATTTCTCTCCCTATGAATTAAGACAAATAAATGAACCATTAACACATCTCCCTCCAGGTAGTAGCCACACAGCTCGCACATTGATGGAGAAATATTGCCATCTATGTGAGCCTTGACACAAACGTCATGCCAAACAAATGATTTGCCACCTGATAAAGGGTTTCCATAAGACTGCCGATCATGATCTAATTTTCCTTCTACTTTCTTTACTTTCTCTCATGGAAGTTTATTCGGGGAGAGTCACCTATTAGGCTATTACTACTTACTACACGCTATGGTATTAGGGGATGGGTTGTGTGTGTGTTTGGACTTGTAATAGAAAATCATGCCCTACCTTCCTTCTAACAACCCTAGACTTTTGTTTAAATTAGAGAAATTCAAGGCTTAAATTCAAACATTAATCCACACCATCCTCTTCTATTTTGTCCATCTAGTGGGCTTCCTCATAATGCAAACTTATTTGTGGCAAGTTACTTCTCAAGTGTACGATTTTCAAGAGTCAGAATTGGGCTGGACTCACCTGTGTCTTGGTGTGACGCATTTTACAATTAAAAAGGACCAGTGCTATTCCATGTTTGGATCTAACATGGATACTAAAGCTTGAACCCTAGTCAGCATGTTTAAAACTGCGTAGGTCCGAGTCTACTTGTTTAGAGTCATTTTGTACATTCAATTTCATACCCATTGACAACTTTAATTGGTGCTTGACCCATGTGAAGATTAAGATCTTGTAATCCTAAGGCGCACCCCCCACCCCAACACCCAAAACACACTGTGATATTTTCAATACTAATAACAATATCATATTCTCTCTATCTGTCCCAACTACATTTACTCACCAAAAAAAACGCCATTCCACACACTTCAGGGGTCTGTTTGATAATTTCACTTCACTCCACTTTATTTTAAAGTAAATTACCAAACAGGCCCTAAGTATTTATAAGTGACCAGAAATTCCAAATGTTTGTCAAGCCTTCTCCCTGAAGTCCCAAACTGCTTGATAAGTGGTCACCTTACAACTGTACTTTGGGCTCTTCTCAGCCGGCTGGACCATGTAACTGTTCTTTTAGGCTAGCACAGACTGGACCTTCAGGACCCAACTTGGGCCCACTTGCAAAGCTAATTGTGATGCTCCATACAGTTGGATGATTGTGGACAGAAACAATGACCACTTTCAAGATGGTTGCTCCTTGAAGTGGTAATCATTTATTCATGGCAGAGTGTTTTGTTAGTACCCAGCTTAGAGCGAAGTAGATTTCAGGTGAGGTAAGGGAGCCCTCGGTGAGGAAGGTGACGATTGCCTAGCTGCGAACCTTGGCAACCAGGTAAGAACCACCTCCATGTACTACTGGGGTAAGAGGCCGTGCTTGGATCAAGAGCAAAGTTGAATATGTATGAATGATGGTATTGAATGATGTCATTGGATTGAATGGAGGATATTGGTCTGATCAAATCAAAGGAACTATTTGAGCACAATATATGTGGGGGGAGATTTGAAATTGAATGATGGACCGGGCTTGGGTTAAGGTCGACCCGAGCATACTTACCAATCTGACCCGGAAGAGAAGATGAAGCAAGGGACTGAGAGTGGGTAACGGATGGTAATAAACGAGATCCATAATCCGAGGTTAAAACGCCCCCACGATTTAAAGATTCTGGCAGTTATCAGTTACCAGAAAGTAGGCGGCAACGTGTGCTACATATAGGCGAAAATCCAGGGAGGAAGAGCACATAAGGGAAACAAAATCAGAAGTAAGGTATGCAAAAATCTATGAAAGGAACCTGTGGATTAGTTAAAAAGATTTCTAGGATCTAACTTTATCATCGGAGAATCTTCGGTCGGACTATCCGATCAAATTCTTACTGTTAATTTCGATGATTCAGGTAGAGAATTGCTATCCGCCGACGAAGAGTGGTCGAAATCTTCACTGACAAGCAGAGCTAGCCTACTTCCTCACCTGTCCCATCTATTGTTGAGCCTCCTAAGCTGGAGTTCAAACCACTGCCTGAGTCCTGCTTTCCTTGGTAATGGCGAGACATTACTTGTCATCATTGCCTCTGATTTGAGAAAAATTCCCAGGAGTCCCTCTTAGATTCTGATTCTTTAACAACAATGGAATCATGTATTGTTAATTTCCAAGAATTTGATGTTCCAATTTTAAAGGAAAAAATGAATACACATTGTGGGCCTCCCGAGAGAGAGGGTTTGACAATTTTTTGGATAACTCAATTCTGCCGCTCTTCGAATTTGACGCTTTGGAATCATTGGAATTAGGTATTGCTCATTTCCTAGCTTTTAATGATCGATCATTATGAGAAATGGCAATCACACCCCTCAAAGGAGACCCTGCTACCAAATCTGAGGAAAGCAGCCTTCCTCAGACCTTTGAGTATGAATTTTCAGGAACATGCATGGCACCTTCCAAAAATCCAAATGATGACATTTCCACCGCATGTTCCACACCCGTGCTAGAGAAGCTTGAGAAATCTAATTTAGAAAAATTACATACACGGGAATCACTTGAACCACTATGCTCATTTGTGTAATATCTTCCTTTAAACTTCCATGATTCATTGTTAAAGGAAGAGACTTTAATGACGGTTACCCTCTCTCATTTGACAAGAAACATGTGGTCCAATGTGCTGGAACTTTTTATCTAGTTTTTGTCCAATGCGTAAAGGAAAATTTTGTTTGGGATTCGGGTGGATTTTGCGAAGCTCGTTGCCTGGCAATAGAGCATGCTTGAAGGACCTGATGGCCACTCTGTCAGTGGCATCTTCCACCTAACTGTAGACGGTCCAGAACCTCTTGGTGAACTAGGTGATGTTTTCAGTCTGCCTCATTTTGGTCGCCATGAGGTCATCATCTATCTTTGGGATGACTCTATGCACCTGGAACTTCTCCACGAAGGAATTTCGGAGTTGCCGCCAGCTCGAAATCGATCCCTCTGGAAGCGCGCAAAACCACCTTAGGGGGAGGTCGCCTAAACTGGAAAAGAAGACTATGCAGTTCAAGTATCCGACGTCGCCCCATACTGACATCCACAAGGTGAAGTGTCGGAGATTTGCAGCAAGGTCCGAAGTCCCTCCGTAGAGGACGAACCTCAGGACATTGAACTTTTCAGGGAGAGAGTAGTCCCTTATCTCCTGACAGAAGGGAGATGTGCCATGGAAACACCAACATAGCAACTTTGGTATGTAGACTCCAGTGTCTCTAAACATGACTTTTTCTATATCCATTCTTATTGATATTCAGCCATATCAGGGAAACTCAAAAAATCACACTGTGGATGGGGAGAATCTTCCCATTGAGTCTATTGAAAAAATCTCTCATTCTTTGCCATTGAATCAAGTGTTTTATTCACCTCTGTTGTTATCTAATTTACTCTGGGGTAGCAGTGGGAAATAAAGGAGCATAACCATTCATTGGAGATACAAACCCGGATCGGTCAGTCGCCCGGGTTGTATTTAACCCGGAACCAGTTGAAGCAGCGGCTAAAGCATAAACGGATCAGGTGCCAGATCACATGGAAAGAGATGTTTCTATATCAATAGGAGCTCAAGCTTATGGCTAGTGGATTTGCTGTTTATAAAGAGTGTTTTCGTGTCCCGAATCAATAGCGATAGAAGCGAATGGAACTCCGAGGCCTATAAATCCCCTCTATCGGATGTAAGGCTGAGATGATCTCAACCTTTTCCTTTCCAACCTTTACCGTGGTAATCATGCTGGGGGGCCTCTTCAATCATTAGGGACACTACCCTCATGAACGGCATGGGGACAGCTCAAACAGTATGCAGGAATTCCATGCCTCATATGACTTGAAAATCATCGATAGGAAGAGCCATAAGGTTAGCAGTACCTGCCAACGATCCTATCCGTATGGACACGCCCTTCGCCAAGCCTGCAAAGGGACGTCCCTCCAAGTTGACTGCCTTCATTTTGCTTGAGTCTTTCTCAAGCTTGAGCCCCAACAACGACCACGAAGCAACGTGGTACGAATTCGACATGGAACCCCAATTTGCAAGCATTCCAAAGTCGAGACAGGTAAAGATTTGCCTGCATATAGCAAATGGGCCTCCAAGTTCCTATCTTCTTTCAAAACTCCTTTTAGCTTGAGTGAGGTACAGGGGACAAGGAAGAAAATAGAGGGAGGTAGAGAATGTGGATGTTTCTGCTGCCGGGGACTGAACGAAGGGAGGGTCATCAATTCTAGTCCACCGAACCAACAGACTGGGCCCATTCATGAGCCATGGGCCTATTATGGTAGTTTTTTACACCGTAGACAAAATCTTGTAAACAAGTGTGCATTCCTTTTTAGGTAGGATGTTTGATGTAATTTGCCCCAATCAAAGGGGGTTTATACTATTGTAATCTTTACAATTATGGCAACTGATGATATATAAATTGAGAAGGCCATATAAATTGAGAAGGCCGTCAAAGCATTGAAACTCATCATGATCAATTCTCTCAAAAACTTCTTTCGTTTTCAAAGGGTCTCTTCCGTGTCAGAGGCAACAGTTTTGGGGCTGAACCTGACCCATTTATTGAACGGGTTGAAAATGTCAACCATAACCAACCTACCTCTTAATCAGGTCAGCCAAACCCACATTACCTACCTCAGAGTTCTTAGAAAAACAAAAATCAAGAATCTGATTCTGGTTTTCTAGGGACAAAAACAGAAGGACAATTAAAAATAAAATTCCGCAAATGTAGGTATCTATGTCAAAGTAAGGGGAAAAAAAAGGAGAGTGAAAATTGGAACATCTATTTGTCTTTGGAACATCTTATCGGACATTTATCAAACATGCATCTATTTGTCTTTGGAACAACTTATCAGAGATTATCAAATGGTTGTGAAGTATAGTCAAAATATCACTCGGGTAAGACAACTTGGAAGCACAAGAATATGATAAAAAAAGGAAAAGGGCAGGGAGGGGAATGCATGACAAATATAAAGAAGAAGGGACGTGAGTATGAAAAGGGAAAGAAAAGGGAAGACGAAGAAGGGCAAAAATAGACAAAAATAGAAAGGAGCCATCAGGGGGAAGAGTAGAGTGGAATGCAGGATGTGGGTAGACGGCGTGCAGGGATCACACCTAAATCAGGAGAGACATAAAGATGGAGAGACGACTTGCGACTCGGACCATTAGGCCTTTTTCTCTTAGTTTTTATAGGAGTTTGGGGATTACCGACCCAATGGATCTTCACCCTTACCTGAACCCAACCTGATTATGGAACAGGTCAGACTCTCCAATCATTACTGGCGATATGCGTCAATGGTGAGGTTTTCGAATAAGGTTGGCGGGTCAGGTCATGTATTGCCTCCTCAAAATGTAGCCTTACTGTAGCAAGAATCTACAATTC
This sequence comes from Camphora micrantha, assembly GCA_003546025.1. NCBI lineage: Eukaryota > Viridiplantae > Streptophyta > Magnoliopsida > Laurales > Lauraceae > Camphora > Camphora micrantha. The sequence goes on from QPKB01000011.1 coordinate 21,138,513, forward strand.
ATAGTTGCGAGAAAAATATGCAGCCATCCATTAGAGCACAAGTAGAACAGTAGATAGAACGTATTATGGAAAATTGCTTAAATAGAAAGCAATTTTAGCGAAAAGATAAATGCTTGTTTGTAGACATTTAGAACATGGGTTTTTGGCATTGGCCAAAATGTTTTTGATAGGCTCACACTCATTTCGGGAAAAAAAAAAAAAAAAAAAAGGAAAAGAAAACAAATAAAAAGAAGAAGAATCCTCAAGGGGATGCCTTTAAAATAGAAATATACCTGTAGTGGCAAGCAACATCCAGAACAATTTATAAGGTAGTGTTATGATATGTGGGACGTAGTATCAAAATTGCATTACAAACAATGAAGTGCCAACCAAATGGATGGTAAAAAACGATGTGAACATAAGTCCAAATTCAACAGGCAACTAACATCTGATAAGTGAAAAGGTTTGGATAATAATACACTCAAGGCACAGGATAAGAATATTACAACTACAGGTGCCAGATTTGCAGTCCTCCAGTCAAGAGAGAGAAGCTCAATGAGACTGGTATGGTCCATTCACATCATTGTGGGTTTGTTGCATTGATGCTTTTCATGCATATTATGCATTAGAATCGCAAGACCGTAATAACCAAAACGAGGGGAAGTAGTCACAACATTCTTCGCATATCAAGATTGTGATAAACTGTGAAAAATAAGTTGATGCTCTCTGAAGGATCAAAATTATTAAAGCTTATAGCATCCTCATAATATATAAGATGTTGAACTATCCAGAATGAGATAAGGGACCCTACCTGATCCAATATAAATGAAAATGATCTCAGCAAAAGCAACAGGAATGAATAATGATCACTGCTTTTTTTCTTCTGCTTTCCTTGGCTGTAAAAATGCAGCAGCAAAATAAAAAGTGGATGTTAGCATTTCTAAGTCCTAAGGTGTATGGGACAGAGATGGTGTGTGGATAATTTAGTGAGAAATGATCTTATCCCGAGTTGCAAACTTCACTGACCTTGCTAATCAACAACTAGTTTGTAAAGACATTCTTCTATAATGGAAACTGTCTATATCACAAACCCATACATGTGTTTGCACTTGCCCAATTTCACTCCAAAATGACTGATACATGCTAGAAGATTTACATTCATGTCAAACATATAGTTGTCTCACTTAAATACAAGCAATACAACATTGTATACAATTGTCAATTGAGTAGAATTTGGCCCGTGCCTATATACATGGAAAGGTGTGTGATATGAAAAGGTCAAATCAAGAAAAAGCACGCTCCACATAGTCTAATAGGGTGTCCATATGATACAGACATCAAGATAGGACAACTTCTCACCATTCAAATATATATATATATATATATATATATATAATATATAGGATCATTTCTCAAATTTAACTGAAACAACAGATCCTACTTTATAATAGACCACATAAAGTTATTAACGCTCATTCATGAGACTTAAATCAGACAGGCTGAATTTGGAAGTTAGGTTAAATATTGCACTACCTCCAACTTTCGGTGGAATATTGCAATATTAAAATATCCAGCTTTAGAACAAATAACGGAAACAAGGTTTAAGCTGACTATTTTGATCTCAAAAATATAATAATATCTGGAAAAGTCAATGTTAAATCATGCAATATTTCTGCCTTTGCTTCTGTACATCGACCCCAAAAGCTACTAAAATATGGCGAAGCTGTAATATTGCAACATATCACAGTTGCACTCTCATGCTTACAAAAAAATATATAAGACTAGAATAAGTCCAACAAAAGGGTGGTGGGGGCTTTCATTATTATTATTTTTCTTAAGAACTAAAGAATGTGCTGTAATGTTTTTTGGGTGTAGTGCTCGTTGATTTTGTTTGTCTTTGTTTTTTTCAGTATACATCTGTCGTACCATATAAGCTTTCTTTCATTAACAAAGTTATGATTTAAAAAGGAAAAAATGCCCATTGCTTAAGTTGACTGAGCGGATGATAAAGCGCCGAGCCCAAATGGTTTCAATTTCTCTTTTATCAAGGCTGCTTGGGATGTTCTAGAAGAGGACTTTTGGTGATTCTTATCTGAGTTCCAACTAAGGGGAAGGTTGAATACAGAAATAAATGCAACTTTCTTATGGTTAGTTCCCAAAGTGCCAACCCCATGGGCCTAAAAGATTTTAGGCCCATAAGTTTGGTTGGTTGTGTTTACAAGTTGCTATAAAAAAATTTAGCTAATAGATTGAAAAGGGTTATTCCTATCATCATTCATTAGTCCATCCCAAGGGGCTTTTGTCCAGGACAAACAGATTCTTGATGGCATCCTGATAGCAAATGAACTTATAGACTCAAGAAAGAACGCTTGTTAGGAGGGAGCAATTTTCAAAATAGATTTGGAAAAGGCATATGACCATGTGGATTGGAAGCTTTTAGATTACATGCTGGAAAGATTTGGATTCGGCACTAGATGGTGAGGGTGGATTAAAGAATGCATCTCATCTACGTCATTTTTAGTTCTTGTTAATGGCTCTCCAACCAGACTCTTCAAAGCTTCGAGAGGGTTGAGACAGGGAGATCCGCTTTCACCATTTTTATTCACTATTGTGGCGGAAGCAATGGAAGCACTTTTTATTACAGAGTGGGTCATCTCCCTTGTCAATACCTTGGATTGCCCATTGCAGCAAATTTAAGGTCAGTGTCGATGTGGGATTTGGTAGTGGAAAAGTTTGAGAAGAAATTATCCACTTGGAAGAGGCATTATTTGTCGCTTGGGGGAAGAATCACGCTTATTAAATCATCCTTATCCAGCCTACTAGTATTTTACATGTCCTTATACAGGTTGCTGACTGTGGTGAGGAAGAAATTAGACCTTTATTCCGAGGAATTTTTTATGGGACGGTAACAGTGAAAGATGGAAGTTGCATCTAATGAGATGGGATGAGATTATTAAACCAAGATATGCAGGGGTTTGGGGTTGGGTAATTTGGATTTAAAGAATTGGGCCTTGCTGGCTAAATGGTAGTGGAGGTTTGGGGTGGAGACAAAGGCTTTATAGAGAAAAGTTATAGTGTCCAAGTACGAGGAAGAAAAGTGGGAGTCGGTTCCAAAAAGAGTCCCTAGATATAGGTGGTTTGGGTTGTGGGGTGTCATTTCTAGTTTGGGAGATGTTTGAGAAGGGTTAAGGGTTTTAAAGTGGAACACGGGGATAGAGTTCGTTATTGCTTCGATGATTGGTTAGGGGTGGGCCCTTTACACATTTTGTTTCCTATAGTGTTTAGGATTGCTTCTAATAAAGAGTCTTCAATTAAAGATAATTATGTACGGGATGCAGATGGGGTGTCATGGGAAGTAAGTGTTAGAAGGGTCCTTTGTCAGTCAGAATTGGGAGAGTTTCAGTCTTTGCAAAGTCTTATTTCTATCGTTTATTTATGCACGGATGTAGCTGATTCTTGCTTGCTACTTCGGAAAAGGCAGAGCAGAGCACCAGAAAACCAACCAACAGATCGCCAGAAAAATCAGGTCAGGGAAAAAATCCCACTGAAAAAACCCAAATAATGAAAGCAAACACATTAGGAGCTTTCTCTTCAAAATCTTTCTATAGGGAGTTGGACCCAAGTGACATGATGTGTTCTTCCTATGCTTTGGTTTGGAGGGGTCTTGCTCCGCCTAGAGTTGAGGCCTTCTGCTAGTTGGCTGCGGCAAGAAAGATAGTAGCAGCGGATAACTTAAGGAGGGGACTGGTGTCAGAATCCATTTTAGATTTATGTTGTTTCTGTTGGAGCGAGAGGGAGTCAATGGACCATCTTCTCCTTCACTGCGGGTTCGCATCATCCATGCCCGTTTGGCAATTCACTTGTAAATGAATTCAAAGTAAATGGTCACTTTTTAAGAGACAAAAAAAGAAGAGGGGTCACCTTATTGACTTTTCGCCTTTTACAGGAACGAGAGAGTGACATTTTTACTTAAAAAAAAAAAAAAGGAGAGGTGATTTTTGAAATTTTTTACTTTTTGATAAGACCCCTCTTCTTTTTCTTGTCTCTTAAAAGTGACCCTTCACTTTGATTTTACTTTACAAGTGAATTGCCAAACGGCAAGAGAATGTGGTGTGGATTGGTGTATTTCGAGTTCAATTAGTAAACTATTTCAGGCATGGAGTGGATACCCATTGGCCGGATGCAATTTGATTTTGTGGAAGAGTTCGTTTTTCTATTATGTGGTCTATCTGGAAGGAGAGAAATGAGAGAATCTTCAATGGTAAGGAATCGTCTTGGGAACGTTTGTGTATATTGTGAAAAACGAGGGGCAGCTCAACTAGCCCAGAACCATGGTTTGCTCCCGGAGGTTGAGGGTTCAAAACTACACTACCACACTAGGGCTACAAGGGATTTACCTGGCTCCCCTGGGCCGTAGGGATTAGTCCGGCCCAAAGGGCTGGGACACCCTCCGTTATCCAAAAAAAAAAAGGGTTTGTGTATACTGTGAAGCTGAGGATTGCTAAATGAGTTGTGATGGAAAGGAGTGCTCAGATCTCAAGATAGAAAAAAAATCATGTATAATTGGGGTGCTTGTTGAAGATCAAAGGAAATGATGAAAGTGTTATGGAGTGCTCCTCCAAGGGATTTTTTTAAGTTTAATGTGGACGAAGCAGCTCTTGGTAAACCAGGGCCAGCTGGTATTAGGGGAGTGCTCAGAAATCATAAAGGGAAGATATTGTACATGTTTTCAAAAAATGTGGGTGGCAGAGATTCCAATGAAGCAGAAATTTTGGCTATCTTAGAAGCTTTTTGTATATATGGGCGCTCTTTCCAATTCAACCTCATAGTGGAGAGTGATTCTTTCAATGTAATTCTTGGGCAAGAACTTTCGGAGGGCCTTGGAAGTTGCAGTTCTACTTCAATGAGATTAAGGGCTTATCTACTGGTTGTCGCACTTCGTTTCAACATGTTAGTAGGACTAATGGGTTGGCAAACTCTCTAGCCAAACAAGGGGTTGATCGGTTATGTATAGAGTAGCCTTGGTTAGGGGTGATTCGTATATTTCTCTTATACACACCCCTCAAGCTACCTCGTATTCTAATTCTTCTCTTTAATATATCTATTACCTTAAAAAATATCATCCATTCTGATTATGAAAGCATCCTTAGATGTTTTACGATTTTGGTTGTTATAAGAATTAGATTTTTTTTTTACTTGGATGTTGGCTTTTATTAATTATTGTTGTTTATTACCACTCCCATATAGATGCTTGAATGGAATTATATTCTTTTCATCTTTTTGCCAATATAGGAGAAAAGGGATAGCTCCAATAGAAAGGGGCAGGGCTTCTTGGTCCAATGAAAATAAGATCTTCCTTGACCTTTGCATTGAAGAAGGGCAGATAGGAGGCAAACCAAAAACTCATCAAGAGGCTTCTTCATGGAAAAAACAAATCGTTTTAGCATTTAACTAAAAAGAAGAAGCTTAACTACGATCAGAAGCAATTAAAAAACATGTGGGATATCATGAAGAAACAGTATGCAACATGGAATAAGTTGCTTGATCAAACAAGGATAAGCCACAACAAACACACTTATATTGTCACTATGGAACCAAAAAGATGGGAAGAGTACTTGAAGGTAACTATATCATTTTCAAATTTGAAAATTTAGAACGCCATAAACTAAAGTCATTTTCTCTATGTAAATCTTGATGTGAAGGTATTCCGCACAAAACCATTACAGTTTCCCACAGAGATGGCTATCCTCTTTGGTGGGACCATGGTTACTAGTGAAGCTACTTGGACACCAACATTTGGTACGATAGCAGATGATATGCTAAAAATGCCTTAGGAAAATCATAACTTGAGCTTTCCTAGTAACCCTATGTCTCCATAGTCATTCAATTTTCACTAGGGAGACAAAGAAACTGGATTAAAGGACCAATTGGCAGAAGTAAGGGACAAGCGTCCCTACTGATCTCGACGTAGGAAAGACCATCGAGAATTTCTTCAATTAATTTCACCATCAAAATTGATGGTTTGACAGTCACTAAATGCATTGTATCCCTAGTATCCCTAAAAAAGTTCCACAAATGCATTAGATAAACTCCGCCTGCAATATCAAGTCGAGTTTTTGGATACTTCATCCATTAACAAGCAGTGATGAGTAACTCATGAGGGCAGCAAAAGAGATACCATTTAAAATGAAACCTATACAAGAAAAGAGAGGCTTTATCCATCAAGGTGATGAGTATTGCCAGAAGCTCCTATTTTCATTTAGTAGCAGAGAAGTTTGGACTGCATTACGATGAAACAAGAAATAGTCCTCGCCTCTTGCTAACAGTTATTACCATGGAAATTTGAAATCTACACAAGAAAACAGAGGCATTATCCATCAAGGTGATGAGTATTGCCACAAACTCCTATTTTCATTAGCAAAGAAGTTTGGACTAAGCATTGTGCATTATGATGAAACAAGAAATAGTCCTCGCCTCTTCCTAACAGTTATTACTGACGCCGGTTTGTATGCTAGCTCTCATCTTTCTGCTAATTATTTGTGTCCAAGCCACTGATAACATGGCTACCATGGTGAAAACATCGTTGTTGGGTCATGTCCCATCCGCATGACATAATCACATAACCCAATAAACACACAAGGGATATTACTGAAGAACATGGTTGAATTGATACATCAACCAAACCGACACCCCCCCCACCCCCACCCCCCGCTTCTTCTTTATTTTTTTTCCAAAAAACAAAAGCATAGCATTTGTCAATAGAAAATGATGCATCAATGATGATAACAATGTTCTTTCGCAAGAATAAACACTGATGCTCTGCCGATGATGAATGATCCCTACATTTTTCTTGTTCCTTTAATGATATTCCAACAAAATGTTATGGATTTCTTGTAATAATATATGGATGTCTTACACAGTTAGAGCTGTTTAAATGTGAACTCATAAACCAAACCTCTTTTCTATTTTGATGTGATACCAAACGAAAATAAGCAACGGAACAACTAAAAGAAGCAGATGATGGAATTTAAAAATTGCGGCAAAATGAAATCACCTTGGTTCCGGGGGCATGCTGGTGAATCTCTTCCTCAGGAATGATGACAGGCCAGGGCTCGCCAGCATCCTTGAACATCTGCTCAGTCTCGAGGAGCTGGCCCTTCTCCAAGATCATCTTCCTTATGAGTTGGGCAGAGGTGGAGGTGGCATCAATGACCTCCTCAACACCATTAACAAATGTGACAGTGATTTGAGGGGTGTGGTCATCTGTTCGCCTCTTCACAACCAGCTGGCACGCAGGGTTCGACTCCTTTGCTTTGCGAGCATTGCATTGGGCCAGGAACTCCATGCATGCAGCTGTCCGAGGATCTAATGCATTGAATTCAATCTTCACTTTTGACAGAAACTTCAGCATCTTGAACTGGCTCTCTCTCTCAGAAAACAAGTTGGAGAGAAATAACCAATGATATGCACAAGATATGTAGGCACTCTGGTAACAAAAATCAATCATGGTAGAAAGAAATTTATAAGTTGACAAACACTTGATAAATAATTCCTCTACTTTTTTATTACTTCTATCAATATTACTTTGCAAGGAGCTTAAAAACATTCTATACAAAAACTTCTAATTTCTAGCCACCATTTATTTGAATACATATCAAGACAGACAAATAAAAAAAAAATGCTGACATGATTCTAGACAGATGATGCCTGAAAGCAATGGGTTTGCCAATCTTTTCTTAATATAGTTTGTCCCAGGTGGACTCCTATCCATAGAAGGTTCACATGTGACACACATATATAGTGTGATGATTAGGTAAGTACCATACTTGTTTAAGCTAGGTAAGTACCTCATGTTGGGGCCCACCTAGATGCATGACAATCATGGGAGTGGTCACTGGAAAAGGAAGTCTCAAGGTAAAGACATGACAATCTTAGGATTTGGAAAAAAAACGAGCCGAATCAATGAAAATAATCTAACCCCTGATTTAATTTCCCCAAGAGTCTAACAATTTTATCAGTTGTGTTCTATCAGAATTCAACTCAGCATTGCAAATAGGTTGGTTGAGTGGCAAAATTGATCACAAGTAGGCCATGTTGGCAAAAATACAAGATGCTAGCCTTACAGTGCCAACTTAATCAAACATTATACATGCATACAAACATCCAAAAGAAATTATAAAAAAAAAACAAATGAAATTTGTAACAATGGAGATGTATCCCAAATGCAATGTTTTAAATAGTGAAAATCATAAATAATAGTTAGGATCTTTTTCTTTATAAGAAAATGACCAAAACAAATATATAAACAGTTCATACATCCATTATTATTGTCAAAAATGGGTCTAAAAATACCTCTACTTCTCATCTTTCAAGGAAACCTTTACATTTTTTTAAAGGAGTCTCGAGAGACCAATAATTCCAATCTACTTTCGTTCGGTAGAATAAGTATTCATCCTAAAACACAGTATTGCAGAAAGTGATTTCAGTATAATGGATTGCCATACAAATCTAAACTAAATTCATAGCACCCCAAATCGTTCTAAAACAATTCCAAATATCAACATGAGCAGTAAATATCACTTTATATTTGCCATTTACAACATGCACAACTGCCCCCACAAAAGTATCAAGTGGACAACGGATGGGTGGCCATCTGATTCATCAAAACAGCTATTTCACTTGTGATTTGGAAACACTGTCGTGGTTTCTAAGTTGGGAAAAAGATAAAATGAGTCATTTCTTGTAGTTGGAAGCATGGAATCTTTTCAATCGAGTGTGGAGAAAGAGAGAGATGTCAAACCTGAGATACAGAAGCAGTGAGCCGTCGTTAGGGTTCCAACTTCCAAGAGTCTCTCGCTTTGCGGAGAAAGAGGAGTCGAAAACAAATGAGGAATAAAAAGTTGGGGAGATGGGTTTAACGGCCGCAAGAGCGATTTTACAAGTCCGCAGGTGAGCCCCGAGGGTAGGACAATTTGGTTTGCATTAGGGGGCTGTGAGGTCGAAATTGCACCGTATTAGAGTTAAAAGGGAGATTTTATTTGGCTTTCTCTTCTGAACCGTAGGGCACATTTGGCAACGGTATCAGGGTCGATTACTCACCTAAAATCCACCATATTAAGGATTTCCTTTGTTTGGTTCGCACGGATTTGAAGAAGATAGACTTCAGACTTCTGCGCTTTTGATTATTTTAGAGGTTGGACCACCCCCCATCGGATCAAAGGAATCAATGTAAGAATGGATTTGCGGAGCTACAGTAAATCTGGACGGTAATACAGGCAGACCAGTTTTTGCGTTTTTTTCGTTTTTATGGGCTTTTGCTAGCCTCGATATGCACTTCCCGTTTAAAAATGAAACTAGTGCTTTTGAGCACCCCTTCCCACCCGTTTATTTAAGTGCATTACATATGATTTGTACATGTCTTATTTTACATGATTTGACATATGAGTCGGCACCACTAAGCTTGGCTTTCCTTGACGGTCTGATCCACCGACTTGGAGACCCTTTCCCGTCCCGCCAGCTGCAGTTTGGATCCCGCTACCCGGTTATTACCGCGGTCTTGTCCCAATACCCGGTTTGCTACGGTGGTCCCGTCCCGTATTATATTATATATATGTATATGTTACTTATGTTGCATCTCCTCACTTCGGTAACTGAGACAACATCCCGATATGCTCACGTCACTTCAGTAATAGAGGACTTAGCTATGTGTGGTTGCCATCTTGTCTGTTTCCCGTTTCCTTGGATACCTTACATGTTTTATATTGCATATGTATTTGAACAAATGTTTCTTTTATTTTATGAAACCATTGCTTTGACAGGTTTAAATGTTTTCCGAGGTAACTTCTTTATTGTTATGTCTTCTCACCCGTTTGCCAAACCGTCGTGTTTGACCCTTTGTTTTGGTACTCAGGTCCCGTTGTTGGTCACCCCGAGGAGGAGCACGAGGAGGCGGTCGGAGAACCGCAACGTCTAGTTGAGTGGCATGCCGATGATGTCATCTAGACATTCGGGTGCTTGAGTTACGTAACATTTTGGGAATATAACTAACCATTCTTTTGGGGAATTTGTTATTTGATTTATATTGGCCTTTGTTGGCCTCTATTTTTGGGAACAATGTAATTAAAATATATTGTTGTAAACCTTAACTTTCTTTTGAGGTTATAGCTTTAATGATCATTGCTCATTTTGACACTAGTATGAAATATGCGTTAATCTTGTATCTTGGATATGAATGTATGAAATAGATTTGCTACACGCTTCCGCACATAAAAGAAATATTCATGTTGATGTGATATCCTCACCGTGGACACCTATGAGAAATCGCGTGTACGAGTGGCATCCTTCATGATGGACTCGTATACGTTTTGTTTTAGATTTAAATTGATTCATGTATATCATTACAAATATTAGTCCCGATCCCGGATTAGGCCCGCTTTATTTTGGGGACCCGGTCCGGGGTCGCGATACTCACTAAAGTGTTTAATCCCCAATGCCCTTCATGATTGGCACTCGTCCAGTTGGGCTACATAAAGTCATCTCACATGTCTTCCCATCTCATTGAGACATTTCCATCCGACAATCTCACCTCACATGAAACAATCCGGGTGAGGCAGGATGAAAGGCCCACCCAATCACCCATTTCAAGGAAGAAATTTAGTTACTATGTGGGTGCCACCACACCCACACCCACGAGATTTGAGAAACTACTTAAATAACACCTTAGAAAACTCTATTTTATTATTTGAATTCATAACTTGACCATTACCCGCACCACCCAAATGAAAATCCTAAGTCCGCCATTGCCCATTTGGACCAACCACAAAATAGGGACCCCCTAAGAGTAATTGATTATTGGGTTTTGCACCCATTCATAATGGATTGGATCATTGGATTGAGAGAGAGTGTGTGTGTGTGTGTACAAAGAGAGAGAGGGATGGAGGGAGATAAAGAAATGTTCATATGCATCCATCCTTCACCATATTATAGTGAGGGAAACTTGATGGGGCACACCCAAGGCCCTACTGATCACAGGACTGGGAGTGGAAAGAGACTTTTTGCATGGTTTCAGGTATTAAGTTTGGAGTCAATTACATGCTTCTAACTCTTTCATCCATGGCCCATGAGTTTAATAACTTTATATTAAAGAAAAACTTTGACCCTTGATCCAACTATAATCCTTTCAGATTTGTGAAAACTCAATGCATCCAATGTAATTCAGGGGTCCCATGTATGTGGATAGTCTAGATGGATCATAAAGCTCCATCATGTATCCCTCACCTGGGGGTGAGGGACACTTACAGATTTGGAAATATGCATGTACAGAAAAGGAAAAGTTATTTATGGTCATTTGCAGAAGAGGGATATTGATATGCAAAGAGGAAAAGCCACGTAAGTATTCCTCAGCTTATGGCGAGGGATGGATGCACATGAACACACATACATATATATATATATATAAAATTCTTAAAAATGCCCCTTTTTCCGCCCAACTTTTTTTGTCATAGACTCATGTTGAGTCAATGTAGTCTTTTCACGCACACTACCCCCATGAATAGTCACTACTCCAAGTATGACACTCACCCAACTTTTCCTCGCAGTTGGATTGAAATTATTATAAAAAGATGCCTCTAAACAATTAACTTTTGGCGACTTTGATCAAAAGGATGGGATGATCTTATGGACTCAAGATTTTACATATAGGGAGGCCTCATTTGGATCTTTCCATCTAATGGACTTTGATGACCATCATGCATTCCAATGGGCCCAACTTAAAAAAACACCTGGATGCTGCGTAGCTCTCTCCATATATATATGTAGAGAGAGAGAGAGAGAGTTGTTACCTGCACACTGAATTTTGCTTTATGTACACTACTACTCTCTAAACTCATCACACTTACTCTCTACACACTCTGGACTTTCCAAAATACCCTCACCTATACTTACTCCATTGTTTTCTGCACACCCCTCCTTCCCCCTCACTCTTCAATGTCTCTCACCGTCACTGTCTCAAATCCCTCCCTTTCTCACCCTCATTTTCGCTCCCTCACTCTCCTAGAGAGATGCATTCTCTCTCCCTCCATTCACACGGTTTTTTTTTCTTTCTCGAGATAGTTCGCCTTTTAAGGCCGAATGGATTTCGTTTGTTCGACTGCATTCAGTTGAGAAACTCATTTTGTTTGGCTGATCGGACCCAAGTGTAGGGTGCGATTGTAGTAATAAAACTGGTAAGACCAGGTCAATCCACAGGGAGCAATGTAAACTAAGATTCCTTCTCAACTTATACCTGCCCTAAATTAAAAATCTAATTTTAGCCTAAAATCTAGAAAAGTACATTGATCATTCCTACTTTCCAAAAATTAATTAATTACAATCCAATTAAAAGAGAACTTCCTAAATCTAAAAATCCTAAACTAAAATTGCTACAAAGGAACACACAAGTTAGAACATAAAAAATAAAAAGTACCAAAAATAAAAATAAGAAACTAAAATAGAAACAAAAGAAACATAAGTTAGAAAGTTAGTAATGCAATGCATGCCATGAGATGCTGAAATTTCTAAGTCTGGAAAACTAGTATGCAGTGCTGTTTTTATGCATGGTTTTTCCTAATCTAATGCAATCTAAAATTGAGTTTAATGGCTGGAATTTAAACTATAATGATGCATGAATCTAATGCACTTTCCAGCAATTAACAAATCTAAACAAAATTGTGTAGCATAGAATTGTAAAAGGTGCAGGAATTAAAATTGAGGTGCTGAAAATAAGGGTGGTGTGCATAAATCAAAGACGGTAAACAGAACTGAAATATAAAAGTGGTGAGTTGCTTCTTTAATTCTTCTCAATTGAAGGTCCAAGAAAATTAGAGGTGCAAACCTAGGTTCCTATTCTTCAACTTGGGTTGTCAATCCAAGTTGAGAATGATAAATCCTCACTTTTTAATAAATAAATTTCAGACTTGGATTTTTAAACTTTTCTTAATCAACACTCTTCAACTTCACATTGCATTGCCTCCAAAAATACCATGTATCCGTAGAAAACAAGGTATATTGTAAGGATACTAATGTGAGTTGTTAGTAACTATTCCAAGCCAATTAAAAATATTTAACCAAAAGTAAGAACTAACCCTATTGCAAAACTAATATCAAGATTCACTAGAAATTAATATAAGAATTAAAAAGAAACAATTTTATTAATACTAGTATGCAATTGAGTACATAAGATTGAGAATTAAAAAACAAAAATACATACTAGGATGTTGAGAATCCCTCTTTCTAGTTGAAACCACAAGGTTGGTGGTGTGGCCTTTGGAAAGAACCCCCTTGATGAATTAAGATGGAAAGACAAGAAAGGGAGAGATGGTATGAAATTCTCTAGAGTGAGAGGTGAGCAATTTTCAAGCATGAGAGGAGATGGATGCTTATGCCTTCAATTTATAGATTTTGGCTCTCTTTCTTTCCTTCTTTGCTCCAAGTTTGTAGCATGCAATCTTCTTTGTATGAAGAGTCCCTTCCTTGGCCAACAAGTCTTCAAAGAAATAGCAAGGTAAGTGAGAGATTTTTTTGTGCTTTCCATGTGCAAAATTGCAATCCCGAGTAGAAATTATAGCACCAACTTCCAGAAGCCATATCTTCCTCGTTTCAGCTCCAATTGATACAATCTTGAGTTCTAAAGATATCTACTCGAAAAGAGTTTTCCAACGGTGTATAGATTGCACTAATCTGATGGCTGGATTAAGAGTTATGGCCATTTTAATCTTGATGCCTTTGAAAAATCCGAAAATAAATATGCACATATGGAATGGGGTGTGTGGGACCCATATGGGCATCCGAAAATAAATAATTGTGCAATGGGGTGTGTGGGACCCATATGGGCATCCAGAGAGATCTTGGGATCTTTCTTTCCTTGTTTCTTGACTCTCCTTCCATCTTTGGTTTGCTTCCAAGCTTCTTTGATTGGGTAGTCAACTCTTTTAGCTTACTTTCCTTTCTTGAATATCTTTCTTGATTTTTGAGTTTTCAAACTTTGTAAGAATTAGATCTTACCAAATCTGAAGTTTCCTTTCTTGATCTTGAAATCACAAATTTAGCTTTTCATTGTTGACTCTTCAAACTCTTCAAAATACCAAGATATGTGGGTCCACCATGAAAGATGTCATTCCCTTGATTTCTCTCACACTTCACCAATGTGGGTCCTATTCTTGATTTCTCCTACACAAATTAAAATAAATGGATTCAAGAATAATTCTATGTGGGGAATTTAAATGGACGATGTATGGGACCCTACTTGATGCACTCATAATTACCGACTTTCCCAAAATAAATCTCCAAAAATGGCAGGTCTCATGAATTTATGCAAAAGTTGTGATTTTTGAGCAAATTATGCATAAATGCACCACAATGGACTCTAAATGCATAAAAACATGATTTGCATTAAATAAAGCTATTTAATATCAATAAGCCATTAAAATGGTCCAAAATGTATATGAAAATGTGCGCTTTTAAGGACTCATCACACAGGTCCAAAAAAAAAATCATTTTGTTCAGCCAATCAGGTCCAAACAGTGTGTACAAACTAACTTATCAATTTTTTTTTATTTTCCCACTTAGTTTCTGAAGGCATATTCTTTTGTCTTATGCATTACAGTCAGTTGTGTGCCTGAAGCAACTTGCCTATTGCTCACTGGATGGAACTCTTGTATGTTTCAATGTTCCCAGAGCTTTGTGATGTCATTTGAGGCGTACATGAGAAGGTCAATTCTTAAGTGGCATGAGAAAGTAAATTGTTTTGACACGTATATCCTATGCATCTCCCTTCTTTCACTGCATCGAAACACCTAAAAAACCAGTCATAGACTGTAGTTTTTTTTTTTTAAAAAAGAGTTGTAGATGTCATTTTTTGTGCAAACTTTGGAGTGTAGCTTTTGGAAACGACAGTCATAATATGTGGTTTTTATTTTGAAAAAACGACAGCCCAGGGATGGGGACAATCTAGCTTTTAATACGACATTCATAGTCTGTTGCTTTTTTAAAACAAAGTTGTTCCTATTTGAAATAAAAAACGATAGTCAATGGCCGTGGTTTTTTTTTTTTTTTTTTTTTTTGAAAAAAAGAAAATATTTCAAATCTTAAACCTAATTAATATCAATAACAATCCATTTAAACAACTCAAATAACCATATCTATCAACCATCTAAAATTTAAAAATCCACATATTAGGCATCCATACAATACCCGAATAACCATATAATTTCATTCTTCAAAAGCACATGCATCCATATAAATATCCAAGTATCAACTAAAACCACGTCATAGAAATCCATCATCCAACATTAACTCAAATTTACACTCTCAAAACATTTACTTAAAAGTAAGAATAGAAAACTAATAAAGTATGGTCCTAATTATAGGCCAATCAAGTACATCTCCTAACTTGCGTTCCCCGTCAAACAAGTCAACACTCCCATCAACAATCTCATCTAACACAATCCTGTGGAAACCTGCCTCCGGTGACTCCGTACCCTTTAGTCTTCCATAATAAATTATGTTTTTCTTTCTCATGTACTGCAACTTACACGAAGATGGGCCTCTTGTGTTTGTGGTTGTTTGGTCCATGCGTGCATAAGCACCCTGAGAACTTTGGCTCCCCTACATACATCATTAGGAACACATTATTTTTTATTTTATCAATGTAGACATTTTATTACGTTTAAGAAGGAATATACCATTAATATAAATTGCTTTGTACCTGAGAGGAGCTTCCACGTTCGGTAGAAGGCTGCATTTGTGTATTTGCTTGAGACAAAGATGCAAACATCTGGTACATCTCACGCCTTAGATCCATAGACTCCACTTCTAGTCGTTTTTCCAAATTATCCACTTGAGCTTGTAGGATAACTTGCGATTCATGTTCCTTTTGTAATGCTTTCTTGTAAGGATCTAAATACTTGATAGAGGTCTTTGAAACTCCGTCGCCCATGCCTTTTACGCGTCGGCGATTATCACAACCGAGAATCTGTGTAAAAAAAATCAATGTCAATCCCTGTTCATGATAGTATGTATTCGTCACTATATTTGATGGTTAATAAAATCACGTAATACAAATATAATTACACCACATACCAAGGCTACCGCGTCATGATCTAAATCTTTATTTGCAATTGAAGGGTTATCCTCATACAAGCTAGCAACTCTTTCCTGTAAAAATATTTTATTAATAAAGAGAGAGATACATTAACTCACATGTGAATTAGAATTGGGGCTTGCATAGTACAAAAACTTCAATTCCTCAATGAGACTAGTATTTGAAATGTTAATTAAAGAACATAAAAGGAAATGATCTTCCAAATAAAATGTAACAATATTCATCTAATAAGTCTATGCAGATACTCTACACTGTTTGGGTATAGGAACATCAAATATTTTGGAATATTAATGCAATACTGGATCATCTTCATTGGAGTTTAGTCCTTAGGTACACACATTGAAGAGTAACACAATTCTGACCAAGTTCATCTATTAATCTAGATTTTCCTAGTCATTCTATTGGTGGACATCATCAATCAAACTAATGATTCTAAAGGAATTTGGTCAAGGAATTTGGTCATTGGCCAAAGTCCAATGGGCAAAATTAAACATATAGATTTGTGAGATCAGTGTGTGCAATGATATATTTTCCTCAATGTATTTTGTTTACTTTTCATTCTAATGAATCAGAAAAAAGAAATGTGTATCATTTATTTTGTGAATGAGATTATATATTTTTTAATTAGTACACATTTCAACAAATCTGATCCAATCTGTGTCCATCTGCAAGTGTCCACATTTATACATAGAAACATATATTTGCAAATGCCTACATCTGTGTCCATCTACAAGTTCACATTTCAGAGTTGCCAGGAATTTAGAATTGGCAAACCCATAGTTTTTGAAGCTAGATAGACCAAATCGTTACTAACAAATGTGATACAAAAAGTCTACTTGGACAAACTTTTTGGCCAGAATTTTGGATAAACCCTATGGTATGTCTTGAATATCCCCTATGATATTCAAGCCATACCATACGGTTTGTCTAAAATTCTGGCAAAAAAGTTTGTCCAAATAGCACTACTCAATGTGATAATACATTTGCCCAATCAAAACAGCAGAAATTGGTGCATTCATAGGAAGAATGTGAGAAATGCACTAGTGGGATTGTGCAATAGTCCAACTGGTGCAGTACATCAAACTTCAATTAAAGATATCACTATTCCAAAAGCATGTCAAACGCATCAATCCATACGAATAAAAAACTATTTTCACTTAAAAGAAGATCTCCACATTAATAAACTACAAAACAATCCCCATTCAATCACACCAAACCAATGCAATCAAGAAAACAACAAAACAGATCTAATCATGACAATGCAACATACAAAGACAAAAAGGCAAATACAAACTCAATGTGTGTATAAACTGTGGTTTTTGGAACTCTAAAACATTACACATGTTATAAGAGAGAGAAACTAAGAGAAAGAAGTTTAGAGGGAGAAGAAAGAGTTTTCTATTATCTCTTTGATTATTCTCAAATACAAAGGTAGAGAAGCCTATTTATAGGCAAAGTGGTCTCATAAGATAGAAACCCTTAAATCTAACCCTAAAAACCTTGCTAAGGAAAACCTAGTGGGAAAAACCAAATTGAAGGAAAAAAGAGTACAACATTCTTCAAGATCATTGAACTGGTGTTGGACGTGCATAATGTTATCTCGTTAAAACCTTAACTAGGAAAACCCAGTGGAACAAAACCTAGAGAAGGAAAAAGAGTACAGCACGCAAATGTTCATGGGTATCATACTTCAGGATGCTCCCTAATAAACTACTCTCTAGTTATAGCAACCATTCACATAGTTTGATGATAAACTTTACGTGTGCCAATCTTATAAACAAACTTCTGGAATACTGATTTTTGGTAAAGATTTGGTAAACAGGTCAGTTAGATTGGTACTCGAATGAACTTGCTTGACTTCAATTTCATTGTTCTTCTGAAGTTCAGGAGTGAAAAAGAACTTTGGTGCTATATGCTTAGTCTTGTCTCCTTTAATGAAGCCTTCTCGAATCTGTCTTATGCATGCTTCATTATCTTCATAGATAATGTTTGGGATACCTGCAATAGAAGGTAATTGACAAGAACTCCGAACATGCTGAATCAAAGATTTTAGCCATACATATTCCTTACTGGCTTCATAAAGAGCCAAAATCTCAGTATTGTTAGAGGAAGTAGCTATCAAAGTCTGTTTAATAGAACACTAAGAAATTGTTGGAAATAGGTGGGCCTCGTGGATGCGATTTCAAAACTTTTGAACCCACTTAACTCAGGGATCAAATGCCCATAAGGCCATTAACCATATCCAGGATGCAATCCATATTACTCATCTATCATGTACAGCAATAATCCAAGCAACACCATGCAAAATAATCTACAATAGATAGAGAAGCAGATTATACCTTTGTAGCCCGGTTGTGCTCTAATGGAGAAGAAAACTACTTTCTTTGTAAGCAACTTTAGATCTCCAAGACCTTTTAGTCTTCCACGCTATGACCCGTACCAGATCTCTTCTCTAAAAAAGATGGGTGGGATCTCCTAAAGAAAACAACTAGAAGCTCTAAAGGAAACTAGAAGAGAACTAGAAGAGGAAGAGAGGTATGTGCAACTCTTGCACAAAAGGGGCTGGGCGTGAATTCCAAGGTTATTGACGTCCCAACCCCTTTGTTACTCCTTTTATAGCATTAAGCAACCTCCTTCTCTTGTACTAATTGAAATAGAAGTCTTACTTCCACACAAAATAGTAACCTTACTATTACCACTATTAGAAGTCTCACTTGAAATAGAAATAGTAACTTCATAATTCCTTCATTTAAGAGTTCTAGTAGGATTAGTATCTTTCCAATAACTTGGGCTAACGTGGGGACCACAAGGGATTCCATAGAAAGTTGGCTCCAACTAGGACACCGTGACCCCACATCTCATGTGCAATCCGGGCCCACAGTTAATTGCAAATAACACCACTATATAAATGCAATTGCACTCCAGTCTTAGGAATAAATTACAATGAAGACCCTAAACTTCCCGATTACCACAAGTAGGCCCCTCTATCAATATCCATGGATTAATTGGACTAAAACTGTCCCACCAATTTAAATCCACATCTTATTATCCTTGAGCCCCAATTAATCATAGTGATCATCAGTACCATCCAATTAACTCTTAATCGAGATGGGTGCGCACTTACTAATGACAAATTCATTAATTGGCACAAGGGGATAATATAGATAGATTCCATCTTGACCATTAGATGTTCCCACGGTCCTACTACCACGTACTTAAGACACCAAGGTGTTGACCTATAGTTGGCCTCACTCATCGGTGACTCAAAGCAAATGAAATAGATAGAAACTTGAGTTCATCAACGTCTCAGGATTGAGAGCCTATTGCTAGGGAATTATGAGAGCAAACCTTAAACTTGAGACAGTATTCCATAAGGTGCTTCTCATGGTCATTCAATACATCCAATGTACCAACACCGTGATCCAGAATCTTACATACTGATGATCGAGACAAATCACACTATCTCATAGTGATCAAAGCGCTGCAACCTTATCAGATGAGATGCCCAGTCTCATCACTGATTGTGAAGATGTTTAAGTATAAGATTTGTGACAAATGTCTCCCGTGTGTGGATCTTATCCATACACATATATCACATCTAATATACTAATGGGACGCAGTTCATCTCATGAACCATTTATGTCATATGTATTAGTCATGTGCATTAAGTAGTAAAACACCATTCATCTCATGAAAGGAAAGCATCATATTATTGATAAATAAAGAGATTAATCAATTTATTACATCATCTGATGGATTGAGTCCATACAATCTAACAGAAATGACGGCATTATCATTAAGAAACACGTAACCTATCTGTGATAGACCCTTATGAGGATCAGAGAGAGAACTTGAATCTGCATATCTTACAAAACTGAAATATCTACAATCATAAGAATAAAATATACCTAAATTAGTTACAGTGCCTTAATTGGATTGAGTACATACTCATTGGCTTTACTTCAGGCAAAGAAAATCCTTCCAGGATTTATAGAACATGGTTTCGTGTCCCAATCATCATCATTTCTATTCCATCTCTCTCTCTCTCTTGAATAATTGTAAAGTATAGAGATCTCTTCATTATCCGATACCGGTGCCTCTTCTGGGGCTTCCAAAGTCTCATCAAGGACTTCTATTATTTTAGAGAGAACGGATTTTACCATAACCTCTTTAGGAGCATTATGTGGCTCTTTAGGAGGAACTTCTTCAAGAGCGTTACTTGCTTCTTAGGGAGGAACCTCTTCTGGAGCGTTTCGTGCCTCTTCGGGAGGAGCCTCTTCAAGAGTGTTACGTGTCTCTTCGGGAGGACATGATGATTGGTCATTTCTCATTTTCCATGGAGCTGAGTCCTTT
The DNA here is from genome assembly GCA_003546025.1 of Camphora micrantha. NCBI lineage: Eukaryota > Viridiplantae > Streptophyta > Magnoliopsida > Laurales > Lauraceae > Camphora > Camphora micrantha. Next base: position 21,158,983 of record QPKB01000011.1, read on the forward strand.
AAACCTATAGGGCTGCCACGCTTCTTACGTACTTCATTTTTACATTGTGAAGTACGTGGATCTAAATGAGACAGACTGAAAATATTCCATGTTAGTTCTCGCCGTTCTTTAGGAACAGGTTGTTTCTACGGGAACAATATGTTCTTTAGGAACTATCTTATCTCCCCCTAACGGCTGGAATATTGTCTCATCGTATGGGCTCTTCTGAAGTATTCAAATATTTGCACAGGTCCAACTATGGTGGATACCTTTCGTGGATTAGCAATTCTGAGAAAAATTTCTGATTTTTCATAATGGTGTGTTATGTCACTATCTATTAAACATAGATTGTCCTCAGTTTCATGATTCATACCTTAAATAATGAATCAATATAACTATACAATCACATGATAAAACTGAAATAATTAAACCATCCAACATAAATTAAGACATTAATGAAAAATAAAGATCCCCATCATAAAGGAAAAGTCTAAGAAAATGCATTTCAAATGAACTAAAAAAAAAAAAATTTAAATTTGTGATGTTCAAAGAATCATGGGTCTTCTAGACCATGCCAGGGGGGGGCTCTCAAAAGATTATTAAATGCCTCATTGTCCAGTTGTTGGTTATCTTCATCCTTAAAGAAATCACGAGTCTCCAAGTTTGTAATTTAAATTGGAGGGCTTTCTGATGTTATTATATTCCAATTCCACCCTTCTAGGTCATTTGTCTCTGCTGAATGGACAGAGGCCTTGTACGCTTTGTATTGTTCCACCACTTCCTTTGGTGCACGACAAGTGCATGACCAATGTCCACTTCTTCCACATCTGTGGCACGTGTCATCAAGACGGTAGGAAGGATTTGCCGGTGGATTCTGGTTGTTCTTAGGCTGAGGGCTAGACCTCTTCTGGTATTTTTGAATTTTGGAGGGGGACCTTTAAAACCACCTCGTCTAGAGGAGTTATGTCTGTCATTCCCCCTTCCTCTGCCTCTGTTTGAGCTACAACTGGCATTTGCTTTAGGAACTGCCAAAGATCCAGTAGGTCTGGAGTTATGATTTTTCATCAATACTATGCTATTTTGTTCAGCGACTAGGAGACATGAGATAAGTTCTGAATACTTAGAGAAACGTCGCTCTCAATACTACTGCTGCAGGAGCACATTCAAGGCATGAAAAGTGGATAATGTTTTCTCTAACATTTACTCATCCGAAACCTTTTCACCACATAATCTTAATCTGGAAACAATATTGAATAGGGCAGAGTTGTATTCAGATACTGTTTTATAATCCTGTAACCTCAGGTTTAACCATTCATTCTGGGCAGTTGGTAGTATGACTATCTTCTGGTGATCATACCTATCCTTCAGGGATTTCCATAGGCCTGCTGGGTCTTCCTCAGTAAGGTATTCATTCTTGAGGTCGTCATGTATGTGATGGCGCAGGAAGATGAGGGCTAATGCCTTTTCCTCTGGGGACATCTTGTTTCCTTCCTTTATGGTCTCTCCCAATTTCTTGGATTGCAAGTGGATTTTAACATTCAATTGCCAAGATAAGTCATTGTCCCCATTTATGTTAAGTGCTTTAAAGTCAAGTTCAGCCAGATTTGACATTATGCAAGAACTGTAATAGAAAATATATATTAAGTTAACCGTGTGCAGATAATCAATAAAGTAAAAGGGAAAGAAAAAAAATGAGACCTTAACATCAGAATTAATTTAGGAAGGAATTTAAAAATAAATTGGCTAATAAAAAGTCAGAACATCAAGTTCTCAACTTTGAAAATCAGAATTGTTAGTTCTGTCAAGACTTCAAGCTTGATTAAGAACTTCAGGTTCATAATACATGAAATTAGAACTGCAGGTTCTGTCAAATCTTCAGGTTTGAAATAGAACTTCAGGTTCTGTTAAATTATCAAAACTTCTGGTTCTGTCAAATCTTCAGGTTTTATCAAATTATCAGAACTTCTGGTTCTGTCAAATCTTCAGGTTTGAAGTAGAACTTCAGGTTCTGTCAAATCTTCAGGTTTGAAGTATAACTTCAGGTTCTATCAAATTATCAGAACTTCTGGTTCTGTCAAATCTTCAGGTTTGAAGTAGAACTTCTGGTTCTGTCAAATCTTCAGGTTCTATCAAATTATCAGAACTTCTAGTTCTATCAAATCTTCAAGTTTGAAGTAGAACTTCAGGTTCTGTCAAATGATCATATTTAATTTCATGGTCATATAATTTTATGGATATGAATCTGCAGGTTCATATAATTATTCCAACTTCTAGGACTGCTAGTCCATAGATTGGTGAACTTCATGTTCAATTTTTAGAACTTTTGATTCTATTTTGTGATCCATTCATAATATTGATAAATTAAAAATAAAATAAAACATGCAAGAGGATGAACAGTAACCAAAACACTATGAATATTATGTGCAAGCATTATAAATTGATTTCATGTATTCTAATAGATTGGATTTGAACTATGGTTTAGATACCACTTAGAGTATATGAAGAAAAAATATTACCCTTTTCTGAAATCCGTACTGGAAATGATTCTGAGATGAAAATCCGTGCTGGGAAGGAATTTGTGCAAGAAATCCGCGATGACAATCTGCGCTGGGAAGGATTTCGTGATGAAAATCTGCGCAGGGAAGGATTTCCCTGTGAAAATTCCGTGCAGGGAAGGATTTCTCTCCTCTTTGAGTAAGAATGGTGGGTTTTCTTCCTTCTCTTAGAGCTTCGTGCTAATAACGTGTTATAAGAGAGAGAGACTAAGAGAAAGAAGTTTAGAGGGAGAAGAAAGAGTTTTCTTTTATCTCTTTGATTATTCTCAAATACAAAGGTAGAGAGGCCTATTTATAGGCAAAGTGGTCTCATAAGATAGAAACCCTAACTATCTTAAGTGGGCATCCACCCAAGATCCATATCTTATAACAATACATTATTTCTTACGGAATGAAATAAAAGCCTATACAAACTCATGTGATCCTCTCAATGATCACAAGATCTTCAATCAATTTCAGTTGGCTTTGCTTCAGTTTACTCCTATGAACATTCCAAATGGCAGACTGAAAGCAATGCAAATGTGGAAAGGTCGTATGAATTTGAGGTATTTTAAGTGGCTGCAACCACCTCATGGACCCACTGTCCAGGTTGTAAGTAGACATCGATGTCATGTCCTGGGCCATACTGCCCAGGAATCAATAATGTTAAAATAGTGAATTCCTTCCGCATGCATAAAGATTGGGGAAGATTGTATGGAACAACCATAACAGGCCAACAACTATAAGAGTTATTCTTATTTCCAAATGGATTAAATCCATCCGTCGCAAGTCCAAGACGAACATTACGTGCCTCACTTGCAAAGTCGGGCCATTTACGGTCAACTTGTTTCCAAGATGAAGATTCCATTGGATGGCGCATGATCGATTCATCTGCTACTAAGCTCGCATTCGCATGCCATCTCATGCTCTCCGCAATCCATGATACATTATACAGTCTTTGCAATCTTGGTGTCAATGAAAAGTATCTTAGTTTTTTCCAAGGCAGAGGTCTTTTTCTTGGTTTATCTGAACTCTCTGGTCGCCATCTGCTTTCACCACATGTAGGACAACTGTCCTTATTTTCATGCTCTCTCCAATAAAGTATACAATTATTACGGCATGCATGGATAATCTTATAATCCATACGCAAATACTTTATCATTTTCTTTGCAGTGTAGGTGGTATCCAGCAAAGTGTTTTCGAGTGGCAAAACATTTTTCATCAGTTTCAGCAACGCAGTGAAACTTTGATTAGACAATTGAAATATAGCCTTTAATCTTAACAAATCCACCGTCACAGACAACTTTGTATGTTCAATTTGATATGAAGGAAACAATGGTTTTATCGCATCCTCCATCAACTTCTTGTACCGAATATCATTCGTTGAATAAACTTGATATTCAACAAATTCTTTATTAGGAGCTTCATGAGAGCATGGAGATTTATTACCACCCATATGAGCTTGAGATTCAATCTCGTCATAAAAATGTTCAAATACATCATTGTTCATATCAACCATTCTTGGAAACATATCACTCAATCTTTCCATGCTACCGCCTTCTACATTTATGCAACTTTTTGGATGGATTTCTCCATGATGAATCCATGTTGTGTAACTTGTATCTATACCATGACAAATTTAATGATCATAAATATCACCTAATGTTTTCTTCCCTCCTTTCAAAGTAAGACATTTGACACAAGGGCAACAATACCAATCATCACCACCTAATTTCTCTTTATTAGCTTCTATGAATGCAAAGAACAACTTAACCCCTTCTATGTATTCAATCGAATGCCTTGGTGCCATCATTCACGCCTTGCTTTGAGACATTTGCTGAAATATAAAATCTCTAGAGTATGACCCACATAATATGTTTCATCAATATTTGAAATGAAAAATGAAGAAATACAATACAAGACAATAAATAAAAAAGGCCAAACAACACTTGCCGACATTCCCAAAAATGCGTTTTTCATAAAGAGCTCTCCCAAAACAAACAACCCAATTAAAACAGTTCAAAAATCACTTGCCAGTATTTCTACTAATAACCAACCAATCCGAAAGGCATCAAATTCAGCAAAACACTAGAATACTAGTAAAGTTGAATTCATCGTTAGAAAATCGGAAGCTCAAATGGAGATAAGAAATCAAGCCTTCTATAATTAAAATGGATAAAAATGGAACTTAGTTTTAGACCATGTTAAAATGGATACCATTTTTAAAGCCTTGAAATAAGAACCTAAATGTACTCACTACATGAGCCAAACAAGAATCTTTCTTTCTTTTTTCCTTTTCTTTTTCTTTTTCTCTTGCCTAGAAGAAAAATATGTTATTAAAATAGAAAGGTATTGACAAACACAAAGGAAACCAAAAGTAACAGATAGCATGATGAACCGTACCCAAGTTGCTCCATCTTACTGATGTCATAACAATAACATTAATGACGTCCAAACAAATTTTTCTGCAGCATATGGGCATGTTAGAGATTCCATTTTTATGTTTGATTGAATTCACAAAAAACATACAGATATATTATTTAATAGCCATTCACAGTTTTACAGTTTGAATTGATTCAAACTCGTGAATGCCTAGATTAATCCTTGAGAAAAGAGGAAATGAAGAACCAACCACATAGTAACAAGCATTTGAAAGTCAATTTCAATTGATAGAACTCTTAATCTCATCTCTATACTTCCAAAACTTTTTGTTGACAAAATCACTCGGAACGATGTAAGGACTCTTATCTTTTACCAATCAATTACTTTCCCCTTCTCTACCCAAATAAAGCCAAGTTGGTAGGTCCAATCAGCAACACACATTCACAATTATAGTTACAAAAAAGTAGAAGAAAGCAAATACCTGAGATGTTTGTCCAAGCAGGGAGGAGACAAGGGGCAGAGACAAAATGCAAAATAGAAGATTGCAAACGTAAAGAGGAGAAAAATAAAATTAATAAAAATAGCAATTATTCATGCAACTAAAGACACTATTGGCAAGCAAATCATCATCATAAGCTTAATGCCACAAATTCAGTTTCACTTATTGGAGTGTCAAATTGATTGCCACCACCTTAAATGAAGCTGAAACTATATCTGTAGGTGGAGGTCCCACATATTCAACAAGCTGAGATAGAGCAATCCCAAATCAAGATGCAGTGAATAGATTATCAAAATTGAGGTTTAATAAAAAAAGAATGAGAAAGGAAAAGAAGAAGATAACTTCAAGCAAGGGATTGATTATGGCATGGCAGACACTTTATGATCAAATCAATCCCATTTGGTTATGATTATGGCATTGCCTTCTCTTCACGCACAAGCTTTAGTTAGTCCCATTTGCAACCCCTAATCCTAAATTTAATGTAAGTCTTTTCCTGATGGGTCACTTAAAAAATGGTTATATTGCTGGAACATAGGCCTTAGAATTTTTAGTGCAGGCCAACAACGCTATGCCAATCTTCCTGTTTTATTAATCCATTGATAATGTAGTTATTTTGTCTTTCATGGACTCATCAGGAGAGAAAACAAACAAAGCAAAAGGATAAGACTACCAAATCCACATTAAATTTGGAAAAATCAACTTTCAATTATTTCAAACATGTGTTATAAGAATCTTGGTGTGAATCAGTGATGAGGATGATTCATAGTAGAAGAAATCACATGCATCAACAATAGTATAAAGACCAAAACAGAGGAAAACAAGATAGTTCACAAAAAGGCAGATTTACTAAAAATATCAAAAACTCAAGAAGAGATCTTTCAATCGGTAAGCCCTATCCCCACCACACACAGTCTCTCTCCCCCCTTCCCATGCAATGTGCAATGTCTCGCTTCGCTCTCTTGTGTCTTTCTTCTCTCTCCCGTCTCTCTTTACTCTCTTCCCCATCCTTTTAGCTCTCTCACCTTCACGGCATGTATTTATTTTTCTTATCTTTGAGTAAGGGTTTTCAAGAAGTTGCAAATGGTATGATCATAGTGGTATTTTACTGACCAAACTCTAATCCAAGCCATTGCCCTGTAATCTTCCTACGCATATCCCTATGATGCGCATACATCAAAGTATGTAAGGCCACCATTCCTCTGACCTAATACTAGTATGGTCTATACAGGGGCCTTTATAGTGGAGTGGAGAAGCTTGACCGAATTGGGCATGACCCATTCATTAGCTAATCAAATGTATGTTTAGATGATGCCAACTATTTTGATTGGCAGAATCTCTCATATATTAGCCTTTCATATTTATTACAACAACAAAATAATTTTATTTTTGTGGGCATATTGACTGCAACTACCGACAAATGAAAACAGAAGAAAGAAAGAAGTGAAGACAAGAAAACAGAGAGTATCTATCCTAACATTGTCCAGAACTAGCACGCAATATTGACTTCATTCTTCTTATGATGCTATTTTTCGGCTATCATAATCAAAGCAATATACATAAATACTTACGTTTCAGACCTAAATTAGCAGCAATAACCAAAATTGGCAATGAAATGAGAAGGAAAAAAGGCACGCATACATAAATATATGAATGCATCTAAAGAGATATTAAGGTTTCCCCATCACAAACTCAAATTGGAGGTAACAATATCCATTTCGTCAAAATAAAAAATATCAACCGTTTAAACACAATCTTCAAACTCTCGATCATTCATTGATTTATGGCATGAAAAAACACGGAAAGTAAGAGATCTGCAAGTGAATCTCCATCGAAGATTTCCCAAGTTGGGTGAACTTTTAAGGCTTAGGTAAATGACGAAATGCAGAGGAAAAGGAAGAAATCATCATCCCTGTGAATCATCAATAAGGCGAGATGAAGGAGGAGAAGAAGAAAACATGGGAAGTGCTGCTAATGTAGGGAGGAAAGAAACGAGCAGAGGGCGGGGGAGAGGAAAAGGGCGGGTATAATTTTAGGTCTTTTTTAAGATGAAAACAACCACAAAGAGTAGTTGTGGTTTATGAAAATACATGTGTATAAATATACCACAGCCCAAACCAGCGGTCTTGCTCCCTCGTTTGTGTCGTTGTTAGCCACTTTTGACGTAGTGTTTGCCGGGTGGTATGAGAAAAGCTCCAAGTTTCTGGAGTGCCATGCTATCTGCCGCAGCAATTTGTGCACACTGGAATCCTGAGTTAAGCTGAAGAAATCTAGTTTGTTCAATTTGTGTGAGTATATGGCTGGGGAAGGATCTGTGTTGTTTTATTTACGCCGTATAGATTTACATATGAAGTCTGTATATAATTCTTTTGAAGTACAACACCTCACATGAATTTTTGTAGCCGTACTCATGAAAACGCAATGAGTAATCAAATTACAGTGTGCTAAACCAACATTTATGCCATACGATAGTGAATTCTTTTAATGGTCTTGGTTTATGGTGTTTTCAACTTCGATTAATTTTTTTTGGTTTATCACACAATACCTCCAAATCTATTATCGGTAATTATTTAGGCAGAAAAACATAAAATGTAACTTGAATGTCACTCGAGTTATCTAAATGGATGGATCTTGAGTTAGGTGTCAAGTGGGTTCGCAAGCTACGTGATAATCTTGACATAATCAGGAGGGTGTGATTAAATGGCGATGGAATGTTAGCTTTTTCTAAATCTTACGACCTTTAATTGTGTTAACCAGTAAGAACATGACACAAAAAAATTGTGATGAGCAACTAGGGTTATTTATCTGAACGCATCAACTGTGAGAAAGATGTATTTTTATCAACCGTAGGGCCCGCATCCAAAAACAAGAGGATCACCGGCAGAACCAAATTTAGAAGTGTCTAGTATTCCCGCAATCAGTAGGGAAGATGTTTTCACCTTATTTTCTCTATATCGAAACAAATGCCCTTAGGATATATAATCATTTTGTACAAAGGTTAATGAAATACCAGAACATCAATTGTCACCTTAATAGTTGGTTTAAGTTTTTTTTTAAACTACACTTGTTATCTCTGCAATCCAAGCTTGTAGAGGAAATTTGGAAATGACCAAATGTAGCTCAACATTTCTAGTGTGTTTCTGCCATTTTTCTCATTAGCTCTTGCGGGGCTTCCAACCACTAACATGTTCAGCCCTAAACGGCCGAACAAATTGAGTTTGTTCGGCGACACAGGGCCGAACAAATTTATAGGCTGAACATCTTTTATTTGTTTGGCACTGTGTGGCCGAACAAATTGCCAAGCCTTCATCTTCAATGGTGATTTTTTTTAACATCCATAGCATTTGCTTGTCGCTATTGAAATCGTCGAAAACCACCATTTGTTTGTCCATTTGCTTGTCCATTGCTTAAAAATCACAAATGACTAGGTATGAGAGATGAATGAGGTGAAGATGAAGAATGAGGTATGAGTGACAAGAAGAATGACAGATGAGTGACAAGAAGAGTGGGTGAAGAGTGTGAGAATAATGAGGAGTTGCAGTAAAAAGATTTAATGAAAGGAAAGAGGGTTGCATGAATGGGAGGGAAGGAAGATCGCCTAGAAGGTGGGCGTGTGTAGAGAGCAAGGGGAGATGTAGAGATTTTGAAAATTGTCCTTTTCGGTAATTTCCAATATGGGTGTCTTGGTAAAAAAAATAAATCAGTGTGCATAGAGCAAAAGTCGGTGTATATTTATCCGCTCTCATATATATACATATATAGGAGCATCTCCCATATGTATGGGAGGTGGTCCTGTGAGAATATCTCTCACCTTGCTATGAGAGATAGGGGTGGGGGGCCTCACATTTAAGTTGTTGGCATTGGATATGGATGTGAGGCCCCCACCTTATCTCTCATAGTAAGGTGAGATCATCTCTCATAGGAGCATCTCCCTATATGTATATACTCATACAAGAGGAGGTCCTATAAGAACCATCCTTACAGTTTACGGCACGGACCGCCTATTGGGGCCCACCGTGAGATCTCAATGGTCATGGGACAAGGAGGACTGAAAGATCCAAGTGGGGCCAACTTACGTATTAAATTTGAAGTCTATCTAATACCTCTAACCCCTTCATTCATGGTCCACAAGTTTAATAGCTTTATATCAAAGAATAAAAATTAACTATCAATCCAACGGTCTAGTTCATCCGAATCCATGCAAATTCATGGGATTCAGTGCCTATAAGGGGGTTATAAATGAGTGGTCAATTTGGATGCATGCATCTTTAAAGTATTGAAGATACCTTAAATTCGCGAAAATAAAAATCCTTTTAGTACAACGATAAGACATACCCTTACATAATCATTAGACTTGCGGATCACAAATCAAATAATTAATGGAGTGACATTGACCCTAAATTTGATATAGGGCCCATCATGAGTGGACCTTCACATCCCCCTAGTCTGACCATAAGTGGGGGACCCCATCCAACTACCTCGCACGAAAGCCAAAATACCGAAGTGCAACCGTTTGGTCTCGGCCCCTTGATCAAATATAGGCTTTCTTTTTTTTTTTTCTTTTTTTTTTTATATCAAAAGATTGGGATTATATTTAAACAAAATACATTTATATAGGCTTTCTTCTTTTGTTCTTCCTTTCTAGTGTTTTGCCTTTTTATCCTTTAAAATAATTTTTTTTTGGTGGGAATCCTTTAAAATAATTGAGTGGCCTAATTAGTGGTCTTAATGAATAAGAGTGTTTGATGCTTCTACTGTTTCCTAATTGGCATGAGAAACTCAAGAAATAGGTTTTCAAAGGCCTTTTTTATGGGCCAAATGAGTGTACCCAATGACGAGGTCTTGGGATGAGATGGGCATCTTGCACCCCATATGCCATTAGACTTTAACAATAGACTAACTATAGAGGAAATGGGTTAAGTATGTGTTAGGGGGGCTTGGATTGATCATAGTTGGGACCCATTTAGGAGAAATGGAATGATGTAATGGTTTTTTTTTTTTTTTTAAGAAACCCTTATTTTAATAGATTTTTTTTTTCTTACTTTAGGACGAATACAGGAGGATCAGTAAATGTGAGGGAATTGAATTGATCAAAAAGGGTCCTGGTGTGGTGATAAAAAAGTTGCCTCTCATGCCGCCGTTAGACACGTGGTTCTTAGAAGGACTAGTGTTCACGTGCAGATGTCTATCATGAGGATATGTGTGGGGCTATCGGCAGCATTTTTTAGGCACGTTAGCCTCCTACAATCAATTCCTCACATTCACTACCCCTCCTTTTCTATGAATTGGCATAAGCTCAAATTTGACAGTCACCCAATTGTTATTCACCATTATAATGTTAATAAAATGATGCTTAAGTCATTAAACTCGAGAGCAATGAATCAAAGGATTAGGATGATTTAATGGGTGTTGAAATGGCCCATTCCGCTTATCCATCTTGGTTTCAAAGCTTCAAACATATCTAAAAATATATGAATTTTAGATAGTCCGATATTTTGGCATTCCTCACCGCAAGGAAGATTGTTTTCGCTCCGTTTTCGCTTCAACTTCTTTGGATGAAAAGAACCTCAATCTTTTAGAAGCACTGGTACAATATGCCAATCTATTACAAACCATCACATAACCAAATGGAGATCCACAATTGGATGGAATGGCTTGAAAGCATTCAAGATGCCTTAAATTTGCAAAAATCAAAATCCTTTTAGTACAATGATCAGACATTCCCTTATATTTGCTTCTATTTTTTTTAATTCAACAATGACTTGTAAAATTGCATTGTATGTTATACTAGAAACAAAGGCTCGTGCTAAACCAGGGCAAAAAAAATAAGAATATATTAAAATATAGTATTTATTGAAATATTATTAAGAAGAAATCCACATTTCTTTTTTCTATTAATATTTCTGTTTTTGTTTATCTTTTACCTTTTGGATTTGGGGCTAGGGATGTTTACGTGATGAATACAAATGGGAAAAAATAAAAACAAATATTAATCTCAAATGTGCACAACTGATGTTTATCATAGGCACTCTCATGTTACTACATGCCTACACCACAATTTGATGTAAGAATATCAATAAGAATATCACGATGAGAGCATGCCATTGCACTGCAAATAAATCGACTAATTCAATGTAATCATTTTTAAAAAAAAATGGCCTTTGTAATTTTAGAAATGGGGCTAGGGTTATATACATGATGAATACAAATGGAAAATAAAATGACATATATTAATCTCGAAGAATATTCATGTTCATTCATCCCTCACCATAGGGTGAGAAACACTTACATAATTGAAAATATTCATATGCAAAAGAGGAATGACCATATGCAGAAAAAGAACGTTTATATGCAAATAGGAAAAGCCATGTAAGTGTCACTCACCCTATGGTGAGGGATGGATACACATGAATGTCCCACATATGTGCACATCTTGTTTATAATAAGCATTGTCATGTTTCTCCACGCCTGCGCCACAATTTGATACTGAGGTGATTTAATCCTCATACCAATTCTTAATCATTTCCTATAATGGTATCTCATATGCCATTTTTTAATTAAATATTTATTATTTTTTCAAGTGGATTAATTTCATAATTTTAACAAAATTATATCCTAAAGAACAAGAAAATAACAAAGTTATTAAAACACATAGTTCAAAGAGAGAATTTTTTTTTCCAATTAGATTAGTTATGAGATTACCATGATAATGTTAACAAAGTTATATCCTAAATGATAAAAAAAGAGCAGAATTATTTATAAAAAAAAAGACCGAGAGAGAGAGAGAGAGAGGTGTACCTATAAATGAGAATTTCCTTAAAATCTTTTTCTAGAAGAGATGTCTTTGTGTTGTGGTTAGGATTTGAGGAATAATAGTAGGAGTGCTCATGGGCCAAGCCAACCCGGGCCCTCTTTGGACTTGTCTTGGATATGTAATTACGGCCCGATTAATAATGGGCCGAACTTGGATTAAGTGATGGAAAGCCCATAGTCTGGTCTGGCCTTGCTTGTGTAAGAAATGCATGTAATTTAATTTAATTAGTGCTATAATGCCCACAAAAGTGATGAAAAGTCCGGTTTAGGCCGGCCTGATTGATTAAATGGGCGGGCTCGAGCCTGACTTTTATGGCCCGTGCCGGGGCCTGGGCCGGTGTTTTTAAAGTCGAGTCAGGCCTGGATATGCCTTAGGCTGGCTCATGAACACCCCTAAATAATAGAGGTGTGATGCTTGTATATCTTGAATGGAGAGAAGAAAAAAAGGGTGATGACTATTATTGAGGTGTGATAGCCGCGTGAGAGATTCTAGTAACCGCTAGTTTGATGAGAAACCATATAAAATTTAATGAGAGATTATAGGTTGGGTTTGATTAGGTTCTACATTCAAAAATTAATTGATAAGTTACAGAGTTTTAGGAGAGGATGATGGTAGAAATGAGAGATTATAGGAGAGGATAATGCATAGAGATTAAGAAATGACGGAAACATAGATGGAGATTATAGGGACTTAGGGAGATTATTTACGTAAGAGAAGGAACCATGTAGGGTTAGAGAGATTTAAGGAAGGAAATGGGACTTAAGGGAGGAGACATGTGATGGGAGAGTTTTTAGAGAGATTTAATTAAATCTCCAAATCGTCATCATTTAAGTTATTTGTGATGCCACGTGTCATTTTATTGGAATGTTGACATAGCACACCGTGAATCAAAAAAATTGAGAGCGCTGACGTGGCACCCTCGAGAGCAGAGCTCTCTATTTCTACTCCGTGTGCAACACCCCTCTCCTCGTTAACAGCAGCTTATCCACTCTCTAAAAATGCCAATTTGTTTGAGTATAAGAATTCAAAACCTTTATGCCGCCTTTATAAAAAAACTAAAAAATGTATAAGGTTAGTTGTTTAATCCCACGACCATCACCTCTTTCCTCTAAAATAACTAAACTAACCACTACACCACATAATACTTATGTATAATTACTTGTCAAAATAATGACAAAAGTAGTTAAATGGAGCAGGGACCCTAGCTGCTGGGTCATGCTCGTGCTTAGTACAAATTATTGTGCTAGTATAGGTTTATATTTTGTGATACCAAACTTACATATGATAGCGACTGATAAGATAGGGTGGCTTGATGATGGTTGGTTTTTTCTTATTATTTAAAAAATATAAATGAATCACACAAGTTTGTTGCACACAGGAAGACTTAAACGTACCGATACCTCTTACTTTTGTAAACATCCATTGCTAATGATATTGCACACATTTTATATATCTAAATAGTTATAAATGGGATAGGGCAAGTTAGGGCAGCAAACCTCAAGGCCAATTTGAGTCAAGATCTAAAAGCCTATGCTCGCTCCAAACCTGACAAGCTCACTAATAAATCCATCCACAAAAGGGGAAGGTCACTTGATTACCCAGACATGTTGCCATCCCTAGGCCCCACATTTACAAACTATGTGACTCTTTGACACTATAAAACATCACCCATTTGTTTGCATGCATATAATTGAATTCATATGATTTCATGGTAAAATGAGTTATAATGAAGGAATATTAAAGGGCAAGGGGTGATGGATGCAAAGTGTAGATGTAGATGCGACCTTGACTTTCTTAATATTTGATTTTACTGGAGCGATGGTAGGTTAACAATTTTCCATCATAAGAGAGATCATTTATTGTCCATTCATGGATCTTTGTGTTTGGTTCTCTTTAGAATTGCAAAAGCTCGATTTATTGTGAACAAAGGAGCACTTAACATGGCAAATAGGTAAAATTATTGAATTTGACTCTTACTTGCAATTGGATGGAAGAGAGAAAGAGGAAAAGGGGGAAAAGAGGTCGAAAGAGTGTTTGTAATTTTTCCGCTTTGTCCTAAAAAAGTGTTATAGTCGAAGAGTGTGGTTATCTTTGGAACCTACTAATCAAGGAGTTAGGATAACCGTTGGGGAATGATGTTCTTGTTTAACCTTCATTTATGGTGAGACCTTTTTCTTCCATTGCCTCCAATGATAGACATGGCACCAGGTGCGATCCATGAGCTAAATAACCTATCATCACTATGCATTCGAAATAGGGAAATGTTCGCCTATAAGTGGACCACACGTGCAGACCAACTTTACGGAGGCCTTGTCCACCACTCATTATTGTAGCCCTTTGATAATTTTGTCATTCCGTGATCTAGCACCAGGCCTAATTTTACACTCATCTCCATTGGATTGAATCTAAAAAAATCTACAATTAATAAGCCATTGAACTTAAAAGTATTAAATCAAGGGATATGATAATTTGGTGGGGTTGAGATTTTTCTGCCCCGCCATGTCAACGGGGAGACTTTTTTCCTCTGGCCATTGATAGACATGTATCTGAGTTGGCACCATGAACGAAATTGCATATAGGCAATACACACTTAGCTAATGGGAGAACATTCTCCTTCTAGATTATTCCCTCATCACTGCACCCTTAATTTTAATGCGTCTTAATTTATAATTAAGTTATTTTATCTTGATTCAATCCAACCATAGACAGTTATTAAAAATGAGTATCAATGAGGACGAGTGTAGGTGGAGTTCGGATCCTTCGATGGTCTCACTCAGCCTTCCCTTAATCGATGGGTCAGAATGCGGTTAACTTATTAAAAGTTTGAGTTAATTAAAATAAGTGCCCTCCCTTTTACGAGATTTCTCGATATTGTACTCTAATAGAAATTTTGGTCCTATAACAAGACGAGAAAAAAGGGGCCCGTGCTAAGCTCGTACATGCACTAGAAAACTAATTTCTATATGAAAAAATCTTATGTATCAAGTAAGTTAGAAAATCATAAACATTAAAATTTTGACATCTCTTATTGACAAAAGGAATTGAGGATATAGTTTTTCCCTTTATAAAAAAATTGACACAATGCATCGGCCAATGCCTAAAACTAAAGTAACATTAAAATTGGTGAGATTAAGAAGTTACAAAATAAGTTGTTAAGTATGGCACCTATTAGTACGGAAGGTACATTAAATATAAAATTTTATAATTGTGAGTATGTAGGCATCTGTTAGTAATGGAATTGTGCTTGAATTGCCTGAAATGGGCCATTTTATATCAACCAAAGGGTGACCAATGAAGGGTTTAACATAAATATCTAAAGTCTAAATACCATTATCATCACATCTAAGCATGTGATTTAAGTGGTTATAAAAAACTATAATATAACTTAATACAATCTAAAATGCATCAGAATATCCAAAATAGGAAATGAAAATGCGAAAGATAAATACAAGCAAAAACTCGCCTGATAAAAGGATAGAGGAAGTTTCATATGCTTCATTCAATGTGATGACACACTAAAAAATGGGATCGTTTGTTTGCTATAAAAGTGATTCACATGTGTAAAAGACCCACATGTTAATTAGATTTCACTATTTGTTACTAGCATAACATTTCACATGTGAATCTATTAATATGTCGTATATTGTTTGATGATATCTTAACATCCAAGCATCATCAACGGTTGAAAATTGGATACTTGGCCATGTTTGATACTATGAAGAAGATGAATGGTCTTGATTTTACAGGTGGAGCCTACAAAAATAAAAATAATTATAAAAGGCTGATTGGGCATGCCATTTACAATATACATCCAACCGCTGTAATGTTTTGATGATATGTCAACATCCAAGCAACATCAATGGTTAAAACTTGGATACATGGCCGTGTTTGAGCTTCTGCAGAATATAAACAGTCCTGATGTTACAGTTGGGCCCCCAAAAAATAAACAAATAATAAAAGGCAGACCGGATATGTTAGTTACAATAGATTAATCCAACGGTTGTAATTGTGTTGATGATATTTGAACCGCCAGGCATCATCAACGGTTGAAAATTGGATACATGGCCGTGTTTGAGATTCTTAAGAACATGAATGGTCCGGATGTTGCATGTTGGGCCTATAAAAATAAAAATCTACAAAAGGCGGACTGCCAATATTAGTTCTGTAGCAGCGCCTTTGCATAGTGGAGGTGTGTAACGTTTGACCATCATGTGAGGTGGGGAAATTTTTGTGCAAAAACTGGTCCCTTTACACATCATTTACATGTCATTGACACATGTGATGCGTAAATCGACCCAAACAAACAACATGACACATAATTATTACCCATGCGATTTATTTACGTATGTAAATCACCCTAAACATACAAACCCTAAGCTGTAGAAAGTGGAGCACATCGTTGGGATGAAAAACATCTCCAAGTATAAGAACCTTATAGAAAAAGAATAAGAAGATGCCAAATGAAGGCTGAGATGGACCATTTCAAAACATCCAAAGGGTGGCCAATGAAGGGTTTAGCATGGATATCCAAAGTCTAAACATCATCATTTAAGCATGTAATTTAAAACATAAAAAACATTAAAACGAAAGCAATTAAAAAATGCCAAATGACCTAATTAGCAAATCATTACAATATGAACAAGCCAAAATTAGTAACTATTAAAAATCGAATAAAAACTAAAAAGTAGAATCTACGCAGTCTTCACCCCTTAGTATAAATGTCCCATCACATTAAAAATTATAGAAGAAATATTTCTTACGACATATTAAAATGTGGGAAAAAAGGATAAGCTTTCATTTGCCTACATGTCCTTGCAGATGTTTCATTGGATATTTGGATTCCTCCCCCAGGAAATCATGTAAAGCTAAACTTTGATGGTGCTTTCAACTCATTCACATAAATTGCCGGGATTGGAGGTATTATACAAAGTTTGACGGGCACCCTTGTCATGGGTTTTGCTAGAAAGGTAGAAGTAATGCTCTTGAGGCAGAATTGTAGGCTCTATTAAAAGGGATTGAGATTTGCAGCAGCCTGAATCTTCACAATGTGATAATTGAAAGCGATTGTCTCACTGTAGTTAACTACTTACAAAAATATAGTAACCTATCCTGGCCCTGTATGATCAGCTGGTAGAAAGTCCTTCAAGCTCTTATGAAGTTGAATTGGTTGGAAGCAAGATTTTGCAAAAGAACAATTAGCAAGGTGGCACATATGCTTATACGAGAAAAAGGTAGCATATATGCTGTCAAAGTTAGAGATACCAAAGCCAACCCTTCTCCAACCAACACTCCCGCAAAGCGTTCAGGAGCAACACATGCAAGATCTCTAGGCCGCTATGACTTATCGCAATATGTTTGAGTTTGGTAGTCAATGTGCTCATGCGAAACATGGGGAGAGGGAGGGCAGGCGGAGAAGTCAAGAGAGGGCAGTTTAGGAAAAATGGGGTGTATGGAGAGTAATTTTGTTAACTTTTTAACTTAAGTGGTGGGTGTAGAGAGAAGCTGTGGAGAGCAAAAATCAGTGTGCATTTAGCAACTATTTAATTGACAGAACCGTTTGAGTTTCTCAACCGTCACTGAGGAATTAAAGGGATAGGATATTAAATGATACTAGTTGAATAATTAATTTGAAGAGGGGGCCGTTCAAGTTTCTTTATTGTCATAAAGAAATTAAAGGAGCAGGGAGAAACATGGAGAGAAAGAGAAAAATAAATCATAAACCATCGCAGACGTGGGAGAGAGAGAGGGCATTGGGAGGGAGTCAAAGTAAATAGAAAATGTCAAAATCAATTGAGCAAATCTGGCTGATTTCACAATTAAAATCAGCCGGCTTCATTTTATATATATATATATATATAATATAATTGACCATACAAATGCTAATGCAATTAATACACATAATTAGTCATGCACAATTTACTCTAATTGAAGACTGGGCCACAATTATCATTAGTCTGGATCACCTATCGCAGTTGTTATACATTCACTATGAGTGGACCAATAACAGTCCGCCACGTCATCCAAAAATTTGGTAATTTTCTTTCATCTGATTTAAGCTTTTTTAAACTTAAAAATCGCCTAAATTTTTGGATAACGTGGCGGTTTGCTATTGGTCCACTTGCGGTGAAGGTATAACAAAAAATTGAAGATTTTTATTTATCTGATTTAAGCTTTTTTAAACTTAAAAATCACCTAAATTTTTGGATAACGTGGCTATTGGTTTACTTACGGTGAAGGTATAACAACTGTGATAGATGATCCGGACTCAATGATCATTTTCAAATATTTAATAAGAGTGTGTTCATTTGTGGACCTCAATAGACTTCCACTCCACGTAGGGAAAGTGCGACTGACGAGGGTTTTTTCTTTGGATCTGAACTTGTTACATAGACTGGCATTAAATCCCGTGCTATGCACGAGCTAAATCTTTGCTAGTCCATCGAAGAACCAAATCAGAGCTTATCTCTCAATCCCATCCTGAACTATCGGGTCTGCTCTTGATCTAAGCAACAAGAACGATCAGAAAAAATCATTAAAAAAAATCCTTCTTCATTTGCAACATCATCCTCTTGTTTTACACAAGAAACCAAAATATAAACCTATATCCATTAGTTATATTGTGTCTCGACCTCATCCTCTTTTATTTTGTGATTGCCAAACAACCAGCCTAACCTCTTTTACCCTAAATATATAATCGAATTGCTAGGTCTTTGATGCATTCATAGATATGTTATGCTAAATATTAACTCTAGATATGGTTTCCGTAAACATATCTTGAAATGATAATCAATAAAAACTTAAAAGCATAAATACATACCTTGTTGGGTTAGGGACAGGAGAGGAGATGAAGGCTTATATGCATTTTAAAGTACACTAGTTGGCCCTGCACGTGCAAGGCACGTGCATAGAACACAGTATTACATTAAGATAATCTAAACAAACAAAGGGCTTAAAACATGAATTCATAGTAATGATAATAAAAAGCTAATTAAAACACAGGATACCTTGAGACAACATATCACTGATCAGTAAATGAATAGAAACACAACTGGATTTTTACAAACCTACTTTGTGTTGAATGCGAAGGATATCCATCTCCGGGCATAGGATTCAAGTCTTGAGAAGGGGTGATCTCGTCAATTTGTGCTGATAAATTAAACGATAGAACTATAAAGTGGATGAGATCAATAGAAACAATCAAGAAAAAAAATTGATAATAATAATATCATAATGACAACTACAGGACATGTCTTGATATTCAACTTCGCCTAAAGCCATTATTCTGCCTGAAGAGCTTGTCTTGTCTTATCTGCATTCTTTCTTCTTCATTGTGAAGCTTTTAGTGCCGCATCCTTATTTTCACTTCTATAAACCTTTATTCTTCCTGAACACAGTAGAAACAACAGTAAAAAAACAAAAAAAAAAACCTTGGTTTTATTTCTGCAACATTTGGAAGCTTTCTCCTAATACTTGAGTGGAAATAATTTAAGGTTAAAGCAAATCTTACAATTTGTTCTTTGCTTATTTCCTATATATGCTTTAATAATACTTCAATATTCGACTGCATAATTGAAGGTTTTGCAGAAGGGGCAATTAAATTCAAAACAGCATAGCAACAACTAATGTTCAACCCACCAGAAAAAGGAGTAGAACATATGAGCCAAAGAAAATTATTCATTAAGAACTTAAAATGAACAAAAAAAAAAAAAAAAAAGGATATTGTGTAGGACGAGTAGAATGAGGAGGGTTTATCTGTAGAAAACGGTCTGCAGGTAGTAGTGCATTAAAGCACAACAATATGGCCGGATTAAATTTCCTTATCCAAAATAAATGGAAAAGAAATAAAAAAGAGCATACCTATACATATCCCGTGCCACTAGCAAAAGACACCCGTGCTTAGCACGGGCCATATAATTCATAATATAAAAGATACATGAATTTTTAAAAGTTTACAAAAAATATATATAATATGATATTGTCATATTATGGGTAGGTTTGGTAGTGGGATGGTGAAGTTTGGAGCGGGTATGTGTTTTTGGACTTTGACCCGAGCATTATATAAAAAAGAGAGAGATTATTTCATCAACATCATAATGTCAAAGGTAATAAAATCTTTAATTGCTAGCTAGCTATACTACAAGCAGGGTCATGGTCGGATTTTAAGTTGTGAAAATTCTCGTCATCATTTCTTCAGCCTTTAAATAAACAGTTTAGACAAAAATATAGCAAAAGTTCAGAGAAAGAGTAATCTTCTTAATAGCTTTCTTGATTCAATCCTCATTTAGAACAAACCTAATGATTAGAATCATAATATGCGATAGAAAAATAATAAAAAAAAATCAATTCTTCAAATTCTTCTTCAAAGAGAACAATAGAGACTAAAAAGAATACTTAAAAAAAAAGATAAAATGAAAAAATGTACCACTGATAAACATAATGATAATATTAATAAAATGAAGTTAACCAATAAAAATAAGCACTTTTACCCAAACAAATATGAAATGAACATGCGCAACACAAAAAGATTTTTTTTACTTATGTTGAAGCATTTCTATGATATTTTATTTTTTGCCCAAATAGCATATTGAGAACCAGTAGTAAATGAAAATGGAATAAAATGAAGTCGATAGTAAAAGGGAAAGAAAATCATGAAAATGGGTAAAAATAGTTGCCCCTTCAACACTAATAGTCTGATTGAAAATCAAACATTAGAAAAAGGATATAAATTAATAAAATCTTTTAAAAGAATATATATATATATACCTAAAATGTAGTAAATTTATTGGTATTAAATATGAAAAAAAAATCCATCATTGAAATTCTTCCCCGCTCCAAAAATCAAATCCTCCGCGAGATCAAACTTGAGGATAAGATAGGAAATCCTTAGGATTTTTAAATGGATCATGGTAAGTTTGATTGATGTTTAATAATTTATTTGTTTTTTTTTTAATATTTTTGTAGACGGTGCAAATTTCATCCACCAAGAAAGGTTGGTTAGTTCCCTGCGCCTAATAAACGAGTAAATAAAGATAAAGATCAAGTGAGAAAAATTAAATAAAACCCAATATAAATCAAAGAAAAATGGAACAACCCCATTTTACTACTATGCAAAAATTGATCGATTGGGAGCTGAAATGGGTATACAAGTACCTCATCATGTTAGAGAAAAAGTTTAGATTTCCTGAGGTTTCTTTTAGACCAATATATTATTTTCATCTTATAGCAACCAATACATTATTTTTAGAAATGGTATTTTGGTATAGTTATCATACAAAAAACCTGAAATCCCAAAAAAAGTCCATTCTTAGAATAGTTAGAGGACCAAGAACTTTCTATGAAGCTTGTTAATAGCAATTAAAATTCTTCAAATGGCTCAAGAAATTAGAAGATAATAATTCTGATTTAATAAAATGGTGACAAAATAAACAAATTATATGAAACCCAATTTACATGTTGTCACCCACAAAGTCGCTGGAAACCGCATCATCTTCTATGTAACCGAATATTCCCTTTAGTTTTCCCTCAATTGCCTCCTTGCATCCATCAGTGAACCATCAATGTAAAACAATCGGAAGACTCCATCTGTGAACCATCAACTTTAGAACCTTGAAAATCCAAAATGTTGAAGAATCGGAAGTGAGAGTTATTGTTTCTACACTTCGAGAACAAATGTAGAGATAAATTAACTGAAATAAAACCCAATAGAAAAATCCCTGAATAGCGCAAACCTAAGCATGTAACGACTCTAAAGAAATTAAAATCTCATGTAAAAGACATCACCAATTTGATGAAAAAAATGGGAGATTGGTACAATTGTAAGATAGAATGGAGAGAGAGAGAGAGAGAGAGCAAAAGGGAAAACCATACCTGAGAGAGGCCAACGTGGACACATGTAGGCTCTAACGTGGCTTGTGGAGGATCGAAAATTTGGAGAGAGAAGGATAGGGAGAAGAGAGGATGCAAAGAGAAGAGGAAAGAGCTGCATTTAGAGGTGGGAATGCACACATAAAGAAGAGGGATCAGTTACATTCGGTTAGGAAAATGAATGTTACACCCAAAATAATAGTGGGAGATATTAGTATGAGGATTAATTATAAATATTAATAGGAGGTCAACATCAGAGAAGGGTCAAAATAAAATTTGAAATTGCCAATTGAAGCAGTCCCTTTCATATATAATATAATAATAGTGAGCAATTGACACTTGGATGATGCTTAAATAAGAAAAAGGAGAAAACATATATTAGAGCATTTTCAACATAATTATCCAAGAATATCTACTCAACAAGCTGGGAGAAAATAACAACTTATGAAAATCACCGCATAATTTACCATTTCTAATAATATTGAAATAAAAGAATATACAAAATTCTGCTATAAAAATGTAAACAACCTTTCACCAAATTGACGATCTAAAAAAAAAAAAGAATCTGAAATATTCCAGAAAACTCCACTCAATTCATTTGAATCCAAAAACAACTACTGATGGTGCGTGGAATTTGGATGTACACCAAAACAGAAAGCATTTTGAATGTTTTATCTAAATTGATGATTATTTGTTCATTTGAGTGTTTTGGAACAGAGATTCAAGCACATAAGAATATTCGGTCAGTTGATACTTTTCCACCCTTTGCAACATAAACCATTATCATTGCTGAGTGATGGCATAAAAAACACCATAAGAAAATCCCATTGTCATTTTCACACCATACCACATTAAAAAGAATTTGCAAACATTATGGATATTTTATCAAAACAGATGGTTGTATGTTCCTTTTGAGTGTTTTGGAACATAAATTTAAGTACGGTAGGTCAGAGTGAGAATTTCGCATTTGAAGCATATGTCGGCCCTGAAGCCGGTGGAAACTGCAAGAAACCAGTTATCCATGGTGAAAAATTCTCACCTGAAACAAGAACAAGAATGAGAATCGAAGGAAAAACAGGAAAGAATGGAGGCCAAAAATACAAATACTATAGAAATATTAGTTTTTCTCAAATGCTTTAGAGAAACAAATTTTCCAAATAACTGCAAGATCCTAGATTCAAGAACTTAAAACATAGAAATACAAATACAAAAATATTAAACTAAATTATGAAGTAGAGATATGCAAATTACCGACTAGAAAGCATATGAGGTGTTCTTCAAGATCAACCACGGACTCTAGATTTTAGAAACAGGTTCCTCAGAGTCTTATCATCCACAATCTTTTGCTGATACACGCCTTGAGGTCATGCGAAACTTTTATACAAAAAGAAAAGCTTTTCTTGTGCCCAAAACAGAAATGTTCAAATTTTATATATAAAAAAATAAGAAATAGCTATGAGAGACAAATATACCCTTCTTTTAATGGTGGAGACATACCTCACTAAGAGCATACAAACATCCATCATTATTTAAGAATCCTCCCATCCAAACCTTGCATTTGTCAAACCAATACATTTTAGAAATTATGCAATTTGAAATCGCATAAAACTAAATAATCTTCATTTTATCAAATTGATTTAAAAAACGATAAAAACAACATCTTTGGCTCAAATTCCTATTTTGAACAATGCCTTTTACAACCATTTAAAAATAAGAATGAAATTCATGTCAGCATTTGAGAAAACCATAAAAGAAACTGTGTCAATTAAAACCCAACATATTCAAGAATAGAGAGCAAAGACATATTCTTGATCATCATTATTATTTTCTGGATGAGCAACATTAATTTATTTATTGAAGAACCTACATAGAAATACATAGGCTATAGATTGCCTTAAAAGAAAGATACAAAACACTAACAGTTTGTTGTTGATGAGGAAGCATATAAATCATTACCCAATGCTTCGTCCACCTCTGTATGCTAAAGACACCATTTATAAGGGCTTGCTCATGATAATCCACATATGCCATTTTTTTTTCTTACCCATTTCACATATGCCATTTCTTTGGTGCATATGAACAAGTTGTATGAAACCTACAATATAAGTCCCTATAAAGAAAGCAAAGTAAAAGATGACAAAAACGGAGCATATATTCCATTAAATAGCTCAATGCTCTTATGAACAAGACAAGATCTTCCAATATTATTAGGTGCCTATTTTTTCAATCATTTTTTGTTTCTTCCTAGTTCTTCTATTGCTAAATTATTTGATTATTTTATGTAATTATATCCTGTAGATGAAAATTGGGTTTTTCGATTCTCCTCTTCTGTGTGTCAAATTTATCTCTAGTTTTGTAACTTTAGTTTGCTTCACTGTGAATGGTTGCATTTTCAGGTATCATTTTGTTTTAATAGATTTAATGGCACACATTTCTATTACCCATTTATAAAAGCCAAGAAGTGACATGCTTATGAAATTCTCTACACATTCCCTAGAGCAATTTCAAGAGGAAACCTATAAATCCAAAATTCACAACTGAAATATAGTATAATCAAGAGTTGAATCAGGCATTCATTTTCATATAATGGAAACTACCCAAGCTCGTTATATTCAACTCTAAAACTTCTTGGCAGTTTAAAGTAAAAATAATCAAAATTTGCGACAAAAACAATAATTCAAACTCTCAAGGAGAAAGAATCAAAGCACCATGACATCACTACATTCTCAATCTCTCACTGGCATTTATTCAAATAGTTCATGTGAATACACAAATGCCATTTACTCCAAAGTGGTAAAGTTCTTGAAAAAAAAAAGATTTTTTCTGTACCATGGGAATTTTGCAATGTTATGAGAGCCCATCATCATATTCATGTAAATAAAATCTAATAAATGGAAACCATAAAATATCATATGCCTATTAACGCTTAGAACTATATCTGGTTTTACTAGTATTAATATACAAACTAATGTCTTAAAAAACACGCTGCAAGAACAACCAAAAATGAAAAAAAAAGAGATTAAATCAGTGGAGAAATGTTGGAGAAGAAGGGAAAAATGATCTTACTAATAGTTGGAGATGGAAAAAATGGATGAAGTCGGTGAAGAGATGTTGTAGAAGGGGAAAAAAATGATCCTACTGATGTTTCGCGATGAAATCGGGCCTCTTGGAAATGCACAGATATCTCTTGCAAAGTGTAAATGCTTAAATGCCACTCTTCATGATGTTTTGTTTGAAGACACATGGTCACTCTTTTTTCATCATTCAATGGAGTGAATGAACCCATACATATGTCCCTTACCAAGTGAGCCACATCTTAGGTTGCATGCAACATGATGCCATCTGGGGTGTGTAGAGAACTGAAATAAGCAGGACAGTTATTCCCTTTTATAAGAGTAGTAGACAGTAGATTTATAGTGTTATATGAGGGATTGTACTTTGGTCTGTTTCTTAATTGAAATATTCCCCACTTCATCACATCTTATAATCCGTTGCACCCCATGCGCACGATAAGTCCTTCCCCCTGAACCCTCCCTCTCTCAAACGTTGGCTTTCATTAGTCTCCCCCACTCTCTCTCTCTTCTCTGTCTCTCTCCCACGAAATATGGCTACTGCTGGAAACCCTAACCCTAACCCTAACCAGCCAGGAGGAGGAGGAGCCTTTGACATGCAGATGCTATTCAAACCCACAAACCCACCCCAATCACCATCCTTCGCTCCCTCTTCCCCTTACCCTTACCCTACACCTCCTCCCCCAGGCCCCTACTCCTACCCCCCTCACACTCACACCACCCCTCCTTTCCACCACTTCCTCCCCTCCTCCTTCGCCCATGATCCCCTCGCTAACGTGCACCCCCACCGCCCCCTCGCTTATGCTGCGCCCTCTCCCTCCCGCATCCCCTCCCCAAGCCCTAGCCCTAACCCCGGCGCCCGCCTCATGGCCCTCCTCACCCCGCCCTCCCCGTCGGCGCCCGCTGCCGCCGTGCTACCCCCCCAGCCCGCCCCTGAGCTTTCCATGACCCCGTCTGCGCCACCCGTCAGCTTGGCTGGCCTGGCGCAGGTGGCTTCGTCGCCGGTGCGATTGCCGAGCAGCAAGCTCCCCAAGGGGCGGCATCTGGTCGGGGAGCACGTCGTGTATGATGTGGACGTGCGGCTGCCCGGGGAGATACAGCCGCAGCTGGAGGTTACTCCGATCACCAAGTATGTGTCGGATCCGGGGCTTGTGGTGGGGCGGCAGATCGCGGTGAACCGGAGTTATATTTGCTATGGTTTGAAGCTTGGGGCAATCCGGGTGTTGAATATTAACACCGCGCTGAGATCTCTGCTTCGAGGTCACGCTCAGGTTGGAATGGAATAGATTTTTTTGATATTTGATATTTGATATTTGATTTTTGATTTTTGCGAAATTATGAAGACTGTAATGCTTAATGATTGGAATTTGGGCAGAGCATTGGTTTTAAGGATTGGTCATTTGGTTGGTGCTGTTGAGTGAATTGGGTGTTTTAAGTTTTTTTTTTTTTGCTATCAATTATTAGTTAGCTTCTTATATTATATGCATTTCTGATTGATTGTAACACTTCATCCTCCATAACCTCTCCCCGGCTATGTAGGTTAGTTGTGTTGATTAACTGTAGAATCATAATTTAATTCTGAGAGCTGTACTTCCAAGTTAAGACATTTAGTACCGTGAGGTTCTATGACGAACTGTTAGTCCAATGCGAACCATCCTCCTTTAACTGGGCTTTGAAATCATACATGCTTAGGAACTGTATTAAGGAGAAGGAATTTTCTATAAGAGGCAACCAAGCCAAACCATATGACGAGCTAATGCCGTGCTTACATAGTGATTGATTGTGTTGGTATTTTTTTTTATTTTTTAATTTGAAGTTTAGTTACTATTTGGGAAGAAAGAAAATTTATTGAAGAAAAATAAAGGAAAGAAATTTGCTGAATAACATGAGCAAATCTAAGTGGTGCTGTTTTGAGGGGTTGGCTACAGATTCAAGTACTATGTTGGAAAGAATTAAGTTTGCTGTTGCCTCCATGGATCAAAGTAGTGCCATGCCGCTATATCGAGCTTAGTGGCCAAGACTGCTAAGCTAAATGCAATTTAGCGCTACTGTCATCTACAGACTATAGCGGCTGCTACAGTCTGCTATAGGCTGCTATGGGGCCATTACGGGCCACTACAGGCTGCTACGAAATGAAACTAGATAACTACTTTTCATTATTTTTTAGAATGCATTGTAGGGCTTTTTACTTCCTTTATTCTCTCCAAACCACATTTATAGGCAAGCCTTCTATCCTTCTCTGCTTAAAAGAACAAAAAAAAAAAAAGGTCTCACCGAATTAAAGCCGATACATAGAGTTCCTCTCAAAGGCCAGTCTCTAGATATGTCTTGGCAAACATCCCCTTGGGCATTACAAGAAGTATTCTTTAATCAACTCTCAACAAAAGTACATTGTTTCTTCTGATGAAAGTTAATTTGTCATTTAGTCTGAACTTGAAACTTTATTTAAGCATTGCTTTATAATTTATACATCATGTGTTATATACAATTGTGCTAAATTGCTTATTTGAATTATGAATTTAGAAATGCATAATATTTTCTAACGCAATATAGTTAACTAACATGAATACATGTGAAAAAAATGGATCAGTGCTGTTATTTTATAATCATTCAGTAATACATAACTTCTATGTAGTGAAGGGGCCGCTACACCCCCTATCTTAGTTACTGTAGGTAAAAAGCATCAACTTCTAATTTTTTTTTTTTTTAATAATATGGATTTTTACTTGAAAATTTTAAACCACCAATTCACACAATTACACTGCTACTTATCACTGCTATTGCTGCGCATCGCCCGCTACGTAGCGTTTTGGCCGTCGGTTGCAATGTCCGCTGCAACTACTATTTCTATCATTGTTTGGCTCTTGGGTGATGTTTTTTCAAAGGTCATTTTGTTGATCATATTACGAGGAATTGGAAGGAACTGGCAGGTCTATGTGAGGGGCTCTCTTTTGTTTTTCCTTTGTTTTTCTTCTGTTTCAGCTGGCGCCCTTGGTGTTGGCTTGGTTTCGTCTTTGTGGGTGTTGCGGTGTAAGATTGTCAGTATATTTCTCTTGTACTGCTTGCTTTTATAAAAGTATCATTAAAAAAAAAAAAAAATCTAAAAGGTGCTGTTATTGAAGAGAGGAGTCAGCACATAGGTTTCAACGAAGAGATGCATGGATGAGAATATTGGTTTTTGTCAACATTTAGAGTAGATAAGGAGAATTGTGCACCGACTTCTGATGATGGTTGTAGAAGAGAGGTGTTGGTACACTGCTTTTGATAAGTTTCTGAAATCAGATTCAGAATCAGAGGATGAGTTTATCAACAAATTCATGAAAGAGAACTAGACATATTGCATTTCAAGGAAAAAAACTGGATTGTATTGAACATGGTAAATAACATGGGGTAAAAAGAGGGTGCAAACTTCCTGATATATAGTTCCTAATTGGACGACTCCAACTAAATTTCATTCTCTGCAGTCTGTATTACAACTCAATGGCAAAATAAGACTCCAACTAGGACTTCTAAAATTGATGAATCTATATGGACTCATAGAAACATAACAAACTCTTAACAGATATGGACTCAAATAGGAAAAAGAAAGTAAACTGACTGAGTATGCTTTGGATGTGTGGCAAAATGGGGAGAGTCCAGACTCCAGAGACTTATATTCTTTAAGTGGTGCCGATACCTTGCATGTGGGGCTTCCTTTGGGTATTTTCTTCTAGATTTTAAGGTTGTGGACTGTTGAATACATTGATTTCTCTTGTTTACTTCAACTCTTTTTTGGATTCTTACTGGGCTCAATATGCTTGTATGCTTCAAACCTTATATAATATATGACGCTTGTAACTTATAGTTAAGATTTCTAACTAATTCTTGTGAAATACAATTTTTGTGGTCCATCCTCCCCTAAACCAAATAAAAAAAGAAGAAAAAGACACCTTGGATTGTACTTCATAACTATTCAATCCAGTCCATCACCCTTTTATGAATAAGAAAAGACCAGGGCTGAGTTTCTGCCCCCCACCCCCACCCCCACCCCCCTAGACATGCCAATTATACGGATCAAATGGTCAAATCAGCCAATTGCTTTGGTCTTTACTCTTTACTATTGGTTGGATTCATTGATGATGCATCCATATCAGTCATGGGGTTGGTGTCATCACTAAATGGTGGTACTTACAACGTTTCTACCTAACACTGAAAATAGCCAAACCAACCGATATTGTTTTTATTTGTTTTTGGACCTTCTATTATATTAATTTATTGTTTTTTGCTTCACTAGAAATTCAAACTCACACAACTTCATTCATCATATGATGTCCTAACCATCTGAGCTATAGCTGGGGACAGTAATTTATCATTTCAACCATTGTTCTCTTTGATTATCTTTGAAAAAGAGATAATTGTCGGTACTGGTCTTGGAATAAATTAAAACCAGGTCTCCTGGAATAATCATTTAAAATGGCACAGGTTGAATAAATTAAAACCAGGTTGAATCCTTCACCTAGAAGACTAATCATTTATGGACATGGCACTGAAAGAAAAATGCAACCAGGTGAAAGTCAAAATCAAATCCATCATCCGTGGGCCTGTTTGGCAATTTGCTATTAAAGTAAAAGTGATGTAAAGCATCAAATCAAGAGAGAATAAAATATAAGAGGGTTATGATGGTATTTTGTCTTTAGTGAATTGGTAGGGAATCTTTTTGACTTTTTGTATTAAAAGTGGGTATTCTTTTTGTCATTTAGTGGAGCAAGAAGGTTGCTTTTTGACTTTTTTTTTTTTTGAAAAAGGAAGGTATTTTGATGAAGTGTACTTTTGATGTGACCTCTTGTCTGAAAAATGGAGACTTTATATTACTTTTATTAACCTAGTAAATTGCCAAACGGGCCTAGGGTATTTAGTTTGGGTAACTGAATTTTGTGTTATTCATATACACGTGGCCATGTGAATGTTTGTTTAGTTTTTGTGTCACTGATTTATCAGGCTTTCCCTATTTATGCTGGGCCCATAATTACTCTTTAGATCATTGAAAAGTGGGGTCGCATGTATCTTTTCATTTTGAATGGATTGGCATGGGCTCCATATGTATGGAAATCATGCTTCAAAAAACTGTGCATTTTCTGAGGCTAAGGACCATAAACTGTTTGTAGTTGCTATGCATAGCCCCTGTAGCAACATTGTACCAATGTTTTTAAAAGCGGTGTGTAGAGCAAGACATTCAACTTGCCTAAAGTGTGGGATATAAGCCTCACAACTCACAAGCACATCCTTTTTTTTTTTGATATAGTGAATAACTACATAAATTTATATAAACAAAAAGCAGTCATGGTTAGAATGTTTTGATCCTTTTAACAGGCTGTACTTCAGTTAATCCTTTTTTTTTTCAGTTAAATTAATTCTATTTATAAATATAATAGTATCAGATTTATGAAAAGGAATCATCATCATCAAAGCTTTGACCCAACTATGTTAGCTAGATGAATTTTATTTCTCCATTCCGATTGATCATGAGCCAAATCCTTGGATAGGTTGCTCCTTTTTATATCTATCTTTAGTACTTCCATCCATATCCTCTTCGGTCTACTCTTTTTCCTTGGTGGGCCAGTAACCTGTATAGAAAATTTTTTCCTTAATGGCATTGTTGTTAGCTTGCATTGGACATGTCCAAACCACTTCAAACAAGCCTCTCTTAATTAATCACCCATTAATGTTACCCTTAAATATTCCTGAAAGTGCTAATATCTGATTTCATCATTCCTAGTTTTACCGCATATCCATCTCAACATTTTTATCTTGTCTATCTTGTGAATGTGTTGCTTCTTGATTACTTAGCATTTTGCTCAATATATCATAATTGGTGTAGTCTCTGTCCTATTACTATAGAATTTTTCCTTCAATCTTTTTGGTATTCACTGATCATGAAGCACTCCAAAAGCGAGTCTTCACTTCAACCATCCCGCTCATATCTTATGTTCGACATCTTCCTCATTCTCTACACCCGTACTAATTATCGAGCCAAGGTATTAAAAAAGAATCTTTTTTATGGTATCTCTTGTGCTTCAATCTCATCGAAGTTTTAGCTCCTTGCACGTCCCACTGAAGTTGCAATTTGTATATTTTATCTTCATACAACTTAATTTAAAGCATTTGGCCTTGTATTCTAGAGTCTCCCGTCATTTCTCTAGTTTCGCATTTAAGCTATCTCTCGATTCATTCATGAACACTATATCATTTGTATACAACATACACCAAGGTATCTCCTCTTAAATATGGGTAATTAACTCATCTATAATCAATGCAAAGAAATAAGTTAAAGCTGAACCATGATGTAAATCTATGGTCATTGGAAGACACTCGTTTTTTCTAAAATCCCCCAAATCAAATCTCTTATCCTATCGTAGGCCTTCTCTTAGATCAAAGAAGACCATTTGAAGATTTTTCTTCTTCTCTCGGTATTTTTCATTGATTGCCTGAGTGAGAAGATAACATCTATGGCTGACCTCTCTGACATGAAACCAAATTGATTTTCATATATCTTGGTCTCTAGTTTACATGTTTGCTCCATTACTCTCTCCTATATTATTTGTATGACTAATTAGTTTAATCCTGCGATAATTAGTGCAACTTTGTATATCTCCTCTGTTCTTTTATATAGGTATTACAATGTTTCTCCATTCATCAGACATTTTCTTTGTCCTTTATATCTCATTGAAGAGCCTTGTTAACCAAACCCTTTGAATTTCTCCGTTGCATTTTTAAAGGCTTCTATCGGAATGCCATTTGGTCTCATAGCCATATTGTCTTCATTCATGCCAATGCTTTCTTCAATTCTACTGTCATAATTCTATAGTGAAAGGTATGTGATGTTAATGAAGTATCCTATCTTGATCCTCAACGTCCTATAAAAGCTTTATTCAAAAGTTTGTTAAAGTATTCTCTCCCACCTTTCTTTGACATTGTTTGCCTCCCTTTTTTTTCTTCTCTAATATCATTGTCTTTCACCAAAATCTTTTGAAAATCACTCTTTATACATCCGACATGATTTAAGTTCTTGCTTTTCCTTTTCCTCATTTTTGCAAGCTTAAAAATATCTCTCCTCTTGTTCCTAACTTATTATATAGGTCATTATATGCTTTGGATTATGCACCACTTACTACTTTCTTGACCTTTTTCTTCTTCTTTTTTTGTGAAATCGTTACTTTCTTAATTTCTTTCTTTGCCTTATTTTACATTTCATAATTTTTCATATTCTTAGTCACTTGTCAAAATTTGTTATGCGTCTTTTCTCTTGAATAGCTTCTTGAACCTTTACACTCCACCACCAGGTTTCTTCATCAAAGTGTCTTTCCCCTTTTGACTCTCAAATCACCTTTTTTGCAAGTTTTCTAATTAAGTCAGCCATTGGTTCTACACTATCGTAATTTCTCCTCCAAAGTCCATTCTCCCCCTTTATCACTTTATGGTTAAATGTTTTTTTTTTCTTTCTCCTTTCAAATCCTCCCATCTTGTTTTAGGACACCTTTTAGTTACTGCCCTCTCTTTCTACTTCTAAATGCAAACATCTATAAATACTAATCCTATTCTATGTGGTTAAACTCTTTTGACTTCTAATGCTAAATTTTATGCTATCAAACTCTTTTTAGGAACAACCTTGCAGTCTTTACAGGTACTTGGTCATGTTTTATAAGTAGGAAAAAGTCTATTTGACTCCTTCTCATTCCACTCTTATAGGTAATTGAATGATCCTCTCTCTCTTTTTAATGTAGTATGTGTTTGCTATTACAAGGTCAAGTACTTATGCTTCCAAGATAGTGTTTCCGAACTCAGATTTTTATCCAAATCCTTTTCCTTCATACACTCTCTCATACCCTTACTATCCTTTCCTACATCCCCATTTAAGTCCCCTCTTAGGATAATATTTTCATTAGCTGAAACTTCTCGTATTAAACTATCCTTTTCCCAGAATTCTTTTACACCTTCATCTTATCCTGCATGGGGTGCATAGGCACTAATGATATGTTTTATATCTTCCTTTAACACTAGTTAAATTACTATAAATCTACCACCCAACCTCTATATACCCTACATTTTTTTTTTTTTTTTTCAAATCCTTATCTACTACTATACATACTCTAT
The DNA here is from genome assembly GCA_003546025.1 of Camphora micrantha. Taxonomy (NCBI): domain Eukaryota; kingdom Viridiplantae; phylum Streptophyta; class Magnoliopsida; order Laurales; family Lauraceae; genus Camphora; species Camphora micrantha. The sequence continues at coordinate 21,192,253 of QPKB01000011.1, forward strand.
TTATGCCATTTTTCTTTCTCGTAGTAGAGATTGTAGCTATTTGTGAGCTCCTTAGCTTATCCCTTTTCCACTTTGGTAGCTTATTCCTTTTCTACTTTGTTTCATGTGAACAGGTTACATTAACTCTTCCTTTTATTTTCATTGTATCAACTATCGACCAAATCCATGCTCTTGCCAGTCAAAGTTCCTTTGGTCCAAGTAGCAAGTTGAGCCATTTTCTTCTTCTGGACTAATTTCTTTACCTGGACCCGTCCAAATTGGTGTGGGAACCCTTGCCTACTTTCTACTGCAACCAAGCATCACAGTGCATCGCTTATGACAGAGCACATCCTAGCATGACTTCGGAACCCTCCTAGCATGACTTCGGAACCCTTGCCTGCTTTTCCCTGCAATGCATTACTTATAAATTACCCATCCAATCTCTTTAAAATTAATGTGTTATTGGGACATATGTCCACAGAGCAAAATTTTCTCTTGCGGATGTTCCCATTCAATAGTTAAAGAGGCACATGGGCCTGTGAAAATGATTGGGGACCCCCCGAACTAAAGCGCCCATTGGTTGGATGAGAATGTTTGCATACTGACATTCTTGTAGGAGAAAATTCCCCTATTTACTTATAGGAACTGTGGCTGAAGTGGATGCATTACGCCTCAAATATGCCTCATATGTGAAGTGTATTCTCCAAATGCAAACCACACCTCATGCTAGAGCCCTAGGGTGTTTTTGGATGCCTCATCCCTATGCTTGCCTCTGGTGTAACCACCAAATGCTTCTAAAAGCTCTGCATTGTACTAATCTTCATGGCATATTTTAAGTCTGTATTCTGATTTCTTTGTTCATGATTTTGATGGGTAAAAGTCGTATTTAGCAGCTTGTGTTTCATGTTAATGGTACTGCTTATCACATGTGGCTGTTTCTTTGGACTTTAGAGCAATTTGTTCACTGGAATATTGGTTTCAGCTTTTTCGTCATTGTTTGGTCTTACCAATCTATGATGGTGTCCATTGTTGTTAAAATCCTAGGATTTATATCCTGATCCTATGATTCCTGTTGAGAAAATGATACGTATCTATGCAACGAATCTCATTCATGAGAGAATCTTTGGATTTAGGTGTAAATCTTGGTATTCGATACTTATATTTTTGAATCTTATAATTCAAGTGATTCGTCCAAGCCAAAATAGTCATGGACAAATGTATATATATGTATATATATATTTTAAATCTCCAAATGGATAATATCAGTAAGTTCGTTATCAAAAAAATAATATCAGTAATTTTTTTCCCTTTTTGTTAGTCTCTTTACTTTTTAAAAGGTAAACTAGTGATTAACAGAACCTCTTAAGAATTTTTGTGATTTTGGGAATGTTTAGAGATAAAATAAAGAATGACCATGTTATTGGAGCGTTCATGTCTTTCAATCTATATTTTTTATTACAATTGTTTTTTTGATTTTTCATTATCAACTTTAGTAGACATCCTAATTGTGTGACACTGATGATTAGGTTCTTTCTTTTTGATATAAGAAGAAAAAAATCTCCAACTTTTTTACTCTCTCTATCTATCAAGGTCTTATTTGTAGCAACGCTGCTATGGATTGAAAATTGATGGATCATAAATTATTACTTTTTTTATTTTTAATCATTATTTTTTTTCCATTTTCTATAAAAATATAATTTTTTTTTTTTGCAATTCGTGATATAATTCATGATTCTATTTAATTCAACCTCTTGAACAATTTGCAATGTCATTTCAATTTTAGAAAAGTGATGGTCTTCTTTCTTGATCTGATGACTTGTTTCGGGTTCTCTTTTAACATTATTAAGTGAAATGATCTGAACTATGATATCCGAATACTTGTACAAGCCCAATGTATCCGTATCAGACCGATATGACACTTGTATTGGCATCTGATACTGCACGGGTACTTCTAGTGTACAAATTTAACATATCCTATTAACCAAATCCTTTATTTCATACAATTCTTTTAATTTTCTTACTTGTCAACATAAAAAATGCTAAAAAGGAACCTAAACTATGATAGTTTCATTGATTCAAAAGCGATCTAAAGAAAAACTTAGGACACCCGTATCCGTGTCCTAGATTTTCAAAGTGAGGAGTTGTATCTCTGATCCCCGTATCAATGTCCGTATCTGTACCCGTATATGGGCATCATAGTATATGAACACTTATGTCTCTTCTTTTTTCCTTGGATAGACCCATTCTTTTGATGTATACTGGCTTTCTTTCTACATTGGTATCCAAATGGTGTAGGAAAATACTACTATAATACCAAAAGTAGAAAATAAGGTGCCTTTCTCGGTGATAATGGGTGTGAATGTCAGTTGCCTATATAGGTATGCATAAACAGTGAGTTGATTTGAACCAGCAACCTTGTGTTTGCAACAATGGACACCTTCCAGTTGCTATAGGCTCTCCTTATCATTTTCCTATATTGGTAATGCTTAATTACTTAATCATGTTGACGAGTTAATATCTTCTTTGAACCTATCTAGGATGGTATAGATTCTAGAGTTCTTGAAGCACATTTTATCATATGACATCATTGTATAGAGCTTCTGTTTCAGTGATTTAGCATTTTTAGTTATTTTTTGCTGATTCTTTATTCTTATATTTTATCAGAGAGTCAGTGACATGGCTTTCTTTGCCGAGGATGTTCATCTTTTGGCCAGGTATTTATATATTTATAATACACATTTGCTTACTTTATGCTTGAATATCTAAGTATCCTTAAATACGTACTACAATGATACTTGGCTGAGGCTTATAGTATCTCCCCATAGCCCCTGGTTTTATTTTTATCAAGTTTAAAAAGTTATCAGAATGTACCAAGTGAATGTGCCATGAACGGGGTGCTATAAGATGCTCTCAAGATGTGGTGCAATTGTCTCTTTGACTAAATACACAACTCTTTGCAGTCTTTGCAGTTATGTCATGGTATTCAGCTGAGAGGATATTTGTATCTGTTTCACTGCTCCCAGTTTGTGTCCATGTCTTAGCATTATACTTTTCTTCTGGTTTTATTGTTAAATTGTGTTTGAATCTTCTTGTTGCAGCGTGAGCATAGATGGTAGGGTTGTTGTGTGGAAGATTAATGAAGGCCCTGACGAAGAAGATAGGCCGCAGATAACAGGAAAAACCATTGTTGCTCTTCATATAATAGGAGACGGTGAATCGTTTCATCCACGAGTCTGTTGGCATTCCCACAAACAAGTAATGCAACGTTATTATTGAAACTTTGACTTAGAAAACATTTAACCAGTTAGGATTTTCTTTGCAAGGCTTGAAACTAATTGTATCTATACAGGAGGTTAAGATCATGATACATCAGGATGTTCCAATGCACCCATCTCTTGTATTGGCGCCCTTGGCCTGACAGTCAGTTGTTCTGAAGGGCCCAGTTACTGGTGCGGAATGTCTCAATTTTTGGCTTATCAATATACAGTTAGTAAAAGCTGCTAAGTTCTGACAGTAAGGCCAAATGTTGGATGGTTAGAGGATGGGATTCATTCATCCATGCCTGGGGTCGTAGGATCCAGTCTTGGTCACTGAATTGAGGCCCAATTTTTCATGTGGAATGATTCATCCATGCCTGGTCGTAGGATCTAGGCTTGGTCACTGAACTATGGCCCAACTTTTCATGGGGAATGGTTCATCCATGCCTGGGGTCGTAGGATCTAGTCTTGGTCCTTGCACAGCGGCCCATTTTTCCATGGAGAATGATTCATCCATGCCTGGGGTTGTAGGGTCTGGGCTTGTTCACACTGAAATTTTTCTGATGCATCAACTCTTATAAAACACTTTCTATCCATGACAGGGGTAGTTCTGCTTAGTATGGAAGTTGCATCTTGGTTTTGCAGATCCTCTCAATGATCTATCCTGATCTCTACTTTACAGGAAGTTCTGGTTGTTGGAATTGGGAAACATGTGCTGAAAATAGATACAACAAAGGTTGGAAAAGGTGAAGTGATGTCAGTTGAGAAACCTCTCAATTGTCCCGTCGAGAAGCTGGTTGATGGAGTCCAATTCATTGGGAAACATGAAGGGGAAGTGACAGATCTGTCAATGTGCCAATGGATGACCACACGTTTGGTTTCCGCATCAACAGATGGCACGGTATGTATTTGTATTATAGAAGTTAATGTGTTTTCTTTTGCTATGTTCATTTCCATGGTTTAAAGTTTAAACTTTGGTTCTGCCAACGAGGAAGCTGATAAGCTTGCCAAAGAGGGATTCCAGAAAACTGCTCTGACCATTGATTCTTAATGGCTTTTGTACTTAGTTTTTGGGCCTTGTTGCCTGTTTTTTATTTGGGGGAATTAGCTCCTGTCCTTTTGTTTTCTGTTTGCTCTCCCATCTTTTGTTTTGTTTTGTTTTTTTTTTTTTTTGTTTTTTTGTATACAGTATATCCCTCTTATACTGTACAGTTTCTTTCGAGCAATGAATTTCAGTCACCATTTTCAAAAAAAAAAAAAAAAGGTTTAAACTTTGGTTCCTGGAATAGTGTTTCGATATCTGTCAGTGGGGATGTTACTAGCCCTACCCAGTACTCAATTATTGCATTATTCCACTACAGACATTGGCTACATGCATGAAAATAATGGATGTTTAGATGAAAAATGTTGGTTTGATTCAAATTCAATATGCCTTTATATTTTCTTTGGCCCGCATTCAATATGCTTGTGTGATCCACGTGACAGTGAACACCCTATATTTGGGCAGGTTATCAAAATGTTTGTTTGGTTCAAATTCAATATGCCTTTCTATTTTCTTGGCCCACATTCAATATGCTTGTGTGATCCATGTGACAGTGAACACCCTATATTTGGGCAGGTTATCTTCCTTGTGGGAATGGTGTGATGAGGTAACATTAGGACTTCTTTTCACTTCTATTTGAACTTTTGAGGATTATTAGTTCTGTAGTACTGTCTTTTGCTAACAGCCACAACCCCCTATTCCTATTTTCCATGTTCATTGTTAGAATCTATGATACCCGGATATAGCAAATGCCCTGTGGTACCCATACCGATACAGTCCGATACAGATATAGGGTACGGGATACGGCATGATACGGCTTGGATAGTGGGCAAAAAATTAGGATACGACATCCTCCAAAATTTTAGGTTTTCGTTTAAACGACAGTTTAAAAAGATGGGAAAGGGGTAGATGAGAGCGTTGCTTCTTCTCAGTTCTGTGTAGTAAAAGAAAAGGGAAAAAGAAAGAAAGAAAGAGGGAAGGAGAGAGAGAGGGTGAAAGAATGCGTACCTCTCAGCTTTGCCATCCGTCTGCGTACTGCCACTGTTCTCATTGCCGGTGCTGCCGCTCTTCTTCCTCCTCCCACTTCTTTCTTTTCTCCTCTCTCTCTGGAAAGTCGAAATGAGTTTGTCTCGACTCTCGAAGCATCTCAGCAAATAAAGAGCCCTTTCCCTTTTTGAGCCCATCTCTTTTCTTTTATTTCAAAAATGCTTTTTGCCTTTTGGCCCATCTCCTTTTCTTTTCATAAAAGCCCCATTGTGTATATTACATATAACAAAAAAATTGAAAAGCTAAATATAATTTCATAAAAGTCCCTTTGCCAAATTTGTGTATAATACAAAATGCTTTTATTTTTTTTTTATTGTGGATCCACAATGAGCTCACCTATTAAAAATTTAACCTGTATAGAATAAATGTCATGTTAATTAATGAGCCCTAGCTCCTAGCCAAATTTAACTTTGATATATATATTTTTTGAAATATATCTTACATAATGCCGGACCTGTATCCGTGTCCTAACTTTTTGAAGCCGGCGTATTGAACCCCTGTTCCCGTGTCTGTGTCCGTACCCATGTCCTGGGCATCATAGGTTAGAGTTTTGATGTTTAATTATAATATTTCATATTGTATACTATAATACGAGATTTTATCTATGGCAATTGGATCTCAATTTTCCATTTTTGTGGGGTTTATCTTGATCCATGCCTAATCAAATAGGATTGGGGTGAAGCAATGGTGATGGGACAGTCTGAACGTTGGTAATGGTGGTGCAAAATAACCCATATGAAAAACTAAAATTATTTTAAGATGCCAAGAGTTTTACAATTTCAAAGGGTGAACTTTCGTGATTCAATCCAACGGTTAATGCCACTCCCATCACAATCATATTGGGCACATGTGAATAGAAGGGAACTGATGCAATCCTAGGGTTAGGATGCAAGTTCCGGAGCACAATTAGGGTTCCCACTGGAACAATCACTCGATGAAGACAATCTCCACGATAACCCATGCAGGGAAATTTTATTAACTCCAAAATCTCTGAGATTATTAACCTCTACAATGTCATATATAATAAAAGGAACTTAAGCCCTAAGAAAGCATTCCTAATCAAACTAGGAAACTAAATAATAATCCTATCCAAATTAGAAACAAACTAATCCTAAATGCAATTTCTTAAATAAAAATTAGAAACTAATAACAATAAAGAATTCCTAATCTTGCTTGGGTCCCACAATTGGACCATGAGTCTTGTTGCCATGACATTATTGCTACTGCATCATTCTCCCCGGGTTGGAAAAGAGTTCGACCTCAAACTCGGCTCTTCTTCTTGATGTTGCTTTTGTAGATAGTGTGCACGTGAAGCGCTTCCTTAGTGAGACGAGAACTTGACCCTTTCTTTGGTGGTGCCGGCTTCATAGGATGGAGTGTGACTTGCTTTTTACCATGCATGAATGTGTATGTGTTGTCGCGCATGCCATTTGTTCCATTCTTGTCATACATCCACGGGCGACCCAATAAGATATCACAACTATCCATGGGTACCACATTACACCAAATTGTATCTATATAATCTGCACCAATGGAAAATGTAACTGGACATGCATATCAGACTTGTACTTCATCACCTATCATTAACCATCTAGCAAAATAAGGACGATGATGCTTCCGAACTTTCGGCTGTAAGCAATCCACAAAAGCTTGGGATATGATATTCTAACAATTGCCTCCATCAATGACTACCATGCATTCTGATCATTAACAGTTCCTTTTGAGCGGAAAATATTTTCTCGTAGCCATTTCTTCGCAATAGTCGATGTAGTTTCCTGGATGACCATGAGAGATTCAAGACCCTCTTCAAGCATAATATCTTCCACCTCCTCTGTGTCATTTTCTTTAGGATCTTCTGGAGTATCTTTCACATCACATTCATTCTCGATGAGTTGTATACGTTTTGGACATTCTGCTGTACGATGCCGTTGTTGTTTACAATAGCATGTGAGCTTATTTTGACCTTCGGGCTTGGTGAAAACTTCATCCGATGACGCACTCGGTTTAGAACCTGCAATTGAGGAATTCTTCTGCATAACCCATCTAGCTGCATTAAGTTTTTGGTCTTGATGATTTGCAATTCCCTCAACTTTGATAGCATGCTAAATGATCTCATCAAAATTATCAAAATGCTTGAATGCGAAGGTATCTTTAATGTCAAGTGTAAGCCCATTAAAGTATCCGTCAATTAATACCTCATCATCTTCATTCAAACCACAACGGGCTTGCATGGTTAGAAACTCCTGAGAATACTTAACAACTGTCTTAGATCCTTGTTTCAAGTATTGAAAACGTGAACGTAGATCTCTAGAGTAATTGCCAGGCATGAATTTTTGCTTCAACATATTTTTCATCTCGGTCCACGTGGAAAAATGGTCAATTTGTTGGTATCTCCTCTCCTTTTGTAACTCGGCCCACCATATCGCAGCATAATTGCGAAATCGAGTTGCCACCAGTGTAATCTTATGATCATCCGTTATTGGTTTATATGCAAAAATATTTTCAACACAAACTAACTAATCCAAAAATTCATCTGGCTTCAATTTTCCATCATATTCGGGAATCACAAGTTTAATACCCAAATCTCGATCAACATTTACTACATGTGGATCTCGTTGATTCCGATTATGTCCTCCATCATCCCGATGATTATCTTCATGCCGATTAGTTTCCAAAGTGGTTAATCGGGTTTCAATCCTTGCAAGAGTCTCTTGCATTTGAACTTGCATTTGAGCCACCGTTGCGTATAGTTGATTAACAGTTACCAATAATTGCACAACGGTTCCCCTCAAATCATCATCATTGTGAGAGGAAGACTCCGCGTCAACCTGCTTCTTGGGAGGCATCTTTGTTTAATGCAAATTAAAAATTTCTGATTGACCTGATGTGTAGATCTGCTCTTCACGATCACGCTGGCGAAAACGGATCTGAAACTGGACGGTGGATGAGCCCGATATCGTTAGAAGAAATCTCAACTGTTGATCTTGGTCAAGGGGCTGGATGGTTGATCGGACGCTGAGAATGCAATGATGATGTCAGCCTTAATGTTGTTGATGGTAGCACTACGGTTGTCCTGGCTGTTTTAGTGTAGATGGACTTGAAAATCAGACCTGGCCCAAATTCAAGCCCAGGCACTTGACACACGTGGCACGTGTGGTTCTCTTGATCTTCGTGTTGAAGGAAACAAGAAAGGGATTCGAAACCCCTCTGGCTTGCTATAGAAACAGGAAAAAAAAAAGGGCTTCGAAATCTCTCTGTCTGCGATATGCTCCAATGAAGAGAATGAGACTGGAGTGCGATGGCGATGACTTGGATCTCGGTGCTGGCGTGTGACGATGACGGTGAGGATGGCACAACGGTAAGAACGACTCGGTGCACGGTACGCCGCTTCTTCATTTTGCTTCTTTGTTTATTTATTTATTTATTTATTTTCCTCTTTGGTTTTGGGGGATGAAGACTTTAGGCCTGGGAAGAGGACGGGCGGGGACGGTGACAACGACGATGGGGAGGTGGTTGGGTCGCTGGTTTTGCGGGGGTGCAGGGTTTGCTGGTGGGGTGCTGGGACGATGGTTTCGATTACAGTGGGGACTGGATGTGGCTACTGTGTTTGTCGGTTTGGAGTGATGAGTGAAGATGGTAGATGGGTTCGATTTGGGTATTCAGTGATGGTATGCGGATGGAATGGGGTGGATGGAGGGGTAGAGGCAATCAATGCCTACGATTGGGGATTGTTCGGCTCTGGTACCAATTGATGCAATCCTAGGGTTAGGATGCAAGTGCCGAAGCACAATTAGGGTTCCCACTGGAACAATCACTTGATGAAGACAATCTCCATGATAACCCATGCAGGGAAATTTTATTAACTCCAAAATCTCTGAGATTATTAACCTCTACAGTGTCATATATATAATAAAAAAACTTAAGCCCTAAGAAAGCATTCCTAATCAAACTAGGAAACTAAATAATAATCCTATCCAAATTAGAAACAAACTAATCCTAAATGCAATTTCTTAAATAAAAATTAGAAACTAATAACAATAAAGAATTCCTAATCTTGCTTGGGTCCCACAATTGGACCATGAATCTTGTTGCCATGACATATTATTGCTGCTGTATCAGGAACGGGGAATGGGTAGGTTTATTAAGGGTCTAATACGACCATAGGAGACTCTACAAGGTGATCTTAATTAAGAAGTCTCTTAAAGAAGGGTTTATATTGATCATATGTTGCCCTAATGGAGAGGGAGTTTTTTTCTTTTCCTTTTTTTTTTTTTTTTGGGGGGGGGGGGGGCGCTTGTTGTGTGTCCAGTGTTTTCACGTGTCTAATTAGTGTTAGACGAAAGGTTGTAATAGTAGACAGTATCACATGTCATGCTAGGGCAGATGATTCATGGATCCTGTGTTCGATCAAGCCTTGGATGATTTGGATTCATTTGATCAGTCTAATGGGCTTTTGATCCATCTTAATCAGGGTCCAATCAAACATGAGGTCTCAAACGTGAATTTTAATGGGCCGAAATTGGGTTTTAAAATCGCTAATTTTATTTTGGGCCCGAGGCAAATTCAATTAAATTCTAATAATGAAGGATTGACCATTCTACAGGACACTATATGCTCTCAAAATATTCTCAAGGAATTGCGACCTATCTAGGCTACTTGGAGTGGGACGCACAATGAATCCTATACTCCTATTATACATACAGTTGGAAATTCTAGAGGCTTTCCAAGTGATGAGACCAAAAGAGAAGGGGTTCCTTAATTCAAGGAGCATTACAAGGATGGAAGATCCGAAATAAAGCAAGCGGCGAGAATTTCTCTCCAAAGTGGATGTCCAAGAGGGTTTTAAGACCTAACGACTTTTGATTTTTGTTTTTTAAAGTTTTTCTTTCCTTATTTTAAGCAATTGTGGGGTTTCATAGGGATTTATTTAATAGTTCCCTTAAGTAGCTAGATTAGATGGATGGCTATGATTAAATGTAGGAGATTAGAATTGTTTTGAAAGGGCTATTTAAACCTATGTAAGGGATGTCCAATCCCATCTTGAGGTTTATTTTTCTTTAATTAATAGTGTTGTATGGTTTTTGCACCTCTCTTCTCCTCCATCGGCATGGGAGTGTGTCTCCCAAGGATTGAAGACCAATCAAATAGGGATTAGTAATTTTGGGGTAAGCTATTTTCTACGTTTCTCCTTATATTTGCATATTAGATTTTAGAGTGGTTTGGGTTTGTTCTATTTTTGGATTTTTTGAATCAATTGAGTTATTATTATTATTATTATTCTTATTTTGGGTTCACTAGGTAATCTTATTTTGCCATTCCGGGGGGGATCAAAGTTGAAGGATCCTAATTGATTGTTTGTTTGATTCAGCTTTGACAACTTGTTGTCCCATAAAAGACGTGGTCATCCATGCCAGCATTATGTAGAGTGATGAGGAGACCAACTAGATCTTCATGACCTTGATTTTCAAAATTCAAGACAACAAGATCAGATTTCAACTCGATGGTTGGTACGGGTAAACCCTAACACTTATTGAAGGTCACAACAATCATCCAGATTATGATGATCATGTGATGGTAATTGTGATGATGAACTATATGATGATATGATTATAAAGGTCCGATTTATGATGGGGATTTGGATGAAGTTCGTGATAGTGAAGTAATTATTCTATTAGTTGGTGACTGTATTTGATAAAAAAATGGATTTTAGAAATTATGTTGTTCATGGTCCAATCTGCGATGAATATCAAGAAGATGTGGATGACACACTGAAATTTGATATATATGAAGATAATGATGTCGTCAATGATGCAATCAGTTTTGATATGTATCAAGATTATCAAGAAGAATAGTTTTCAATTTTCAATGACTAGCCACATGTAGAAACTGAAGATTTAAAAATGCATGGAGACCATGTGAACAAAACGTTTGATAAATCTTAAGATGATGAGTGGATGGAGACTTCGGAGGGTATAGATGTGATGAATGATAATTTGAAGGCTGTGGTTGTGACTTGTAATAGAATGTGCAAATAATGAGAAGCATGATTCGCTAATGTTAGATTTGTTGCCAATGACATGTTATGTAGATGCTCTCTGGAAAGGGATCCAACGGCGAGATTTACCACAGATCGATTTTCGGAACCAAATGAATTGTTTCATTCCATCTTTTGAACCAAGTCATGACAGATCTCCACCTAGAAAGATCAGAAGTGAAAGAGGAGGTGAGCAAGACAGCGGAAAATGAAAGCGGCGAGTGTCAGCTGCAGCTTCGAGGTCGAGTCTTTTTCAAGCAGGGGAGTCTAATGCAAGAGTGGATGATCCAGAATTCATGGATCCTATGTTGGATCAAGCCTTGGATTATTTGGATCCATTTGATTGGTCTTATAGGCTTTTGATCTATCTTAAATCGGGCCCAATCAAATATAAGAGCTCAAAAATGAATTTTAATGGGCTAAAAATGGGTTTTAAAATCTCTAAATTTAACGTGGGCTGAAACAAACCTAATTAAGTCCTAATCATGAAGGATTGACCCATGGGTGCACTATTCTTTAAGACACTACATGCTCTACAAGTGGGACCTATGTCAACTCAAAATATTCTAAACAAAGTGCGACCTATAACCCACTTGGAGTGGGACACTCATTGAGTCCTATTATTACACTTACAATTGGGAATATTTAAACACATGTAAGGGACATCCAACCTTGGTGTTTATTCTTCTTCAATTAATAAAGTGTTGCATGGTTTTTGCACCTTATCTTCTCTTCTCCATTGCCTATTGGCATGAGAGTCTGTCTCTCAAGTCCTAATCTTAAAAAAAAAAGTGTGCGCGTCTCCCAAGGATTGAAGACTAATCAAGTAGGGATTAGCAATTTTGAGGTAGGCTATGTTCTTCTTGTCTCCTTGTGTTAGCATATTATTAGGTTGTTGATCTAATTTGAGTTTCATTAATTTTTGGTTTTTCCAAATCAATTGAGTTATATTCATTTGGGCTCACTAGATAATCCGATTTTGCTAATTGAGACTATGTCATCAACATGTGATTTTGGTGAGTCGTACACTTCTCTCTATAACCTTTTAAAAAATGAAAAGTTGAGAAAAGATTTGAATAATAGAAGATATAGTCTTGGAGAAACATAAGACCCCCTAGTGGTGAGGGTGTCTCATCTCACAAAGCTTGCCAGGTATGGTTATGACATGAGTAATGCATCACTTACACGATCTAGCAAAGAGAAAAAGAAGAAGATATAGACTTGTATTCTATTATTAATAATGAATTTAATTTGTTATTGGTACCCACGTTTCTTTTTCTTTTAACTGGATGAATATTACTGCCAATCTTCAAATTCTTGGACATTAACAGAAACAGTTTTGATTTTCTTGAATCAGCGCAAAATTTCATTGAAACCCTCCCTCAGCCTTTTCCAATAGAAAAAAATAGAAAAGAAGTGTGTTTGGGCCCATAAATCAAAGGACCCGACCAACTAGGTGAGTCGGGGGTTGTCTGGATTTTGCCTTGTCTAGTTCAACTAAACTCGGAAAACTGAGTTTTAACGTTTAACAAATTAGTGGCGATGTTTATGAGCTGGAACCCAGCATGCCTTTAAAACCACAGGCCCATATTTGGCCCAAGCTCGAGATGGGTCTTAAGTGCGTGGCCCAAGCCCAGCCCGCCTTACAAATGTCAAGCCCAATCGCGCATATTTAGTCAACTTGGCAGGGCCGGGCCGGGCCGGGCCGTTCTATCACTCTTGTGGGCACTTGTTTTGGTAAATCAGTCACTAGAGTCCGACTCGGCGAGTTGCATGGGACTCGGCCTAGTCGGATTGAGTCCCCTATGCAGTGATTAAAAATGAAAAAAAAGGAGGTTAAGCAGAGTTTGCAGCAGCAGCTGCAAGGGACGGCTTAAGCAAAGACTAATTAATCCCTACGGGCCTAGGGGGAGTCGGGTAAAACCCCTGTGGCCCCAATGTGGTAGTGGTATTTTAAACCCTCAACCTCCGCGAGCAAACTGTAGTCCTAGGCCAACTGAGCTACCCCTTGGGGTTAAAATCATAACATAATTAAATAAAAAAAATACTAAAATTAATTGCCGAGTTGATTCTAGTTCAGCTAAGACTCAACCTGGACATATGGCCGAGTCAACTTGTACTCTGCTGATTTTTTAATCCATGCTAAGTTCTAATAACCTAAGGCCAGAACCAAGCCCAAAGTGGGCGGGCCCAGCCCAGTGCGTGAACACCCCCTACAAATTAGACACGTGAGTAATGAGTTTTATTTTGATTTAAGATGAACTTTTTAAAAATATTTCACTAAATTAGAAGAAGGAAGCAAAATATATTATGCAGTCTCAATATGGAGCATAGATACTGATCATACCCAGCTTACATGATTATCCCAGAAGCTTATTCCAATGGCATTAGCAATACGGTTTCCTAATTGGTGGTCATTCCTTACATAAATTGGACAAATAAGGTTGGCATGCACGTTTTCCCTAATAAAGTGGCAATCCTTTCACACAATGCTGAGTGTGTTTTTATTGTTTTTATTTTTTTTAATGTAATATACGGAGCTGCTTGATAATCCCCATGTAGTTTTTTTTTTTGGAAAGATTTACTCTGAAACCTAGATCCTTCAACAATTTGATGATTTACAAGATTTCATTAGCCCATGAGTCATTGGCACTATACTTTGTCTCCGCTCTTGCACAAACAATGATAATTTATTTTTTTTGCTCTTCCATGTAACCAATTATCACCAACAGAGTTGCAATACTGATGCAGGGCGCAGGGGCGGACCTACATATTAGCACGTGAGTGCATCCGCCCTACCCAAGTCCGGGAAAACCCCATAGAGGGCTTCGTACCATCTGGTGCATGCACCCGTTATTCAAAATCTTTCACACCACCTTCCTTACCCCAAATGAGAAGTCTTCTGCCATTCTCAGGAACTTCTCCGACTACGGCATCATGCTCCCTCCCTCTCGACAGGCGGCCCAGCAAGCATTCCTTTCTCTCTCTCTCTCTCTCACACACACACACACACACATGCCACAAGCCACAAGCCACAACATTACCAGATTCTTTCCCTGATCCCTAAATTTCTAAACCCCAATGGTTAACCCTAATGATAATCCCCTATTCCCTTTTCCTAAATCTTAATACCTAAACTATAATCGCTAAACCCAAACCCTGTTCGGTTATCCCTTTCCCTAATCTGCAATCCCTAAATCTTTAAACTCAATTCCCAATCCCTAAATCTCTAAACCCAATCTCTAACTGATGCTCAATTGGAAGCTATGATTTCTACATATTTTGATGGGCAGTAGAGTTGGTTTTTTTTTTTTTTTTTTTTTTTTTTTTTTTTTTTTTTTATTTTATTTTTTATAATCCAATCTAAAGAGGAATCCTATATCCCAAGATTGGGTAATGAATGTTGTCATGCCCTGAAACTAAGTGGGTTGAGACTGTTGGCTTGTGCCGTTGTGCAGCCATTTGGACTCTGAGCATCTAAGCAGTACAAGCCTCAATGGCTTTGTTGGATCAGTTGAAAACTTTATTGGCGAAAGAAAAAATATTTCAGATCGTCAGCTCCATTTCATCAATATAATTTTCAATATCTGGCAATTGAAATTATACTTTGCATTGCTAGGGACCATGGCTTCTCAGTTTAGACATGTAATACAATATTTGGTCTGTGTCTTGGCTTTAACCTTTTTCATTTAGTTTCTATTTTATTTGTGGTGCCATTTTGATATTAAAACTCCATTTGTGACTTGAGTTTCCTTTATGAATTTCTCATTCTAAGAACAACTTATTTCCCTCTACCAAATGTGAGTAGTTCTCTTATTCATTTTCCCACAATTTTTTTAGCATTCTTGTCTTAGCATAGTATGCATGTAACAAAAGGTCTAACTTATAGTTTGGTATCTTCCATTCTTTAGTAAATGTGTTGAATTATAATTTTTTTTCACTTTCAATGGAGGATTTATGTTGAGAATGTATGCAGTTGTTGTAAAAAAATTTCCCCACCTACACATTCACCATGAGCATCATAAAAAATGTTATACATCAATTTTTTTGTGAAAAGGAAATACCAAAAATGAAAAAAAAGGCGTGAGTGCTAAATTTTGGTGAGAAAATGTTAGTTAGTTGATGCAATTAAATCGTTTATATCTATCTAAATTTTGTAATACATTTGCACTTTTGCCATTGGTAATATGAAGAAAGTACATCAAATACTAATTTATATTTTCATTTGATTATCGTTTGTCCGCCCCACCCAAATGAAAATCCTGCGTCCGCCACTAGCACGGCATCATGTGTGGGACCCAACTGATACAAATCCAATTTCGTTTCTTATTTTATTATTGAGTTGTAATTAGGATTAGCTTTCCAATTTTATTTAATAAGTTGTATTTATGATAGTTTCTAATTTGCATTAATTTCCTAGTTTGAATGTGTTCTTAACCCCTAAGTTTGCTTTTCCTATTTTTATGGCATTGTAGAGAAGAAAATCCCAGACTTTGATTAATAGATTCCCTACCGACACTCCGCCTCAAACCTTAAACCCAAGATCCCGAAACCCGAAAGCCCAATCCACTGTATCCTACTAAAACCCCAAATCCCGAACATCACCCTTCCCCCAAATCCCCAAATCTTTTGAAATTCTAAACCCAACCCACATATCATTTCAATCCTATTTTGCTACCTAAGCAACCGAATCCATTCGTACCAAATCCAAACATCCTGGAAAACCCAACCTTTCGTTAAACGCTAGTGCCCAAGCCCAGACTCCAGGCCTCAGAGCTTCAACCCATTTTTCAAAATCCTCACCCATTCTCAGAAAGTAAAAAAAAAAAAAACCTTTCGAAAAAGAAGAGAGAGAGAGAGAGAGAGAGAGAGAGAGAGAAAAAAATAGAAGCAGAGGGAGTAGCAATCGGCTGCTAAATTGGGCACATAGCAGCCACTATGCATGCATAGCCTGCGCTACGTAACGGGTGGCAGCTACATAAGTTCAAAGAAAAAGAAAACAAAAAAAAAAAAAACCCCTACCCATACATTCGTCCAACCTAGTGGAAGAAAGAAAGAAAGAAGGAAAAAATAGCAGCTGCAAGAAGGAGACGTACCTGGAGAGCAGGAGCACCAGTAACAGCCACCACCAGGCACCACAGTAGCAGCACCAGCAGCAGCATCGAATCACAGCAGGCAGAAATTGCAGCAACACCATCAGCTTGGAACAACAGCAACAGCTCCTCCTCCTCCCTCCCTCCTTTTCTCTCTTTTCCTTTCCCTCCCTCCTTTTACCTCTTTTCCTTACCTCCTATTTCTTTTCCTTCCTCTCTTTTCCTTTCCCTTTCCCTCCTTCCCTACTCGATTATGCCCTTTGTCTTTTATAAAGGGTAACATATGGACCCCAATTGGGCCCACGGCCCACCTAATAGTAGATTCAAATAAAAAAATTAAGTGGGCCCCAGCAAAAAGAAAAAAAGGTACAGCCCTAACTACTAGTGGGCTCCACAATAAAGCCCAAGTATTAAAAATAAAAAAGTCACACCCTAACCAAATCGTATATAATTGAAATTAAGGCCTTAGCCAAACTTCATTCTAATTGAACATAGCACCCAATCAAAATTTCACTAGGCCCAATCAAAATTTCACTCTAGTTGGAAATAGGCCCCAACCAAATTTCATACCAATTTAAAATAGAGCCAAGTGAGATCTCATATCAACAGAAAATGGAGCCCAGGCAAATTTCACTTTAATAAATAAGAAATAGAGCCCAACCAAATTTCACTCTAATAGGACACTAGCACAAAAACCCGTGTTGAGCACGGGTATGTCCATGCATTACAAATTAAAAATATTCATATATTAAAAATGATACTGGAGTACCTCTTTTCATAGATCAAGTTGCATAAAATAAAACTAGAAGAATTGCGGTTGAAAAAAAACATGAGATGGGTAGAAACAGAGGTTTTATAGAGAGGAAGAAGTGAAAATTTAAAAAGTAGAGAGTTGAGGTGATTGGTTTGATAAGATAAAGATATGAGTAGGTAGTTACCTAAGTAGAAATGTGAGCAGTGGAGAGAAGATGTGGGGATAACTGATGGTCAAAATCATAACTGACAATCAAAATTAAAGCCAAAACCCTTGGCTTTAATATATTATAATAGGACCTAGGAAAATTTAACTCTAATAGGAAATAAGGCCCTAATCAAAATTCGCTTTAACTGAAAGTTTCTCTATAGATATGTTTCAAAATGTAGTGCTGAAATGCTATATTCTTAAGCATAATGGTGGTGATATTTTGATGACATTGGTTATCAATTTTTTTTTTATTTTTTATTTTTTATGACACTGTTTGATGATAAACATTTTATTAGTTTTTAACTTAGCATAGCTAACCAACATGAATACATATGAAGAAATAAATCAATATTATTGTTTTATAATCATACAACGATATAGGATTTCGTGCAATGAGGTTGGGGTGTTTGGAAATCATATATTTCTAAAGATTTTGCTATATTATCTCCTACTTTAGAATGTAATCTACATACCTAAAAACTAGGTGTTTGGATAACTTAGTAAGTATTCTAAAATATCTCACTTTCTTATAAAAACCTTCATATTATAACATTCAAGTATATGCTGTATAAAACAATCTTTCATTAAGAAAACTAACCAAAACAAGGGTCAAGATTATTTGCAAATTACCATGGTGGCCCACTACATTTTTTAATATTGATGGTTTCTATAGAAATCCTACTATGACTCTCAATATTAAATGGGCCCTTTGGTGTTTATAAATTTTATGTGGGTCCCATAGCCCTGTCATAATTACATAGTTTCTTTATTGATGACTAATATTTGGTGGGTCCTACAAATATCACATTAGGCAATTTCTACCGTGATTATCAACATTAATGCCCCCCTAGTATTACTATAATTAGCTTGGTTAATATGACTATTAACATCAAATGTGTCCCACATTGACTTTTCATAAATGGATTCTTCAATGATGTTTAACACTCGATAGGGCTTTCTGCTATAATCACCATTGGATGTATTACATTATGGTTATCAACATTTGGTGGACCCGCATTGATTACACAACATTGCTCGTGGTTTTTAACATTCAGTCTAATGATTTTCTAATTAGATGGGCTTTAACATTGTTACCAATATTAAATCACTCTGGTATGACTACCTGTTAGTGGGGTTCCCATTGGGTCAATCCTCCCGGTTTCTCTATTCATTTCTTATTCGGTCCATCATCTAGTGAGAATTTTATAAATTGCCAAACACTTCAAGGTATATTGAAATTTGTAGAAATTGCCAAACACCATAAGTGACACAGTATTATAAATATGACACTTTTATTCTGTTATAATGAAATCTTACAACATTCAAATTTGGTGATATTATGTTCTTCCTTTATCCAAACACCCTTTAGACTACCCCTATATTAGTTACTTTTGCAAAAGACCATATATACTAGCATTTTCCAATATTCTGGATTTTCTGGAAATTTCTCGGGCTTTTGAAAACTTTTTTGAATCACTCTGCTACGTATCGCTGTTCCGCTACGTATCACCGCTATTGTTACGTATTGCCTCTACTGTTACGTGTTGTCCGCTGTGTAGCATTTTAGCGGCCAGCCGCTATGTTTGCCGTTACCACTATTTTCATCCTTGGGGAAAAAGAAAGAGAAGGGGAGTGAGACAGAAATTGTACCGTGCACCAGTTTGCAACTCCATCCACTATGTTCTCTGCAACTCCAAAGACTCCTCGCCATCACCATCGGCATTCTATGACGTCATGCATCGTTAATGCCACCACTGCCAAAACGCAATGCTATTCACTATTTGCCATTCAACGCTATTCACTATTCGCCATTTGCACACCCCTCTCCCTCCTCTTGTTGAAACAAAGCACGGCAAAAATAATCGAAGGAAGTCCTCTTTCTTTTCTTCTGTCAGGCGTGCAAAACGGGAAAAGGGACTTCACACGTGAAGATTGGACACGTGCCTATCCAAAACTCAGTTCGGGTTGAGTTCAGGTCCAAGTCAAGCAGACCTAACATAGTTTGATCCGACCCATAGTGTAGAAGCCTAGTGGAGTATAGTCAGTAGAAGCCTAGTTAAAGGGAGCTTTGACCAGATCAAGGGCATAAAACTGATTTCGCGATATCGGGCATATTTGTAGTCTGATTTTAGATCCGTTTTCGCCAACGTGCTGTCTTAACGAGATCTACTTATCAAGTCAGTCAATTTTAATTGCATATACAAAAAAAAAAAAAAAAAGCCTCCGAGCCTTCATTCAGAGCCATGGAGAAATTACCGAACTGTTGTGAAACTGATTGGAGCCGTTGCCCAGTTATCCATTATGGTCAATCAACTCTGGCAATGATGGCAATCAGACCTATTAACAGGGGCGGACCCAGATGGAGCTGCCCCAGGTCAGGTTGGATATTCTCCAAAAATCAATAATGATCCCCTGGCCATTTCCAAAAGACTGCCCCACCCCCAAAATATTTTCTATGTCTGCCCATAAATTAAAAACAACAGTTTCACCTGCTAGTCCACTTATATTCGGTCTGTGTATGTTGCACACTTATTTGGAAAGTGGCTCTAATCTAACTAAGACACACGTTGAAATGAATAATATAATAAAATTAGAAAAGTAGGGTCATACAAGCATTAAACTTCCAAAAACTAAGATAGAAAGTTTTCAAGAGTCTTGATGGGATGAAGTGTCATGACACTTGGAAAGTGTCTGCTTGTTGAAACTAAAATTGCTTTGGAGTAAGAATAAAATAGGAAAACCTAAGAACCCTTTAAGCCAATGCCACATTCCAACGTCCCAGCCCCACTGTAATGTTCCACTCTTTTTTCTCAATATATGTCCAAGCTCTATGAAAAGCCCTGGGTTGCTCAAAACATGAGTAAAATCATATAAGAACGAAGAGGGTGTTTTGGATGCTTTACACGTAGCCCTATTAAATAATTTCAGCCATTCGATCTCATTCATCAAATCAAAAGGCCTTTCACATATACAATTATAGAAATTGAGTTTTAACTACTTATTTCTTTTTCTTCTTTTAAATGCAATACATTTTCTCTTTCACTATTTTTTTTTTGATAACTTCTCTTTCACTATTTGTTGATGTGGAAAAAAGTCTAGAAAATTCTAAAAAATTCTTGCCCCACCCAAACAAAAATCCTTGGTCCGCCACTCCCTATTAATTTAGAAAATGATCACTATGGGGATAATTATTGAAGTGAAGGTAAAAAAAAAAAAAAAAAGAAATTCAAGACAGAATTCGATGCAACCGCCTTTAAACAAGAGGACAACGTCAATCAAAAGATGGAAGATGCAAAGGAAGAGGAAGAAAACTTGGACATTGCTGACATGGATCTAAAGCTTCTTCATTTGCTGGTTCTAACGATTGTTCCAAAAGGGACATGCAAATTATCAAAAGAAAATGACATTGTTCCAACGGAAGGAGAACAAATCATTGATGTGTACCCCATATTGATTTTGTCCTCAGGGATAAAAAATGGAAACTTGAATATTGCGATTAAATGATACAAATTTTACACATGTAGTGCCCAAAAGTTCAATTGCACATCCAAACTCCGTTTGGACATCAAAAGAAGCGATGCATCAAGCCCACTTCAAGTTGGAGGAAAAGACTGCATAAAGTTTTCTAGATTTACACAGAAGCTGAAGATCGACCAATGAGTCGAAAATTTGTTCGATTGCTTTTCAACCCTGGCGGACAATTACAAAACTCAAGGTCTAGTTCTCTCCAATCCAGGGAGAACGATGTAGGGCATTTTGTGTGGACCAAAGTAACGCAAATCCAATTTTGTTTCTTATTTTATTATTGAGTTGCAATTAGGATTAGCTATCCTATTTTATTTAATAAGTTGTAGTTAGAGTAGTTTCTAATTTGCATTAGTTTCCTAGTTTGATTAGGTTTTCTTAGCCCTTAAGTTTGCTTTTCCTATTTATTTGGCATTGTAGAGGAGATTCTCAAGCTTTGATTAATAGAACTTGAATTGGTTTTATCCATTGAGCTGTGTCCTCGTGTTATGGTCTCTCCGGAGACCTATCATAGTGTTTGTGGACACGTGCTTCGGCACTTACACGTAAGCCCTAACTCTAGGTCCTACATCAAATACCCAAGATTAGATGTTCTATCCGTTAGGAACCAGTGCAATCAACATCAGCAAAATCTACTTTTAGATGCCCATGTTTAGGTGAAGTAAGCTCTTTCTCATAGAAGATGTCAAAATATTTGATATCTGTAAATGCCAGTGTGGTGCACGAGGAGAAAGCATGAATGATAGTGACCTTTTTGATGGTGTGGTAAATCAATCTTCCAACTGATCTTTACATGCCAACGTCTTACCCAGTTTCGACCTCATCAACACGTTAGTGATGATTGGTCATCGTAGGGCTTTTGTCTGTTTTAAGTCTAGGATACTGATTTCCTTCAACAAGTCTAATACATGTTTGCACTGAGATATAGTAATGATCCGATGAGTTCTAGAAACCTAAATAGCCGAGAAATATATCTATTGCCCCAAATCTTTTTATCTAAAGCATAATTGTCAACCTTCATTTTTTGGAATAGTTTGATATGTTTGTGCTATTTGGCCTGGAAATTGGTGCATTTTGGCAAAACAGTTGAAATGGGCTTATTTCAGCCATAATAGACTTTGTGAGGAGTTGCATGGAGCTGAATGTTTTCACAACAAAGGAAAAAAGATAATTCATTCTGCATAAGTTGTGAATCCTTTATATTTATTTCTTTTCAAGATGTTTTTATCCTTTTCTTTGTTCTTTACATTTGACTTGTGAAATGAAAATGAAGAATCTTATAATTTTTTTCTCTTCAAATAGTGACTATTTTTATTGGATTGGAAACTTGTGTTAATCATGTTCTAGCTTGTTGTATCTTCTTTTAGACAGTTCTTGTTTGGTGTATTCCTCTCCTTACACACACACATATATATACCTGGGTTGTTTGTGATCAAGAAAAATGATTTCGATCAGTTTCTTTTGAAATGCTTTAAGAAAATCTCATTTTGCTCAACAGATAAAGATCTGGGAAGACCGGAAGGCATTGCCGCTTGTGACTTTGAGGCCACATAATGGCGAACCTGTTAACTCAGCTACGTTCTTGGGTGCACCTCATCGCCCTGATCACATTGTTCTTATCACAGGGGTAGGGGCTGTCTTTACTTGACCATTCCATCCAACAATTGATACCTCAGTTTACTCTGTCTGGCAGTGGATGTTGACTAGTTTTTGTTTTCATTTGTAGGGTCATCTGAACCGAGAAGTGAAGATGTGGGCTTCAGCAAGCGAGGAAGGCTGGTTATTGCCTAGTGATGCTGAATCATGGCAATGTACTCAGACCCTTGACTTGAGGAGCTCCGCTGAGCCTCGAGCGGAGGGGGCTTTTTTCAACCAAGTTGTAGTGTTGTCTCAGTCAGGTCTTATTTTACTGGCCAATGCCAAGAGGAATGCAATATATGCTGTACATATAGATTATGGCCCACATCCTTCGGCTACACATATGGATTATATAGCAGAGTTTACAGTTACAATGCCTATTTTGAGCCTTACTGGAACAAGTGACTGCTCCCCAGATGAGGCACATATTGTTCAGGTGTACTGTGTTCAGACACAGGCCATTCAGCAGTATGCTTTGGATTTGTCTCACTGCCTGCCACCACCAGTTGAGAATACAGGAATCGAGAAGGATTCTGGTGTTTCTCGTGCTTTTGAGGCTCCCATTTCTGATGGATTCAGTATGTTGGAGCCATCTCATGGAAACACTCCAGTGGAGAAGCCTCTTGGAAGTGCTACTTCAAGACCAGAGAGCACGCCTGCAGCTAGATATCCTGTATTTTCAGGTGCTCTGGAGCTCCCTAACCTTGAAGTGGCAACTTCAACTGTGGAATCTAAAACAAGTGCCAATGTTGATAATGTTAATGTTGCATCATCCCCTCTGCCCTCGAGTCCAAGATTTTCTGGAAGACTCTCTGGTTTTAGAAGCCCGTCAAATGGCTTCGAGCAGGTTCCCCCAATTGGTGATCTTGGTGTGGACCAATCTATTCTTGATTATTCAGTTGACAGGGGAGTGGATTCTGTTCCTATGAATTTGCCAGATATTCCATCCTCTGATGACGGTTCTGGAAAGAGTGAAACGAGACATGGGGGGCAGAATGATATTTCTATACTGCCAAATCCTACTATCCCATTCAAACACCCTACTCACCTGGTAACCCCATCAGAAATAATTTCAGCAGTTGTTTCTTCTTCTGAGAATACCCATATTGTGCACGACTTTAAAGGAGAAGAAACAATGATTCAAGATGTAGTTGTCAACGATGATATGGAAAATGCTGAAGTGGAAGTTAATGTGGTGGGTGAAAGTGGATCAGTTCACCAGAAGGAATTCAGCTCTGCGAAAAATGAGCGTGTACTCTGTCCAGAAGAACAGGAGAAGTCCTTCTACAACCAGGTTCCAGATCTTAACATTGAGATGCCCAAAGAGGTCTGTTCTATACCTACAGAAATTTCATGCATGGAAGAAACTTGCCAGGTTGGAGATGTTGGTGTTTATGAGGCATTGGAGCGGCCTTCAAATGCTGTCGAGGAAGAAGTCCAAGATTCTGTGAGTAGTGTACCTGGAAAGGCTGCTGAGTCTGTTACTGAAACGACAGCTGCGCAATCACCTTTATCGGCAGTGAAAGGGAAGAAACCAAAAGGGAAACCTGCTCAAGTTTCTGGCTCATTGTCCCCTTCTCCAAGCTCTTTCAACTCTACAGATTCTTCGAATGAACCAGGAAGCACCTCAAGTGCCCCTTCTACAGAGGCTATCTTCTCCCATATTCTGGCTATGCAAGAGACAATTAACCAGGTGAGTATTTCAAGTTTGGTCATAGGGTTTTCTCCTAAATGCTTATACATTTCCACAGAAGTTCTAATGGTCAGCAATTATTTGAATTTGTTTGCAGACAAAATATTCAACATTTTTCACCTTTTTTAAAAACGTTTTTCAGGCCCTGCAGACTTTATTTGTGAAGTTGTGCACTTTTTGGCCCAAACTTTCCAAGTATTATGAGTGGGAGGTATCCATAAAAGAGGATCTTCCCATTCAATTTGCTGAGCACTAAGTGCAGGCATTTGCTCCAATTGTTCCTGTGCAAGAACCAATTGGATAGCTATGACAATCTGGCAGTAGTGTTAGCACAAGAACGGAGGTAAAAAAAAGAAGAGAAAAAGGATGTTTTTAACATCAGATAAAAAGCTCCATCCAATAATTTTTTTTTTCAGATGCACTTTTGAATAAAATACCAATTTAAGAAGTATTTTTGGAAGAATGGTGATATACACCTTTGGCTTAGTATGGTCGAATACCAAATTCCGGGCATCCTTGTAGGTGTATGTCAGCTCAAACATCACCTACATAGGTCTAGTAGTCCATTAAGCCTTAGTTAGGGTCCATGGGTTCCAATATTAGGGTCCCAAACTAGGTCCAAAAGTTTCTAAAATCTTGTGTCTTACGGTTGCTTCTCAATTACCTGACGGTTAGCTTGAGGGTGCCTACAGTTAGCCGTGGACCACTTAAGGCTAGCTGTAGTGTTACAACCTGGGAATCAAATCTCGGGTTGAGTTTCACAGTTACTGCAAGGTTAGCCGTAAGGTGACATGTGGTTAGCTCACGGTTAGCCATAGTACAATTTCCAAATTTGTACAGTTCTGTCCCAGTTTACCTTACAATTTGCCTTATGGTTAACTGTAAGAACACCTATGTTTGGCCACAGTACAAAAGTCTCAAAATCCTGCTTCTGGAAAAGCCACTGTTGTGTATTTCAATGGGGTCTCATGGTGATCTTATGGTTAGCCGTAGAACCCCCACAACTAGCCGTAAGCTTCATAATTTATGAAGCCCGAGCCTGAACTGTTTAGTCTCAGGCGGGATGATTTCCCACTTCACTCAAGGCTTCAGAAACCTGTTACATGTAGGGTTGTAAATGGGTCTCCGATTCTCTGACGGGTTCCGTCCCCTTATAAACCGGGTATGGAACCTGATTTTGTTCCCGATTAATAAACGGGTCCGAATCTAGAACTTAAATTTGGACTTGGAAGCTAAACGGGTCTGGTTCCGGAACCATGTGGTTCCGGCCCCATATACCCGGACGCTACCCGACGTACCCTTTAGTAAAGTTGCAAAATAACTGCGGTTTTACTTCCCTCCCTCCACTCTAGCCTCTCAGTCCTGTGCCCCTATTGGCCTCTCTCTCTCATCAACTTCTAGTCTTCTACTGCAGTAGCTTGTTTCATGTGGTTCTTCCCTCTTCTCCTCTTTTCAAATTTAGGGTCTTTGTTTCTTTCTTCTTCCCCTTCTCCTTGAAATGGATGCCCTAGATTCTGTCTTGGATCCCTTGTGAGAGAGAACAACAGAGGAGGGGGTCATTTCCCTATTACTGTAAAATGAGAGAGAGAGAGGGAGGGAGGGCTATTGCCTCCCTGTTGGCAGATCTGAGTCGACTGAGTCGATTTTTTCAGATTCACTTCCTATTACTTTCACGTCGTGTGGGTCAGGGAGATCAGAATGCTTTTATTATTATTATTATTATTATTATTATTATTATTATTATTATTATTATTATTATCCATTATTGAATATGGTGGTGTCGATCTGATGTTAATCATGTAGATGCAATAGTTTCAGACGATCTCTACTCGGAACCAGATCCCCATCTTCTAATCGGAAACGGTTCTGGAACGACGAAACATGTTCCAATTTGGAACCGGTTCCAGTTCTGGAACCATTATTTTCTAAATGGGTCCGGTTCCAGTTCCAGCAAGGTTCCGGCCCGTTTACATCCCTAGTTACATGAGCATAATAACAGCTGCAAAGCTCATTTACGACTTCTAGAACAAGAGCATCAACACATATTCAAGATTAATGACTACAAATCAAATAAACATACATTGAGCTTCTAAAGGGTATGTGAGCATGAATAGCATCCAAGAATCAATAAAAAGAGCATGCGTGCGGGTTATTATATGTGTTCACTTGCCTTAATCTGGCGCTTGACCTATTCCCCACGATATCCAAGCTATCCTCAACTCAACGAAGCTCAAAATAGAAAACCCCCAAATCTCTAGGTCACCCAAAGCTCGTACAATGGTGAATGGAAGAAATGGGACGGAATGAGTTTGCATGCAACAGATTTGAGCTTATCTAACTGATTTCAAACACAAGGAAAAGGCTTGGAAGAGATTTCTTACCAATGGGGTGAAGAATAGATGAAATGGAAGTTAGGGAAGATTGTAGAAGATGAAGATGGTGACTTGTAGAAATGTCTCACATGCAAGGGCTCCTCTTGTGGATTTGGAAGCAAGGGGAGAAGAGATGAAGAGAAGGTGGAGTCTCAGGTCGAGTTGAAGGTTGAGGGAATGAGGATCGGTTTAGGTGGGAATGGGTTATTTGAGTGAATCTTTCCAATGTTGCAAGCAAGCCGACAATAAAAAAGGTTTTATGGCTTTAGTAATTGAGCGGGAAATGGGTCCTAATGGGCTCAAATGGACTCAGTCAAAACACGAAAGTCCTTTGGGGTGAAATTCTCTACCCAACGAACCCAAAATTGCTCTATTTCTGAAATTAAGAACAACCCCTCGCTTACACCCATAATTACAAAAAGGTCCTTCTGGCTACCTAACTTGGTTCAAAACCCCTCGTATCTACCTAACCACAAGATTAACACCGAAAACACACTAATTAACATCTAATCACAATTACTCAGCTACTAATCATGATTAAAAAGGTTCGAGGTCTTACATGAAGCGCCGTCCAGGGCAAGGCGATCAGCTTCAGAATTAGCATTTCTGTGAATGTGGGAAAAGGAAACTTGAAGAAATCTAGCGAGATCCTTAATTTCCCCACCATAGTAGCCACCTTCCTAGGGGCTTTAGCAGCAGATGTCCACTGAATAGCACAAAAAAGTGTCCCCTTCAACAATAAAGTTTTGAGAGATTTAGACGTTGAGCTTCCTTAGTCTGGTCCTAATAGCTATTAATTCTGCAACATTGGCTGAGCTGAATCTGGCAGGCCTCGAAAAGGAGAGAATAGTGAGCCCCACATTGTTCCAGATGATGCCTCATACCCCCACCACACTGGTTAGCACAGACACTACCATTGAAGTTTAACTTCAGAGTACCTTGAGGAGGCAGAACCCATCTGTGAAGTGTGAATAACGTCAAAAGAGGGTTGGGAGGAGAATGCTACTTATTTCCAACTTCTCTGAATCATATCCACGCTGAAACCGCAAAAAGCAGGGAGAGGAGAAACCCAGGAGGCAAATAGGAATTTGATCTTCTCCCTGAGAGGAACCTTCCCGGAAGCTTTTTTTCAAAGCAACGATTGTTTCTTTCTTTCCAAATGACCCATAAAGTATCCATAAAAGTAGACCTCCACATTTTTTTTTAATGGTAAGACCTCCACATTACATGACAGGACCAACCCCTAAATTCTATGCTGCAAAGAGCTGAGATAAAAGCAATGGAAGGACCCCACTAACATTGAACTAGCCGAAGACATATTTCCAGAGGAACCATGCTACCCAACAATTCAGAAACAGATGGTCTACAGTTTCTGCGTCTGCCAAACTCATAGGACAGGCATTCACAATACACATATTCCGTTGCTGAAGATTATCTTGGGAACCTAAATCTCCATTGTTCCAAAAGTTGCTTAAATGCTTAACTTTATTTGGCAAAACCTATCATGTTCTGAACATATAAATATTTCTTTAGACACTTAAAATATTCAAAGGCAAGCTTGTATGGAAAACTCGTACATAGAGACTCTTGCTATTAAGTATTTTACTTGCAAATTAAAACTCAACAGACAGATGGTTTATATGAACATTTGTCTTGATTTATCTGGAGGTGGATATTTACTTTACATTAATGGTTCTCATTCTTCTTTCTAGTGTGTTTTGATTCGGCGGGTAACTTTCGTTGTGCTTTTTAGACACCCTTTTTCAAATTGTGCTTTGGATCCTATTACATGCAAGGCTATAATTCTGTATAAACATCATGAATACAGCTCTATCTAGGATATAAAAGTACTCTCTATTCTAAATTTGGATTGTGTTGCTTCTTTGAAGCTTTTAGCTGTGCAGAAGGAAATGCAGAAGCAGATGGCTGCTACAGTGACTGTTCCTGTCAACAAAGAAGGTAGAAGAATAGAGACAGCACTTGGCCGGAGCATGGAGAAAGCTCTTAAGGCAAACTTTGATGCTTTGTGGGCTCGTCTCCAAGAGGAGTACGCTAAACGGGAGAAGTTAGAACGGGAACGTATGCAACAGATAACAAGCTTATCAAACTATATTAACAAGGACTTGCCAGCCATGATAGAGAAAACACTAAAGAAAGAGCTTTCTGCAGTTGGGCCAGCTCTAGCTCGCTCAATTACCCCGGTCATAGAAAAGACCATTTCTTCTGCAATTATTGACTCCTTTCAGGTTGAAATCTTGAACCTGATCAAGTACTAACCTTTTTTTTTTCTAACGTTGTCAGCGGAAGCCAGCTGGATGTTTCTCATCTTCGGGTGCACATCCAGACTAATAGCCCTAGGCTGGCCTTATATGCTGGCCTAAATGAATGTGCTGGTTTCAGTCCTCAGATTTAGTAGTTTCTACTGAGGCTTGACACATGCACTATTCCAGACAAGCCTGCATCTGTTATTCAGTTCCAATGGACTGTCTGAATTTAAGGCTGAGAAATATGATCTGGACTCTATAACTTCATCTTGTCCACATTCAGCCTGTTAATAACCATCACTTAATAATAGCCTCCCATTTTGGCTGTTGTGACTTGAGACCCATTTAATTCATGTGGAGGTCCCATCATTTAAAGGCATTTTTTTGTTTATAATTCATTCATGGTTTCAATGTCACTTACAG
Source organism: Camphora micrantha (assembly GCA_003546025.1). Lineage (NCBI taxonomy): Eukaryota > Viridiplantae > Streptophyta > Magnoliopsida > Laurales > Lauraceae > Camphora > Camphora micrantha. The sequence goes on from QPKB01000011.1 coordinate 21,221,584, forward strand.
TGACGATTCATTCATTTGCCTTATCGGAATCTCATTGATTGCTTTGCAGAGGGGGGTTGGAGACAAGGCAGTGGGTCAATTGGAGAAATCAGTAAGCTCCAAACTAGAAGCCACCATAGCTAGGCAAATTCAAGCACAATTCCAAACTTCTGTCAAGCAAGCTCTTCAGGTATGCACATTCTGGATTAATGAAATAGGCGTATACTATTTGGTCAGATAGGATGTCAACTGGTACCCAGCCTAGCCCTGGGTGTAACTTGCTGCATTGTTCTGGGTTTGAGTGAAGGCCACAAGCTGGGCCAGAGACTTAGATCTGAAATTCGATAATTAATCAAGCCATAGCTTGGCAAATTCGAGCACAATTCCAAACTTCTGTCAAGGAAGCTTTAAAGGTCTGCATATTTTGCATTAATGAAATAGTCTTATATTGCATGGTCAGATAGGATTTCAACTGGTCGTGGCCTAGCTTTGGGCTGAACATGCATGGTTTTGAGTTTGGGCGAAGGCTCAAAAGCTGGGACAGATTCGACAGTTAATAAGACCAGAACTGTCATGTTTTTCTAAAGGTTGAACAGAACATCCTTGGTTACTTGGTTTATTTATACACTATTGAGCCAAATATTTGGCTGGCAGGATAGGCTTAGATCAGAACCCAACCGAGCTGACTGGACCAGGCCTAGGCTGAGTCACTTAGCTCTTGCGGGCTGTACTGATTATTAAACAGGCTTCTAACTGGCTTGGATGTCTCATTTGCAATTGTATGGTCAGATATACATATTGTATCTTGTTGGGTTTTTAAATGCGTGAAGGCACACGGTGCCCTTCTGGAGCACGATGCACAAGAAGCTGCTCCTAGTGCACACCCAAGTATGGCAGGCTGCCTACAAAGAAAACAAGGAAATCAGCCTATTAATTTGTGTTTTTAGCTTCTATCATAATGCCACACCATTATAATCTAAATATGCACAGGTTTAAATAAAATAACAATTGGGTTTAAACAAGAGAATTTGGGGAGTAAAATTTTATTGATGTTGTGTGTCTGGGTACTGTACACATTTTAAACTCTCAGTGGATCGTTCTTGAAAGGAATCCAATTCCCGGTGTTCCTCTTCAACCAAGATCCAAAGAATATAATAGAGAAGTAGGAGAAGAAGAAGAGTGGGAAAGATGCTAAGGAGGGAAAGAGTTCATCAGTCCACTATAAAGATGCCATCAGAGGCCTCCTCCTGTGTTGCTTGATGCTTGAGTACTTGCAAGCTGGTGAGTTTGGAAATCTTCGATGCTTGAGGAGAATTACAAGATTGGTGTAGATAATGTGTAGATCCCCAAAAGTGCCCCATGGTCCTTGTTTGTAGTTTTCCTTGGCCTAGGTAGGGCTGCAAATGGTTGGGTCATAGCCGGTTCAGGCCCTGGATACTGAGATTGTGATGTAGGACAGACCCATGGTTCCCATGGGTTGACCCACCAATGGGCCCTACCCATCCATCTCAACCAGTTCATTGGGCCCAGCCCACCTGTGAGTCTATTAGTTATATTATTTAGGGTTTTAATTGTTTATATCTTTTAGTTTATTTAAATTCAGATGTTTTAATCCTGGCCATCAATGTGTTTGGATGGTTCAGATCAGTTTAGGGTTATGTTTTCTCTTATATATTCATTGTAGTGCCTCCTTGGCTAGAAGGTTAATGATGAATGAAAATTTTCTAGAGTGCTTTTGGGTTTCTCAGAGTTATCTCTCCTCCTCGCCCGTGATGGGGAGTTTGGCGTGCGACCAATTTTATAGGCGAAAGCTGGACCTATCCCTTCCACCCTCCATCTCTAGTCTCTCCATCTCTACCCGCCCCGCATCTGGTACCCCGCCCCGCATCAGATCGTCTTGGATCTCAAGAGGTAGTGCCACCGACAACCATCACAGCCCAGCAATCTTGCACTCCAGGGAGCACAGAAAGGAGAGGGTTTCTTGCTGATTCAAATCTTTTGATTAGCAATCCAAACAACAGACTGCCGCTTGTCCCAGATTGTTAAGGTCATTTTTGTAGAAAAAGCTGAGAGGCCGACCACTGTTGGGAAACGACCGCTACAGTACAGCAGCGATGCTTCCATCGTTGCGGATGAGGGAGTGGAGCAGCTGCGCGGGAGGGAATCTGGGCTGATTTGGGGAAAAAATCAGGGATTTTCTTTGTATCCATCAAAACAGGCTGGGTCCTAGGTCTACAGGTCAGAACCTGGGTGGTTCCGGAATCGGACCCGTTTAGGTCCTGGATCCGAAAATAGGTTCTGGAACCGGGCCCATTTAATAAATGGAACAAAAGGTAACTTGGTTTTTCATGGGTTGGATCCTCCAAGTAGTCGGATAATTGGGTATCCATTTGCATCCCCGGCCTGTGTGTACTTTTGTCCGGCGAATAAAAACCCCATGTTTTCAAGTGGGGACATGTTAGATTCAGCCTCCTCCTTTTGACCAGTCCAATATAGCAGCCATCATTAAAATACATGCTTTTTGGTGAGTTAAACACAATAGATTGCAAAGAGAGAATGAATGAGAAGACTTGAGTGCCCGACTTGAGTGATAGGGCTCCCTCCTTTATATTATAAACTTTTCTTGTCATCTTGATTACGGCAATTACAGGTTATATCCCGTTAAACGTATAGAAAGCAATTTAAGATAGTTACAAGTATGGTAGTCCATATTGTAAATTTATTTGTATGGTCCCTTGCACCCTTGCAAATTGATGTGGGCTAGCATACATTTGGATATGAGAATGATGTCGATCTCTGGTCATAGCTTTGGTGAATATATCCGCAATCTAATGAAATGATGAGACATGAAGTAGTGTCCGAAGATTGGTCTGAATAAAATGGCAATCGACCTCAATTTGCTTATTGTGCTCATGATAGACTGGGTTGAGTGAAATCTTGATGTCACTACTGTTGTTAGCACTATGAGGGATAGGAGTATGAATTTTAATTCCCAGTTCCTTGAGAGGTCTGAAGCCATATGAATTTAGAATAGGTAGCAAACATTGCACGATATTTAGTTTAAGTGGAGGACTTGGAAACCCTATCCTACTTCTAATATTTCCAAGAAATTAGAGATGTGCCTAGATACATGTAGCATCCAGTTGTGGAACGTCTTGTGTCGGGGCCCAAGCCCAATTTTTATCTGCATAACAATCAAATGAAGAGATTTGGAAGAGAGAAACAAACCACGATGGCACAGCCATGGATCCGCGATTGATAAATAAATCAATCTCCTGAAGGATTGATCGAATCCAACGATGGATTCCAGCCCTATGGCACGCTCATGATTAGGAGAAACACCATAACTGAATAGAAAACTCAGAATGCTTTTATTAATTGCAATAAGCATGCCATTACAATGAGGCCTAACATCCTTATATAGAGGAGTTGGCTTGATCCCTAAGAAACAATACTTTCTAATATCTGAATAAGCCTAAACAAAATAGGAAACTCACTAATATTAATCCTAATCAAATAAAACTACTAAATAATACTCCTAAACATAGTTACCTAGTTCATAGTTCGAATAATTCGCATTCGAATTCTTAGTTCGCAATTCAACACTTATCTGAATTCGAAAATTCGATGATGTAGATTCATTTAGTTCGTTTCCTGATTCGATTAATTCGTAGTTTGAATTCGACATGTTTGATATAATAGTTCGAATATATAATTTAATGAGATTTTCTATGACTTGCATATTCCTAGGTCTAACTCATATCTAACTTTCTTCTAAAAGTGGTGGTAACATAAACATATGCTAGATTTAAACCTCCTAAAATTGTATGCCATCAATTTAATAGTAACTAAAATTTAATTTCAGTTGAAGTGAGGCCCACAGATTGATTAATCATGTTTTATACATAGCTTCATGATTTTTCAGCGGTGTAGATTGGAAACGCAGTACCCAAGTCATGAATATATATATAAATATATATATATATATAAATATATATATATATATATAGAGAGAGAGAGAGAGAGAGCATAGACTAGCTACTAAAGCGTTGGGTCATCTCATCCAGGATAAGACTTTAGCCTATATATGATATATTAATAATCTATTGTACACATGATAGCTAAGAAAGAGAGAGAAGAAGGAAAGGTCAAATTCCATTTTTCCAACGGTACGACTGAGAGAGCGAAGCGAGAAGCTTCCCTTTTTCATGGTTTTCTTCGTCAGCTAGAGTCCGGCTCCTCTTTTTCAATTGAAAACATTACGCCTTCAAGTGGTGTGCCCGTGACCGAACACTTTATCATTGAGGAGATTCTAGCAGTGAAAACATGTGCTGGACCATGGAGAACGTGTAACTGAAAACTAAAAGCATTTAGGTAAGCGTGTAACTTCACCGTCCCCACGCTGCAGCCTTTGATTTTTGATTTTTCTTTTACTGCGAACTGCCTCGAATCGGGCATTTTTTTTTGTCACGAACCATGGCGAATCGAACTGTGAATTGTTCAATTCAAACAGTTTGCAGTTCGAGTCCTAAACCAGCGAATTAGGTAACTATTCTCCTAAATAAATGGATGTCCCGTTGGGCCTATAGATGGACCCAATGAATTGGCCGACCCATGGTCTGGCCTGCAACAAATGACCAAGTGTCAACCCAAGATATCTAATGATGCTAAATGCCGAGTCCAAATGATGATGTCTTGGGTTGGACATAAATTGATGGACGATGTTTATGACAAATGAGATATTAGGATGAGTGATTGTCAAATATACGAGGCTACCAACTAGCTTCCTGCAGAAAGTTGGATCTATGAACTATGATGCCTAGATACAGCTACGAACACGGGTACGGGGATCAGGGATACGACTATGCACTTTTGGAAATGTAGGACATGGATACGGATACAGATACGGGTGTCCAAATTTTTTCTTTAGGTCACTTTTGAATTAATGAAATTATCATTGTTATGTTTCTTTCTAACATTTTTAATGTTGAGAAAGAAAATTTAAAGAACTATATGAAATGATGGACTTGCTAAGTAGGATATGCTAAACTTATACCCTAGAAGTATCGGGGCAGCATCGGGTACCAATACAAGTATCGTATCGGTCTGATACGAATATGTTGGGCTTGTATAAGTATCCGGGATTTTGTTATCATAGTTTATGAAACTTTACATCCACCTCCATTGGTATTCATAGGCTTGCAATCCGTGACCCGATCAAGATCAATCAATTCTTTAGTATACTTGGTCTGGGTCAACATGATCCCTTGGTTAGAACGATTAGCTTCAAGTCTAAGAATATAAGTCACTGGACCAAGATATATCATATGAAAACAGTATCGAAGAGTGTGTTGCAGCTTTTTTATTCCAATATAACCATCACCAGAGATAAGAATATCATCCATGTACTCCAATAGAAATGTGATACCTTTGGATGTGTGGCAAAGGAAAGGGGAGGGATCCAAATGATTCTATTTGAACCCAGATTTGAGAATGGTTGTGTGAAACTTTTTGAACCAAGCTCTGGGTGCTTGTTCAAGGCCTTTTAGAGATTGACAAAGGTGACATATAGAGGATTGAGGTGCATCAAGGCCAAGGTTTAAAAACTCAGACTCGAGACCCGACTCCCCCCGGGCCAAGTCCAAGTCGGATCAATCCCCATTCATTGCTTAAAAAAAAAAAAAAAAAATGAAATAAGAGAAAGTGAAGAAGGCTGGCAGCACAGCAGCAACAACACCACCACTGCCAGCATTGCACAGCAGCAGCGTTTTTCTCCTCACTGCTCGATGCCCAAAATCCTTTCCCCTTATACAAAAACAACCATTTTGTTTCATTTTTTTTTTTTAATTTTTCACTTTAAGTTAAATACAAGTGTCTGGCCGAGTCTGAGTCACTATAGACCCGACTAGGTGATGGAATTTTTTAAAGCTTGATCAAGACTGGTAGGAACACGCATATAGATAGATCGTCTCCTTAATATCTCCATATAAGAAGACGTTTTCTACATCCATTTGAAGAATGAGTCATGACTTGATTGATGCAACCACAATCAGAGTATGAACTGTAGGCATGCTGGCCACTGGGCAAAGGTCTCATCATAATCCAACTCATATTCTTGTGTATTCCCCGAAGCTACCAGGCGAGCCTTGTATCGATCATGGAATCATCTTGTCTTCAATTTAATTGTATAAACCTTCTTGCAACCAACTGGAGTAACGTCCACAAGAGATGGAACAAGATCCCATGTGAGATTGATACCCATGGCTCTGAGCTCCTCTTGCATTGCTTTTTGCCAACACTCATGAACACTAGCTTGTTTGTAGGATGTGGAAATGGAAATTTGCTGAAGTGTGGAAAAGAGAGATCTTGATGGAAAACCATATTGATTGGGTGGTCGGACCATTCTAGTTGAGTGATGAAGGGCGACAGGAGCGGAGTCGGTTGCAGGAACATGACCATGAGCTGTTGCATTGAGTGGGGTATGAGCAACTCTTTATGTCTTTGCTAATACGCAAGGTCCTTTGCAAACTTACTAGGCAAAGAAGATGTGGATAGATGAGAAAAAAACAGGCAAATATGAAAATGGAGTGGAAGTGGAAGGTGTGGATGCATGAAAGCAAGGAAGATGTTCGACAAAGACAGCATTGCGTGAGATGTAAGATTTTTTTGCTAATAGGATCATAGCATACAAACCTTTTTTGAATATCACCATAACCCAAAAATACACATTTGGGTGTTTGCGAAGGTAGGTTGGTGCGTGCATGAGGAGGTAAGATAATATAACATGTGCATGCAAATGTATGTAATGTTAAGTAGTTGTTTGTGCAGTTTCCTATCACCAATTGGTTTTGGGATTACTGGCTAGCAACTTTGAGATGTAACATGTTATAATGAGGGTGAGAGTTGAAAAGACAAGGGGAACGATCATTTGATATTGAATTGAATTGATGATTGATCAAGCAAACTGTAGTATGGATGGCCTCTACCCAAAATGAGGATGGAACCAAGACATCAATTGGAATAGCTTGCATAGTGGCAATAATATGTTGATTATTTTCATAATCCCATTTTGTTGTGGTGTATGAGGACAAGGGCAGTGAGATTCTATTCCTTTACTTTTAAGAAAGGACTAGCAAAACATGCAATGTGAAAGTTATGATAGAAATAATTAATTCACAAAAATTTATGACAAAAGTTAATGATTTAGAATATTTAAAATATATTACTTGAATGCATTAGCCAGACATCATGTAAATGGAAAGTTTTCAAATTTAGTTACAACAGCCCTAGGTTAGTGAATTATGATAAAGAAATTACTGGAAAGAAAAAAAATTCTACCCTCGATCTTCATTGCCATTTCTTCGAGGACGAGGAAGCTAAGGACACAAACCTTTTCATCTTGTGTAGAAGAAGACAAGTAAGTTTTCATATGCAGAGTAGCTACATGTAGTTATATGAGTGAGCTGTTATATTGTTGCACAATAAGATAAAAGTGGGTGGTGGAGTGAGATAAGAAGGGAGGAGTTGGTAAGTGGGGAGAGAAAATGAAAGATTTAAAATAAAGTAGTATAACCGCCGGTCAAGCTTATAACCATGGGTTAAAATTAAAGCCAAAAGGCTTGGCTTTCATATATTATAATTGGAACTGGTTTTACATGAAAGATTTAAAATAAAGTAGTATAACCGCCGGTCAAGCTTATAACCATGGGTTAAAATTAAAGCCAAAAGGCTTGGCTTTCATATATTATAATTGGAACTGGTTTTACATGTATTCTCCCTAACAGTAGAGTTTATTTTCAACAAGTGCAAAATATTCATGAAAAATCCACAATACATCAGCATGAGTATTGAAAAAATAAACCCAAGTGTAATGACTAAAATCATCAATGAATGTAATAAAAATATTTGTAGCCATTTCTAGAAAAGATAGGAGCAGGTCCCATACATCAGTGTGCATCAAGTCAACAAATGCTCTAGAAGCATTATCACGAATTAGGAAGTGTAAAGTTTTACCTTTTACCAAGCAACACTACCACAAATAACACCCTGAGCGAGAATTGAAAATTCATGATCTAACATATTAGAGTTCAACATAGAAATCAATTTCTTAAAACTAATCTACAATGCCATAAATAAAGAAACTGTTCTTTGGAATTTGAAACACAAGATAGAAAAGTAGCTGCAAAGGCTCTAAAATTGACACGAAACAGTTGCCCATTCTTATGCCTCCTCACAATCGGCTTTCCAGTTTCCTGGTCCTGTATAAGCCATCCATCACAAGAAAAAGAGACTTGATAATTTATTATCAACCAAGTAACTGACAGATAAAAGGTTGGTAGTGAGCTGCAGAGAAAATAAAGCATGATGCATCTTAAGAGAAGTAGAAGAAATATTACTAGTGTCGCAATTGGTATCCAACCACCATTAGCAGTATGGATATACTGGTTTTTAGGCATGGGTTGTAGATTGATTAGGTGGTTTAGGGAGCTAGTCATATGATGGCTGGCATCATAATGTACACACCATGTAGAGGATGGTTGGAATGTACCTGCGAAACCTATGGCAGAAAAGGCAAATGCAAGAGAGCTTTGAACAATATGTTGTACCATCTCTTATGTAAGAGGGTGTGGAGATTAGTTATTGTTGACGAAGCTAGATAATGATGCATGGGAGGAGACAGTTGCTTAATTGGTGGGTGTTGATCTATTTTGGGGATGTTGGCAACATTCAGATATTAGACAGCTTGGCTTCTTACAATAATTACACATCTTTCATTTCTTACAATTATTTGCATTATGTACCATTTCCTTGAAACCATTACACTAAATTTTGGAAAGGCCCTTGTCTTTGGCCAAAAAAAGCACTTGGATTGGATTCACTGAAGGACTCAGATTTGTGGAAGTTCAATATAGCTTGTGATTTAGACTGTTGCTCTTCACAAAGTAGTTCTTGCAAACATACATCTGGTGATGGAGTTGGACTACGATCCAACAAAGTAGTGCGAAGAGGCTCAAATCCATGTCTCAACTTCATTAGATGTTGGTGATGTGTTCTTGTGAATTTGTTGGATCAGTGCTACTTATTCATTAGGAATTGTGGTGTGAACGAGTGAGGCATACTCTAACCAAACAATCATGAATCCTGAATAGATTTGTCCCTTTGACTATATTCTGCAATTTCATATTCTAACCGAAACCATCTAGCATCATTTTATTGATCATAAACTCTACTCAAGTAATTCCACATTTCTGCTGGAGTTTGGTAGGGCCTAAGGTTGAGAGCAATAGATGGCTCAACTGAGTTTATGATCCAACTAATGACTCTTTAATATTCTTGGTGGTCCATCTTGCAAGTTTATCTTTTTCATCACATGACAGGTTCTTTGAAGATCCATCTGCAATATCCCACAGTTCTTTCTCTAGGTAAAAATCCTGAAATTGGAATTCCCATGTGCATAAGTAATTTTTCCACTCATGGAATGACAATATTTCGGATTTGTCTGTTCTTGGAAGAATCAGAACGGAAAAAAAAAATCCTGATCAACCTCAAAAGGAACCGTCAATCCTGTTTTTTCTCTAAAAAAAAGAGAGGGAAAAATGCACTGCACGACCTTGGAGTAGAGTGTAGATTGACTGATTTTTCAACTATTAAAATCCCTAATCAATGATCTGATGTAACACTAGCATAGGTGCGTTAGATACGCACATACTGAAGAAAAAAAGGATGTCGATCCAGCTGAGATTGGAGTAACCGGATGGTGCATATGACAGCTGTTCCCTAAAAAGTTAAACACTAAAGGGCCAACGAACCCCTTTAAACTATTCCGAAAAAATTCCCAAAAAATAACTATAAACTAGATCATGTAAGACAACTGATCTGATTTGGATCATGGGTGGGCCCCACTAATCTGATAGCTTGATCTGGATGTCTTCTAAGTAAACCAGAAGCAGCAGAAATCTTCCTTAATAGAAAAGAAGAAATTAAATCTCTTAATACAATCTTTTCTGCCTGATGTGCCCTCAATTATTTGCCCTATTTGCTTCGGATAACTATTGCATGAAATCGGACATCCATCTGATCTAGATCAATTTGCAAGATTCTTGTGTAATTTCTCGTCAGTGCTCTGATACCATGACATAAACAAAGTACATTGCAAAGAGAGAATGAATGGGAATTTGGGAGAGTAGAGAGACCGATTTGAGTGATCAGCCTCCTCTTTTATGTCATAAACTTTGCTAGCTCATCCCCGAATTAGGGAGAGTATAATCCCTTGATTGGGGCAATTACAGGTTATATCCCTTGACTATCGGTATAGAAATCAATTGAGGATAATTACAGGCATGAGGCATGGTAGTCCCTATTGTACATTTATTTCTATGGTCCTTTAAATTTGGGGCCAATATGTGACCTGTATTATGGTGCTCCCTGGGTGTAGTCCCATACTGGATTTTATGGGACCAAACTGGGTCATATGGGTGGTTTTAGGTTTTGACTAATGTGGCCTGTTTCAGGTCATATGAAGCTGCTTGATGTGATTGCTGGCCATTTGTGTGGACCTCTTTTAGGCACCATTTGTAGGCCTTGCCCATTGTAAAATATGATGCGTTTTGTTCACTAATGTGAATCTTATAATTTTGTTGGCTGCAGGCCCATTTCATAGTCTACTTCTTCCACGTATAAGCTTATTCAAAATAGAACTATAGGGTATGCCAAAATGAGAAGAGATATCATACTTAATAGTTCATAAATCAAAATAATGCGTCCAACCAACTGCGACTATCAGAAGTCTAATAATCTGTGAACGTAAAATTTCAAGCCTTTCAATGAAAAGTACAAAATATCTCGTGTTTCATCATTGTTACAGTTGATCTCAGAGGATTGAAGAAAAAGAGGAGAAGAGAAGAAGAGAGGTGCATGAGGAAACAGGGGAATAATCAGTGAAGAAGAGAAGGATGAGATTGTAACTGTTAAGTTGGTCTACTATAATGGTCGACTGCACAGGAAGAGACGAAGAGGAGAAGAATATCGTCTCCCCAGGCCTCAGGTGGTCCTGGGGTGCCTGGACATGCCTCCAACTACAAACTGATTTCTTAATTTACCTTGTATTTCCTGCTTTTTTGAGCTACACCGTGTTACCCTTGGGTGCTGTAATGACCTAAATTGTGCCGGTGCGATCCATTGCTGTCCATCTTCATGGCATTGGCATTGGTTGACCTTTTTTGCTGGCTTTCCTTGGGATGACTCATGTGGAAAGTGGATCGTAGTATGTGGGTTATTTGTGTATAGCCAATTTCATTGTTACTGTTTTCCAACCAAAAAGAACCTGAAAGAAGAAAAGAAAAGAAAAACCCTCTTTGTGCACCCGATACCATGGAACTTTGGGCATGTTTTATATTTTTATGTTAAGTATTTTGCTATTAGTTTGATGATCTTTTTGTCTAATATATTGAGTACTTTAACTTGTAATTGCAGGACGCACTAAGGTCAAATCTGGAAGCTTCATTGATTCCAGCATTTGAGATGTCATGCAAGGCAATGTTTGAGCAAGTTGACACAGCATTTCAGAAAGGGATGGTTGAACATACAGCTGCTTCTCAACAACAGTTTGATGCCACACTTTCTCCATTAGCACATGCTTTAAGGGTATGCAGATCTGTTCTTGCTAATTTACACTTTTTTGTTGGAGTATACTCTTCATTTTTGGTTTTCTGGATCTATACAGCGGTAATTATTTTCTGAATCATGTCTAAGTTATACTTGAAATGGTTTCCTGAGTCTTTTCTAAACTAGAGTTTTTTTGACACGTCTGTTATTTTAATATTACTTGTCAGGCATTTGGTATCGTTCTGGTATGACATTACCCTTAGAATTGAAGTGCCAGATGAAGTATGTGTAAAATGATGTCTGCACTGAGCCCATATTTTTAGAACAGCCTGTCCAATTCAGAATGGCTAGGCCATTCTAAACAATTAATGGCCAGGTCTATGGTGCACGAATTAGTAATCTAATTTGTGCTCGCCGTTGGTTTGATTATGCAAGGCAAGAAAACATGCGCACATGCACTTGGTCTAATGGCTACTAATTGTGCAATTTTAAGACCTTCAAACCAAGCATTAAAAGTAACTCTGCACATGCTGCAGTGTTAATTCATCTTCTGCGATGGAGTGATGCAGATGACCTCAGGCCACGTGTAGGCCCAAGTTAATTTAGGAGTTTTATTTCACTAATTATTTGATATTAGTTTAAAATTTCAATTAAAGAGTTGTAATTAGGATATGATTCTAGTTTGATTAGATTCCTAGTTTAATTAGGCTTCTTAGGCCATTAGTCAGAGAAGAATTTCTGTGAGTTGATTAATTGAATTGGGCTTTCCATTAAGGTGCATCCTCATATTGTCTCTGCGGAGACTTGTTGCGTCTCTGGACATGTGCTTCGGCACTTTCTCGCAAGCCCAAACCCTAGGGCATGCATCAATTGGTATCAGAGAAGATCCACGTCGCTCCGATTGACCTATCAATCCATTCCATCCGTCCCTTTTCACCCGACAACCCATCTTCTACTGTCCGTCTTTCGTTCTCTCTCAGCCCTGCTGTCCTTTCTCATTCACTGAATCGAACCCCAAATCATCATAGCCCCCAAATTTCCATCCCCTTGTTCTCTACCGAAATCCCTAACTCCAATCCCTCCTAACCGAATCACCGTCCCATACCCAAGCCCCCATCTCCATTGACCCAACTCCAAACTCCAAACCAAATCAAAACCCCCTATCAACTCTCTGTCCCCCAAAAAAAAAACACACCAAATCCCGAATCTGCCCCCTTCCGTTCCCCCAGCCTGTTAATATAGGCCCAAGCCCAAGGCCCAAATGTATATTAAACGGAGATTGACCCAATGAAAATTAGAATCATATGATTAGTTGTAAATTAAATGCACATTTACCCTTTTTAGATGATTGTACAGATTGTAATTGATCCATGATTAAGGTGATTAGAGCCTTAATTTTGGCAACAGATGTTTATATATATATATATATATATATATGAGAATATTCATGTGCATCCATCCCTCACCATAGGGTGAGGGACACTTCCATAATTGGAAATTTTCATGTACAAAAAAAGAAAAGTCATATATGGTCATATGCATTTTCATGTACAAAATAAGAAAAGTCATATATGGTTATATGCATAAAAGGAATATTCATGTGCAAAAGGAGAAAGTTCCCTCACCCTATGGTGAGGGATGGATGCACATGAATGTCCCCCATATATATATATATTTATATATATATGAGAAGGATAGATCACAAAGATCATCCAGTTTTTCCACAAATATTCCTCTCTATTCACGACAACACTTTCTCTCATATTCGTCACAGGGTATTAGAGCCCAGCAATAAGAAAAGTCATTCCATGTCTTTTCTTCTTGCATAGATATTTTGGATTCTATTCTGGATCCTTTTTTTCTTGCAACATTCAGTTTCTGCAACAGATTCTGGTCAGTTGCTTGTACAAACAGCAACAGTTTCTTACAGTGTGCCCTACCTTCTTGTGGTTGCCTAGTTGAGGGGAAGGTTGGACAATCTTCATGAGAAATATAGCCATGGTTGATTAAAGTAAAGAAGGTGGTCAATTTTCTGGGGTGAAAAAGGATTCTGCACCCAACCCATGCCACCATTGAAAATGGATTCAAGTGGAAGAGGGAAAATTGATGGTCACTTGCAGTGTCCAACTTTGACATTTCACTCCACCCTTTTGATCAAAACCTTATTTCCTAAAAAATCACGTGGATAATGCCAAATGTATCCTTGAATAAGGGAAGTTGACTGATTGGTTCTCTGATGAGCCTCATCAGTTATTTCATTCACAGTAGCACCACCATAGAAATGGTTTGAAGGGGCACACAAATGTTTTAATGTCTGTCGCATATTGTTTCTTTACTTCTTAGATACGTTTAACTAACCAGCTTTCTTACTAGCAGTATAATGTATTCACTAACCAGCTCTCTTACTTGCAGGATGCAATGAACTCAGCAACTTCATTCACTCAAACTCTAACAGGTGAATTAGCTGACAGCCAACGCAGGTTCTTGGCACTTGTGGCTGCAGGAGCCAATCCAAAAGCAATAAATCCATTGGCTGCACCACAAAGTAATGGACTTGGTGGTGGTGAGATGGTAATGTCTGATAATCTTTTTGGACTTGTTCATTTTTACAGGGGAACAATCAGGGTCTATAGAGAGACTAATTTTGTTGAATGTTTGATGATCAGATTATTCTGTTACTGACTTTCAGCAGGCTTTAACTGTGCAACAGATTGAACCACCATTGGATCCAAAGGTAGAGCTACAGAGATTGATTTCTGAGCACAAATTTGGGGAAGCATTCACTGCAGCTCTTCAAAGAAGTGATGTCTCCATTGTATCTTGGTTGTGTTCTCAGGTATTCTATGTCTTGAATTGCACTTGAAATCCAAAATATGCTTTTTTTGCCTCTAACAAAATCTGTACATGATGCACAAGTTAATTTCTTTTAGTGTTGCCAATAATGCTTAGTTGTGTTGGGTATGCATACCTTCCTACACAGGTGGTTAGTTGTTGAAGCACTAGTCTGCTCCCCTAATCAGACTCCCGTGCTAGCTAGTATGGCAGCCATTTACTGAATAAAAAAGGAAAAAGCGTTTGGCTTTTGATGTAGAGTTCAATGGTCGATGAACACTTGGCATGCATGATTATTGAGTTGGCTCCACTTTAGATGTTATTAAATTGATTAGATACTGTCAATTAAAAAAAAAACAGAAAATGGAGTTGGATTGTTCACATTTTCTCATTTCAACCATCCTTTTGGTGTACTTAGGATCAACTGTTGTTTGACTTTCGGTGATGCCCATAAAGCAGAGGATATTTGTACATCTCATCTTTATTTCCTGTACTGTGCTTGGGTACTTTATGGTTTATACTTGCCATTGAATATGATGATGTCTAACTTGGATGCAATTTCTTTTAAAAGTTCTCCAGATTGTAAACAGTACAATCCATCATGCCCTCATGTAAATACATGGGTGCTATATGATTCTTTGATTCCGACCATAGTGGCAGGATTGAGGAACCTTCAGCTAGAGGTGCTGCTCCCACATCTTAAATCATGTTTTTCCCTGCTATTTCAATTAGTCCACTAGAATCCTCTTAATGTATTACCTGCTGCCAATTCCTGCACCCACAATCCCTGACCTTCTTATTCCTCTTTCATGCATCTTAGATTCTGAGCTTTGATGTGATTGGCTGCAGCTTTGATAGCCATGTTCCTAAAATCTCCTTGATATTATTCAATCAGGAGCCGTGGAAGTCAATTGAGATAGAATCATATAACAACTCATGTTAAGTTAGCAAAGGTTAATATTGGGTGGAAATGGATCTCCCTTTCTGGGGTATTTATGCTAGTTGAGGTATGCATAGATGGGTTATCCGATCAATAGTCTAATTTATGAAGCATGAACCTACATTTAGTAGCTCTTGACCTTACAGTATTGTATGAATCTGCAGGTTGAGGAGCATATTATTCCTTTAGTGTGTAGTTTTTATCACTTTGCAACTCTTGATTCATTTAATTTTGACGTGGTGGTCGGCCTCTTTTCCATCTTCAGGTTGATTTACAGGGCATTCTATCGACTGTTCCCCTACCTCTTAATCAAGGAGTTCTGCTTGCCCTTCTCCAGCAACTGGCATGTGATATCAACAATGATTTGCCTCGGAAACTGGAGTGGATGAGTGATGTTGCAGTTGCCATAAATCCAGTGGACCAGGTGATTGCAATGCATGTAAGGCCCATCTTTGAGCAGGTCTATCAAATATTAGAGCACCAACTGGTCGTCCCCACCACAGCTGCATCCGATGCAAGGCGCATCCGCCTCGTCATGCACGTCATCAATTCTGTACTAACGACCTGTAAATGATCCTCCTCCCTGTGTGCAGCACAGAATTATAGGGACTCGAGTCATTTTGGGAAGAAGCTTGTATAGAAAAAGAAAAGGGTACATTCTCCAAAAGTGGTTGATATTGTTGATTATGTAAATTAGGGAGTTCTAGGTTTTTTTTTTTTTTTTAAGTTTTTTTATTTATCCTTTTCTAGCTCTTAGTCCCAGCACAAACTGGACTCTTTTCTTGGTTAGTTCATACTCTCTTCATTTGGTTTTTGTAAAAAATGAGCTGATTGTATTTTCTCAAATTCATAGTTTCTGTGCATCCTCTTTTCAGAATATTTTACTTCTATGTTGTTTAATTTTCTAAAATGACTTGCTTACAATTAATGACCCTGTTAAATCAGACCATCCTGATATGCCTTGTTTGGATGCATGTAATTCTGTGCTTTGATTCATGAAAATGGTGATTCCGAATTATACTTATCTCGCATTATTGGAACTCTGGAATCCCGCGGCAGCAGGGCGTCCTTTTCTGCGGTGCAATGGAAAAGAGATTCTTACCACCTTGTGAGGAAATGGTTTTTTGCAGTATTATGAATTAGTTCAATTTTGCCTCCCATGCATAAGCTTGCTGCACCAATCAGTGAAAAAATGACAAGCCACATAAATTCCGAACTTCTTTATTATGCTATTGAGGAATCCTCGGTATGCAGCCTTGGGGGGCGTTTGTGCAGCGG
This sequence comes from Camphora micrantha, assembly GCA_003546025.1. NCBI lineage: Eukaryota > Viridiplantae > Streptophyta > Magnoliopsida > Laurales > Lauraceae > Camphora > Camphora micrantha. The sequence continues at coordinate 21,238,217 of QPKB01000011.1, forward strand.
GATTTGCCGCAGAAAGAGGAGACTAGCTGGCGCTGTCAATGCGTTTGGTGCATTGACCAGAAATTCAGTGGATTTGGCCATGCTTTCTGCGCAAGAGGGGATCCGGAAATCCTATCATGGTTCATCGATAACGTATCCTATATTTTCCTTATGTACAAGGTGGTAATGCATTCAAATAAGCCCTTATTAACAATGCCTGTGGACTTATGGTTCCATGCATCCAAATGAGGCCTTATTACTAATGTGCCTGTACCAGTTCGTAGGCGGTGCCCTGAAAGAGAGATGTTTCATGAGCTGTATACGAAGTCCAGCTCTGTGGAGCCCACCTTTGATGAGTGCAGGGCCTTTCACACTCTCATCGCCACATGATCTGCACTGGCTCCCAATTCATGCATCAAACTTTTAGCCACCGTTGGATTGAATTTCAAAGAAATCTATGTTCAAAAGAAGGTTAAATTTTATGGCCATTTGGCTATGGGCTAGGATGATTTGATGGGATTGATTTATTAGTCCACACTTATCCTTAAATAGACTTTTCCATGTACCCCACCCTAGCTAATAATTAGATATTTAAGTGGGCCCCAGAAGTTAGACTACAAATGAGAAATATGCAGTCTGGTCGTAGGATAACATTGCCCTTAAGTAAGATTGATATAGATTATAGATTAGTGCAAATAGAAAAGGGAAAGGATATGACCATTGTAGACGAGAGAATGTTATAACCTTATCATTTTTTTGATGTGCCATTGAGTTTCTTCTTCTTTTGGCAGTTCGTTTTTTATTGGGCAATCGTTTAATGTTACTTTTCACTTAAGTTGTGCAAATAGCTAGTGTATTATTAAGGTTAATCATATAGTCATCTTTGGCTTTCAGTTATTTTACATCTTTGCATTATGGATTTATTTTGATTTTTTATACATATTTAAGACCTTTGTTGTATGCAATGAACAAAGTGAACAATGTGATTGCATGCATTTGTGACTATGGGAACCATTTTTACAGGCACATTTGGATGCATGCCATTGATGAAAGTTAGTGGGGAATGGGAAGGGCTATGCAGGGATTGTCAAAAAAGAAAAAAAAAAAAAAAAAAAAAAAAGATCATAACGAGAAGGATTTTTATGGCCTCAAAGGTCAAAGGTGGAAAAACAAATGAAAAAACAAAAGAAGGGAGAGTGCCTATGCATGGAATAATTGTGTGTGGTTGGTAAACTTATCATAGTTTGGCCTTAGTGCTCACAATTTGGGTGGTAAAGTAATCGTAGTTTGGCCCTTTTGTGCTCACAGTTTATGCTGAGGGCAGTTCTCATCCCATAGTTTTCATTTGTACTTTATCACACGGTAATTTTCATTTGAGGTCTCATAGTTCCTATGAGGTGAAAACTCTAAGCCCTCGTTGGACCCATTGGATGCATTAATTCCAATTGTGTGGGATAGTGTGATCGAAAGGTCTCGTTGAAGATTAGATTCAGGCAAGAAAATTATCTCAATAACATTATAAAAATCATTGATTTAGGCCGAAGGGGATATGGATAGTGGTAGTAAGAATAGATATGAAGAATTACAACCCACCTAGGATTTTGACTCGGAATAAATCAGAATCGAGAAGTAGAATTTATGTAATTAACCCCTATATAGTTGGGACAAAGCTTTGATAATGATGATATGATGAAAGTCCAACAATTTCTTTAGTTACATTCTCTAGCGAGTATTTTTTCAATTAGTGTGATGAGTACCAATTCATCGGAGAGATACCTCCTGTAGAAGGAAATAGCACACATTATGTTTTATATGAAATAATTACTGACTTTTTTGGCATCTTGCTTTTATACAGTAATAATAGTAGGAGTTTTTGTAAGAAACCAGCTGTTGGAATAAGGCTAAGATGAGGTTGACACTTTTTTTTTTTCTTTCACGTTTGACTACACTAAAGAGGATTTCTCTCTTTAATTTAGCCTAACAGTCAAGGTTGGAAAACTTGTGACTCGGACTCAACTCGTCAAATGCAAAAATATTGACTCGAATAGAGTCAATGTGGAGACTCGAGAGGGTCATGTTTTTTAAAAAATACTTAAAAATGAATCCATTACTTATAAAATAGAAATATACATTTATTTACATGCATTCATGATAATCAAGTCAAAAATTAGTAATTTTATATATGCAAGAAAAATGCTACAATAAGAAAAACAAAATAAAAAATATTGCATATTACATTATTTGTTAGTCCAAATATCGAAGGTAAATGATCAAATATAAGTTTCAAATTACATTCCAGTCATCATTTTTAAATTGTTGACTCCAAACCTCGTACATAATTACTTAAAAATAAATATGTTTTGCTTAAAATTAGATCTGCCTATCAAATGGTTCAAAATGCAAACAACCTATTAAAATGAGATGACTTGGCCGAGTTTCCCCTATATTTGACTCGATTCTTTGTCAAAACAAGATGACTTCGTAGAGTGAAGAGTCAATCTAGAGAGTTTTCCAACCATGCTAACGATATATATATATATATAGCTTGGACGTGTAATTTTTATTCAGGAGAATAAAATAATATGGTTGTGGCCAAAATATTTGTGGGTTTATGACTTTTATATGTTATATCTGAGCTGATCGTCTGGCAGGAGGCCATACTCATATGGACCACACGGCCTAAGAATACCCTTTGTTTCCATTTTTCACCATCATACTAATAACCTGGACTTGGGAGCTGCCTCAAATGGGAGTCCCCCAAATAGAGCCCTTCTTTTGAAGAAATTTCAACACTTTATAATAGCTCTCTCTCAAAGCATACTTTAACAAATTAATCGCATTTAAATTCAACAATATCTTTTACAGTTTCTTCCCAAAATTATTCCTGCGAATTTCTTTCCAAAACCATTCTTTCACAATCTGGGTCAAATTCCACTCTGCTTCAAGTTGGGTCTACAATCAAATTGACACATTCAATGATTAATTAAGCGACCAAATAATAAATATATGTTGCACATTTTAAAGGGATAATTGCTTAGTTATTCATTTAAAATGTGCAGCATCTTTTTTTATCATTTAATTGCTTTGTTATTTATTTAAAAGGTAGATACTTTTTTTTATTTAATTTATGAATTTGCTTATATAAAATGCACAATATATATTAATTACTTGATTTCTTAATTGATTGTTTAATATGTGAATCTGAGAGTGGTTGGCTCACATTGAGAAAGAGTGTTTTTGTAAAGAAATTCACAAGAATAGTTTTTGAAAGAGATTGTAAAAGATATTGCTAGAAATAAATGTAATTTATTAAGTATGCTTTGAGATAGGCTGGGAGAATAATTATAAGGAAGCCATTTGGGAGAGCCTGCATCCATGTCTTATTTTCCTCCCAAATGGACACTAATATGAGAGGAAACCTTAACTACCCTCAAAAGGAGCAGTTTAATGATGTAGGTCCACTTTCTTGTTGAGGACTCAACTTCACTCAGCATTGCAATTGTACCATAATGTATAAGAAAACAATGTCCTCTTTAACCAACAATATTCATATTTTATTAGAATTATTCCAATTTTAGCTGGATTGGGAACATTGTCTTCCTTCATGTAGAAATCTAGTCAGGAGTGCACATGGCTTCCACATCCTAAGCATTTTCAATGAGTATATTTGGAGAACAGCAAAACACTGCCACCATCTAAATCTATTATTATATACCTGGATAGCATGTACTATGAAAATAAAGAAAATCTAATTGAATATACAAGGGCACCAATGGGTGTTGGGTAGAATATTGCCTGATATCTAAATTATTTTTAAGTTTTCTGATTGCAACCTTTAAGCTTTCTTCTAGAAAGAGTGTTTAAAATAAATTGCAGTGGGTATGGAAAGTTAAAATATTGCAGTAGTAGGTGGAAGGCCACGCCCAATAATGGCCTACCATCCATTTGTGATAGAGATACCAAGGTATTCAGTATATTAACAAATGAAGGACTGTTTGGGTATGAGACTAGAGTTGTGCACAGATCATTGAAGCATATATTCTGTATAATGGGGTGTACTATTTTGGTGATGAATAATTAATTAGATTACTGATCTAACTGGACCATATGAAAAAAAAATCCAAGAATCTTTTTTTATGACTAGGAATTTTTTGCTGTTTCTATTTTCTTCTTGAGCATCTATTTTCAAGCTATTACATCTGGTATTCATAGGTAGTTCCTTGTGCCAAAAAAGAGGAGGGCCCATATGAAGTCCCTCATAAGAGGAGTTCAGAGATCCGAACTCTCATCGGAGACATCTTTAGGACCCATTTGGCAATTCACTTGTAAAGTAAATTCAAAGTAAAGTATCACTTTTAAGTGACGAGGAAGAGCTTGTGGGGCCGACAGTAGGCCACGATGTTCATGGATTTTTTTATTTTTTATTTTTGGGTTGGCGTGTGGGGTGTCAGAAAGGTTCAGATGGAACCTAACCTTATACCAAACCTACCTGTATGTAAAATTACAAGTCCATTAGACCATCCTATCATCTTGATCCAATGACTCTCAAGTTTGGTGGCTTTAGAAGACAACTGTTTTTCAGTGATTTCAATCATCAGTGACTCGTACTTGGATGGATGTCAAACCTGTACCATATGGTTTTTGCATATATAAACAGAACCAGAAAAGGTATATAGGCCTAGATTAAAACATCAACGTTTTTTTTATAAAGTAAGTACTCACCCAAGTCTCGCCCTTAGCGCTAAAGTCCGTGATTGATTTCTGGTTATTTTTTTGGTAAAAGAGAGATGCTCACCAGCCGAGCTACCAGCTGATGTGCAAAATATCAACATTGGTTCCTTTGTCTTGCTCCATCACTTCCAATAAAAGTGAAAAGCACATAGAATTTTTACCCACGAAAACTACACAAGGGCTATGCATGATTTTCAATCCCTACGTCATATAGCAATGCAAACATGTACGTTCAAGCAATCATTGTGCACTTAACTCAAACGTCCTGCACTCATCCACCATAACACAATCCAAATGTTGATCTAGATCGAGGTTGTAGTCAAGGTGGATGATGCTGGAAGGTCAAGATCAAATTTGGGGTCAAGAATAGATTTTTGGCAGTTGACAGGGCTTGAAAGTAACAAGGTTGAATAAACTGCATTAACATGGAATATGCTGATTGCTTCTATGGTAGCATTTTCAACTTTCTATAAGAATGGTTGCACGAAGACTAGGTCAAAAACATTATCACAACCTAATTTCGTCGCATTGTTTCTAGAACATCATTAAGATGAAAATGTCATGGTATCTTGAGGAGATTTTCCTTAAAATAAAGGGGCAATTGGAAGGAGGTCCCTGGACATTTGATTTTATAGGCCTTAGATCCACACTTTCTTTTCATAGTGTGATAAGTCTTTCTTCCAAATTTGAAGATCTAAAATGTCCAAATTGCGCACCCTTTCTTTAAAAGCCCTTATCTATTTAAAGATTAATCATATCCCATGATTAGTGGGATATGCCATTAATAATGGCCAGCTACTATTTAATTGGCCATGATTAATGAAAATACCATTAATGAGTTTTGAAATAAATTAAAAAAAAACACAAATAAAATTCAAAAGACGCAAATAAATTTCAAAATAATGCAACTAAATTTCAAAAAACGCACATAAATTTCAAAAGACAAAAATAAAATTCAAAAACACAAATAAATTTAAAAAAACTGCAAATACATTTGCCAAACTAAGATAAACCAATTTTCCAAAATTCAGAAAAATTTGCAAAACACTCAAGTATTTTTTCCAAGAACTTAGTTAAATTTATTTTGAAAAATGCAAATAAATTTAAAAATACAAAAAGACAAAAAAGCCCCTATACACGTCAGCAAAAACAAAAATCAAATAAATTTATCTGAGTTTTGACAAAACTCAGATAAAACTCAGATAAATTTGTCAAAACTCAGATAAATTTATTTGAGTTTTGCTAGAAGTTTAGGTAAGTTTGCCGAAAACTCAGATAAATTTATCTGAGTTTTGGCAACTTTATCTGAGTTTTTGTTAAGTTTATCAGAGTTTCTGAAATTTTTTTCTAAGTTCTTGGCAAATTTATCTGAGTTTCTTAGAAACTCTGATAAATCTTTTAAACTCAAATAAATTTTTCAGAAGAAGAAGAAGAAGCCTACTGCTATGTGCTAGACTTCTAATAACGGGTTAGATTCACACGACCCGAACCAAGATTGGAATCGACCCATCATGGCCCATCTTGAAATCGTGTTGGACAGCTCCTCCCTTTCTTCTTCTCTCTGCTGTTTGATTTGGGCGACGAGATCTTCAGATAAGGAAGAGTGCGCAGTAGAAGAAGGAAAGAAGAGGCCCATTTGCTGATGGTGTTGCTACTGGTCTTCGAATGCCAATCGAAGGCCGGTAGAAACCATAGCCGGCAGCGGGTTATGGAGCAATGCGAGGTCGATGAGCGTGGGAGGTGGAGGCTGAGATTGTAGCTGAAAGAGACTGACAGGCGTCTCTGCAATCTCTCTCATCCTTTTACGAGGATTCAAGTCTGAAGAAACGAAAATAACAGAGACCCATGTCAGAATCTGCCCATTTTCGCTTAAAACACAACAAGGAGAAGAAGAAGAAGAAGAGAAATGAAAGGAGGAAGGAAAACGATCTTCTTGGATCGACAATCGTGGCCCACCTTAAAATGAAGGGGAGAATGAAAGATTTAAAATTTTGAAATTCAAATTTTTATGCCTAAAAAGCTAAAAGGGGATGCCTTACAAGACCAATATGAGGGATTGTTGGCTTATTTACCCTAAAATAATTTAGTTATATTGTTTTTTCTATTTTTCATATATGAAGAAAATAATTGATTTTTTTCTATTTTTGGTATCTTAAGATTCTTTATATAGATCTTGACGTACAACATCATCTTGCCCTTTGGAGCCTATTAATATATATATATATATATATATATATATGAAGCGAAGTAGTTTCAAATTGAAATCAGATCCAATAATTCACTCTAATTGATTTAGAGCAATTAATTTTTACCAATTTAATTTAGTTTGACCCTAGCAAACGGGTCGGGTCGGGGTAAATTAGGTCGGGCCAGAGATAAAGCGCACTTTTTTTACCCAACTTGACCCGTGTATTTTTCATGACATTGTAAAAATTAATCATGGTATGTGCTGAGACTCAATTTCAAAAGAGTGACCCTACCACTACACCATAGAGGATCTTTTTGTTAATAGTTATCAACAAAAACTTAAAATTAGTTAATGAGGAAATGATCCAGCCCCACTTTGGAATATCGACCAGGAGTTATTATATATGAAGCTAAGTGGTTCCCAATTCGATTTTGAGTCTGATTTCTTATTTGATTTTGACATCTTCCCTATTTTTACTCTTCTTAAAGACGGAGAATGTTCTAAAAATAGTAACTTAAAAAGGGTTATTACATTATAAATGATATAATTGATATAAATCTCCATAACCGCCTCTGTAAATGATAAGATCGATAGAATCTCCATAACCGTGCCTATATACCCTATAGGGTAACACTCATGCCTTTTCTCATTCCCAACTCTTCCCATCATCTGAGGTTCTTCTAAAACTCCTCTGATCTCAATCTATCTTCTAAGCAATTCTTAGACCTGTCAAATGCATTTCATGTCCAGGGGTTATGAAGAGAGAAAGCGAACTCACATAGAAGGGCCTAACTATTCTTCTTTCCAGGAGTTAGCAAATCATTTGAATAATATATAAAGGAATAAGTTTGAAGTTTCTTCAGAAAGTTAATTATACATGTTTTGTGTATAGCAACTTTGAGCGATGCTAAGGAAAGGAACTACAAAAGATTTATTCTTTTTCTCCGTGTCTTTGTACTTTTATGATTATTCAAATGTGAGAATCTACTATTCTAGAAATAATGTATTGGAAACTTGATTTTAATTGTCACGGGTGATATTATCAACACAAACAATTGACTCTACATGCTAGATCTTTTTGTTTATCGTCCTTTTTAATGTTTACTTCTATTTTGATTTTCATACATTGGTTATCTTCTATTTTAGGTGGATGCAACTTGGTTTTTCTTTTCCAAGTGATTTCTTATTTTAGGCCTATGGATTATAAATATCATGGTATATTTTAAATCTTATAATATTATATTAAAATTTAATACTATGAATTGTATTGTTGCCTATGCTATTTTGACCCTGAACCCAATTGGCTTTGACCGTCGGTTCAACTTTCGGAGAACCGTTTCCACTACCATCTCCCATTAGTTTCTACCTCTCTTGATTTTTTACTCCTAACAAATGCTTAGGAAACATACATAACACATGCTCTCCCAACTCTTCGACTCCTCACAAGTTATGTAACTTCTCAGAAGAGAGGTGATGTGAAACCCTTCATTCTACCTTCATTTGCAATTTCGCAAGAGTGGCATGGAAATGAAAGTGGCAGCAGCACCTTCCCCGCGTCTCGATATCTTATCCATGAATCATGCATCATGGGCATCGATGATGATGGAGACCTCTCTCTTTGTTCTTTGCTTGCTTATTTCTTCTTTGTATTTATAAATGGAATGGTGTCTTTCATGTGAGAATGCGCACGCTTTCTTGAAATTTGCCGGTATGTTGCTTCCCCTCCCTCTATTTGCTTTGGCTGCTCTTTACACTTTTAATTACTTCTTAGACTATATATAGTTTTTCCGATGATGGTTGAAAGTTTTCATTTTTCTTTTGATTTTATTTAACATGAGTTTTTAGTAATTATCTGAAAATTGCTTATTTGGGTACTTTCACTTTGGAAATTTTATTTCTCTCCTGCCCTTTTTTCCTTAATTTAAATTTTGGTAAGTTGTAAACTGTAACCGAACCGAACCGGTTCCTTTCGGTTCGGTTTTAGCAAATTGGCGGTTCTTCGCTTCATATATAATAATTGTAGCAGTTCTTAACAGAGTCCAAAAACCAAAAGGATTGATTTAAGAATAGTTAGGAATAATGTTTCCAGATGGATCATGAAATTCTTCTAGTGGAAATTTATAATGGTTGTATTACAAAAATCAACCCATTTGCTCCACTGGACGAAGTTTGCAATCTTATTTGTTATGTCCTAATAGGTAGATGCATAAAGTTGTAGACTTTAGGTATATTAAAATGTAAGATTCTCTTATATTTGGTGCTATTGTTAATGCAAATCATCCGAAATATCAGATTTATGGGCTACTTCAGATGTGGCTGAACTGGAGCTATAGACTTCGATGTGAGTAGGATAAATCTTTTGTTAATGCCATGGACTGTAGCTTGCAACTCTTTATAATGCATTAAAATATAAGTAATCAATTGCTCAAGAAAAAAAAGAGGAAATCCTTATTCAACTGTTAGCCGTTTGTTGTGACAATAGCATCCTCAATAGCAAATCATCACATACCATACTAAGCACATTCAACATTGTTTGTAATGGGTTCTGCTGTCAAGAGTAGATTATCCATAACACTGTCTTAGAGAACATGTTTGGTGACAATCTTAGACTTATCGTTCCTTTGTCGTGAGGTTTCATTCATGGTTTCAAGTAGAGAGTCAAATGCTATATATGTTTCTTCAGAAGCAAATGTGTATGTATTGACTATATTACTGAATTGACAATCTCTGCATTTTAAACAAGATTGTAAATATTAAAAATGGAAAATCCTAAAAATTGTATTTCATATATACATAAATCAATTATTTCTGATTACAATTATATATGAACATCAAGATAAAGATATCATTAATTTATAGTTCTATAGGTTTTTCTTATTTTTTAAAATATTTAATCTTATAATTTTTATTGCTCGTGCTTAGCACAGGGGCATTTTTCTAGTTTGATTGAGTGACGCTGTTGGAATTGGGAGATTTCTATTGAAAAATCTTAAATTCTTCAGTTGTTGTTTGTTTTTATTTCTCTAGTATTTTCATGTGCAATAGCTTTTGAAAAGGTTTGTCTCTTGCTTTTGCTCAAATAATTAGGGACATGTGTAGTGGGTGTGGATGAGTGAATTTTAGTACCTTATGTAAATAATAATAATGATAAAGCTTTTGAAATTCAGAAAATTTCAATTTTGAGGATTAATATAACTTTTGGAATACTAAAAGAATTGACCCAAGGATAGCCAATTTGAAGTCGTTAGAAGATTTTGCTCAAGAAGATCCTCTAGGAAATCCAATTCCTAATTTCTTTTAATCACTCTTTTCTTATTAAAATGAAAACAAATATGTTCTTGTGAAAGTTACTCTCACTGTACTATGAGAGTAAGGATGAAGTCCTCACATCCATATCCAATGCCAACGGCCTAAATATGAGGGCCCTCACCTTTATCTCTCATAGTAAGGTAAGAGATGCTCTCATAGGAGCATATATATATATATATATATATATGAATTCTCAAAAACTCCCCATTTTAAAAAGTTTCATTTTTTACTCTCTTATATTTGTAGGGCGTGGAGCCCACCTTCAGCCAATCCAATCTTTTCACACACACATTACCCCCCGTCTCCTAATGAATTATCACAAGTCCAAGTTTGACACCCATTCAACTTTTGCTCACCGTTGGATTGAAATCCTAAGAAAATGTTGCCTCTAAAGCCATTAACTTTATGGCCATAGATAAAGGTGTTTGGATGATCTAATGGAGTTAAAGTTTTTAAAATAGGTAGATCTCATCCATATCTTTCCATCCAATGGCATTTTATGGTTATAATATATAATAGTGGGCCCCATTAGGAGGGGCATTTTTGAAAAAAGAACTCCTAGGAGTTTTCGAGCAAGGCTCTATATGGAGAATTCTTCAAAATGCTTCACTTTAAAAATGCCCCCTTTTCTGTCCCCTTTTTTTTTTTTTTTTTTTTTTTTGTCATGGGGCCCACCTTGAGTCAATATAGTCTTTTCACACACATAAGTATGCCTGTCAATTTGGCCCTAAGACAAGGGGGCCTGGCCTGAGTCGACCCTTAAAAAGCCCTTAAAATGAGGGCTTTTGTTTCTAAAGAAAGCCCATAGGGTAGGGCTTGGACAATTTTTTGGAGGCCCTAAAAATTGAGTCCAAGCCTGGCCCGGCCGGCCCTGGCCGTACCCCTCCAACTCTTCTTTATTTATATAATATATATTTATATATGTAAATATATACTAAAATGCCTTTATAATAGTCACTTAGTAGTAATAAAAATGGGGAAACCAAGGTAATTTTATAACCCCGTGTCAATTATAAAATGCCCTAAGAAAAAATACACACATACTTGATTCATTTATTCTCTATTTAATTATTAAAGTTATGTATTATACTTAATGTATAAGAAAATAAGTGTTGCACGGTTGCTCTCCATCCCTTTCTTCTAGTTTTATATTTCTTATCTATATTTTTTTATATTAATTTTATATATTATTGCTAATGCAAAAGGGGGGTGTACTCATGTTCATCAGGATTAACTTTTTCCTATAGAGTGACTTGGGATACCAACTAGTTTATAAAGGTAGTTTGTATGTGCATGGAACTTCAAAGATACAAGGTGGTCCAAATATCCTTTTAATTAGATAATTATAATTCTAGATTTTCTAAAATTTAAAACAATCGTGATTTTTTTTGTGTGCGTTTATTTTTGTGACTGGAATCCAAGAACACTTAATAGTTATATTAGTTTATTTGTTAGAATGATTTGGTACATGAAAATTATTGTGAAAGGTGTGAGATAGAACAAACTCTTTAACCAATTTCCATTTTTGACAGAAAAAAAAATGTACGCCTAGAACCCAAGTCACTAAAGCATGTAGAATGTTATTGGATAGAAGAAAGTTTTTAGAGACAACTTCTATTCTCTAAACATTTTCTTAGTGATCCTCTCGCAATAGAGGTTAGACAAGAGAGCACTCGGTTGACACTCTGATACTTGGTAACAATACTTTAAAAAAAATGGCTTTTTGGTTTTGAGGCCCAACCTTGGCCCTTGAGGGTAAGATAAGGGCCTAAGTAGTGCAGGCCCTCCTAGGGCTTTGGCCCGCTATGGCCCGACCCTGCATATATTGAGGGTAGGTAAGGACAACCCTAGGCTCGGCCCAGCTTGACCTTTGACACCCTTGCATATAAGGGTGTATATTGGGTTGGGCCCGGCACGACCAATGGGCGGGATGTGCTTGGCTACTGCCTAAGTCGCGACACGACCCAGTTTGGCCCCATTTTATAAAATAATTATTTTATTAAAGTTTGTGTATTTATTTTATTTCAAAAAAAAAAAAAAACTCAAATTTAATTTTTCATTTGTGTATTTACTTTATTAATTTCAGTTTTATTTCAAGTTAAAAACGCTAACGTCAAGTCCCTTTTGATAAATATAGAAAAATCTTAAAAAAAATAAAATCAAGGGAGGGGCCTATGGGCTGGCGGCACGTGGGTTGGCATTACACGACAAATGTCATGTTGTGGGTTGTGCTGGTGGACCCCCAGCTGGCCAATTTGTGCCGGCATGACCCATTTTACACTCCCGTCCCTATAGTCACAAGTCCAAATTTGACACTTATCCAACTTTCCTCACCATTGAGTGAAATCATAAGCAATGGGTTAAGAATGTTAGAGCACCTCCAACAGGTGCTTCATTTCTCCACCTTAGCCAGCAACGGTCATAAATGACTGGTGACTTTGGCTCCAACAGAGCCTCCAAATCCACGTGGCTTTTGGCATGGGGTTTGGCATGCCAAAAAGTAAACTTCAATTTTTTTTAATATAATAATACATATGTTGTTGCATAGGGATGCAGTTGCATTTGAAGCCGTTGAGATGGTCAGTGGCCATTTGCATTTGAAGCCATTGAGATGGTCAGTGGCCGTTTGCATCTGGTTAGTGGCCAGATTTATAGCCGTTATAATTTTATTTTATTTTTGGACTTTTTTTAATTTTAATGGGTAATTTAAATTGTGATAATTTGAGAAGCTCTTGGAGCTTGAATATCTATAAATTATGAGTGTTTGAAGTCCTTTTTTTCCTCATTCGCACAATGGATTCTCAATTCTCTCAATTTCCTAATTTTTCTACTCAATATTCACAATATTTCGGTGAGGCATCCGAATTCCCTACTGATGATTCCTCAAAGAAAAAGGCTGTTGGTCGAGGTGCTGGCTTCAATATAGAAGAAGATCGTCTTCTCATCAGTTCGTAGTTGAACACCAGTCTGGATGCTGTGCGTGGAAACGAGCAGAAACTTGGAGCCTTTTGGGAATGAGTGGGAGAATACTATCACAACAATTAGAGCCTTTTGGGAATGAGTGGGAGAATATTATCACAACAATAAGCAATTTCTCAGTGATCGAATAGACAAAATGTTGTCACAGCGATGGCAAAAGATTCAAGCTTTTGTCAACAAATTTTGTGGATGTCTTGCCACAATTATTTTCAGAAATCAAAGTGGCACAAATGAGATAATTAACAATGCTTATGATTTCATGACGAGACCACTAGGAAGAAAGGCTGAGAAGAGAAAGATGAAGCAAACCACTATCAACAAGTCCACATCTGTTGCAGATCTTATCTAAAAAATGATGGATGACAAAAAGGAAAGAGATGGAAAAAAAAAAAAAAATAGAGCTTCTTAAGAAAAAAATTGAGCAAGATGAGAAGAAGGTGTAATTAAAGAAAATACAAATGGAGATGGAGATCATGAGTATGGATACGTCTAATATGTCTAAGGAGCAACAACAATACTATGCTAAAAAAAGACTTGAAATTCTGAGAGGAGGGTTAGGTGGTGGTTTCTAAATTGTATTTTATTTTTAGAATTAATATGTATTTTTTATTTTTTAATTAATGAATTATTGTTTGTTTTAAATATAATATTGTACTTTAATTATATAAAGTTGTCATATCACTAGCCATTTTATAGCCGTTGGAGAAAACTAGCCATTTTATAGCCGTTAGAGAAAACTGGCCTTTTTATAGCAGTTGGAGAAAAACTAGCCGTTGGAATATTTCATATATATAGACCACTCTGGAAAAAAACTCCTACACCTCAAGTTCTTACTTCTCTTCATCTCAAAATAAGAAAATCTTTGGTTCATCACTTCGGAGATGTCTCAAAATTATACTGATTCCTCTTCCGACAAGACGGACGAGCTATGACATATTGTCATAAATTCCGATTTGGACGAAGAGTTGCAGATGTTGTGTAGGGCTGCTCTGGAAGAAGAAAGAGAAAACTTACGAAGGAGAACGAGAGTGCATCGTGGTTCTATTCAAGGTCACGCAGTCATCCCAATGGGCCAAATGCCACAAATTTTGCTGCAGCTCAGGAGTCCGCAAGGAAGGATGTGGAGCATTTGGAGTGCTATAGGCGTGTTTTGCAATTGTTCGTAGGACAGCTCATTTTTTGGGATCGTCAAACACTTCAGCATATAATGAAGGCATGCATCATAATGCATAACATGATTGTCGAAGATGAACGCGATAAAAGTCTTCCACCCAATTACGATGCACGAGAGGGTGAATGTAGTGACATTGCCGTGTCACGTGACTACACTGCAGAATTTCAGGATTTCATTCAAAACCACTTGCGCATTCACGACAAGAGAACACATTCTCAACTCTAAGCCGATCTAGTTGAGCAACTATGTCATTTCCAAGGTCAATATGAAGAAGCTTGTGATTGACTATAATATTATGTAATTTTATTTTACTTTTTCAATGAAAAATGAGTTTCAAGTACAATTTATGCATTTTTTATTTTTTAATAATTTATTACTTTAATAACATTTAAATTATACCAAATTCCATTAAATATAAGTAAGATATATGTAATAAAGCAAATGAGGGTTAAATGAAAAAAATAATAAAATAATAATTTGACATCTCTCTTGGAGTTGCCCAAGAGATATGCCAAATTTACATATGCTTTTTTTTTTTTTTTTTTTAGTCACATAAGCCTCTATTTGAAAAAGACATCTACATATTTGAAGTGTCCCTTGGAGATGCTCTTAGGATGATCTTATGGAGTCAAAATCTCACATATAGATAGGTCTTATATAGATCTTTTTATCTAATGGACTTTCATGATCATTAGGCATCCCAGTGGGCCCAACTTAGAGGGGCATTTTCTCACAAAAAATGCTTTGACACTGTCTAGCGCTCCCCATAATATATAAATATGTACTTGAAAATATTCATGTGCATTTATCGCTTTCCATATTATGGCGAGGCCAGCTTTATGACCTATCCAAATATATAGATACATGGGACCCCCTTAATTACACTAGATCCATCGAGTTTTCCCTGGAGTGGATTGGTCAGACCGTTGGATAGAAGATTAAATATTTTCTTTAATATAAAGTTGTTAAACTTGTGAGTCATAGATGAAGGGGTAAGAGGCATGAGATTGACCCCAAATTGAATTATGGGCCATCCAATATATCTCTTTCTGTCCCCCTAAATTCAATTATCAATGGAGCCCTAAGTGAGGGCCATCAAGTTTGAATGAAAGAGACTTGGCCTTGTTTGGATCGTCTTATTTTTTTTACTTCTTAATCTGTCTGAAAAAGATCTGCGAGTTTAAGATCTTATTAGAGTTGCGAGTTTAAGATCTTATTAGCTATTCTGTAATAAGATCGTTTGGCAACACCTGAACGCTATGAGATCTGAATTGAATAAGACTGTTTGGTATTGCATCTTATCCAATACACAGATCGTTTCATAAACCTATGAGTAGACTCCACAAACCTATTAACCAAACCAAACATGGAATCCAATGCTAAATCTCTTCAAACCAATAGAGTTTGGACAAACCCAAAAATTACAACGAATTAATAAATCAAACTTCAATAAAATCTGAATATCCAATCTTCCATACCAAACGAAAAAAACAAAAACCCAAGAAAAGAGAGGGGATGAGAAGGGAAGGAAGATGAAGAAAAAGTTTACCTTTGACTTTGGATCCAAGACAAGAAAAAGGAATTACGGGAATTACGGGAATTTTAAAATTATTTTAAAGTCTTGAAGTGTCTTACCGCTTAAGATGTTGGGGTCTTAATTCCAGGAGCTGGATTTCAAGCTCCTAGAATTAAGATAAATCTCGTCTTAAATAACAAGTCATCTTAGCGCTTAAGACATGTTGGTATTGCGTACCAAACAATCTTATTTAGTTTTTTTGTCTTAGCGCTTAAGACATAAGACATTAAGACTCAAACTTAAGATGACCCAAACATTACCTTAGCTCATGCCATTCAAGACAATTCAAGAGAACAACAAAATGTGGTGACACATCTTCTAGTCCACAACGCAATAGATTCAACCCTTGACCTGCAAATTAGTCCAACTTAAGAAACTTACGCTATCTTAAATCTTTGACTGGTCATTTCAGGTTCTTAGGCAAGATTAGGACTAATATACTTTCATCAAAATATGCATTTCTTTCATTAATTATACAATGTGGGCATTAGAGTGGCCCCATCACCCCACCTTTAACTTCTATTGTCCAAGCCCTGCCCCTATTTCTAATTCAAACAAATAAATTTATTTATTGAACTAATACACCGTGGGACTTGAAGATGATTATCATGAATTTAAGAAATGTGTCAAAAATATTATAAAAATCTCCAATACAGAGAATCCATCTAACAACCTCATTATGTGAAAATAATAATTTCGACAAACATGATAATGTATTTCACACGTAACATTTCCTCTAATGTAAAGGGAGATTTCCCATTCAAATGTTTAAAACAGATCTGATCCCCATCTAGATCTCAACTTCTTCCCAATATTAAAAAAACAAAAAACAATCAAAACAAGGGGCCCACACATTGTTTTTGTGGGTCCTTCCCTATCGAGAGTACAAATTCAGTTGCTCCTGAGGCTTACGTTTCCTGCCCTCGTTATCCCCTTCCCACGCAAAGCCCAGTTTGGTAAACCATCCAAAACTGCGGACCATCCCTATCCCTCCTAGTTGGACTCAACCATCATATTCACACCACACCCACTAATCCAAGCGAGGAATCTGAACCGTCCATTTCTCTTCCTATCCGAACACATCAAAATCAACATTGCACCAATCAGATCAATGAAGGGCCTTTTCTAGTCTTGATAAAAAAAAACGGTGGGGTTAGAGCAGCTAATCGCGTGCCACGTGTATATTTTAACGGTAGATCAATTGGCATCATGGTCACAGAGTCAAAATTTCCAAAGCAGAACTCCAAATTTTTTTCAAAATCAGTGGCTCCAAAAAAGAGGAGAGATATTTACTATCCTGCCACAGGCAGAGTCAGAAAAAAGAAAATTACAATCCACTCCGCTGGTATTCCCAAATATTACACAAAATGCCATTGAAGCCACGTCAGCCAATAATGTACAGGTGGCAGGCAAGACCGAATAGAATCACCACACGTCTCAAAAAAAACACAAGACAAAGCCCTCCTACCAGCACTGATCGGTTTCCCACCTTCTTGTCTGAAAGCAGTTTTCCGACGGGGCGAATCTAAACCGGCCGGCAGAGCCGATCGAACGATCGTAGAGAGATCTGGACGTCGGATCGGAGAGAGTGGAGTAGGCCTCGTGGATCTCCATGAAATCTCGACCGTCCGATCCCGCGTCCGGATGAAACCGCTTCGCGAGATTCCGGTAAGCGGTTTTGATCTCGGTAAGGGAAGCGGTCTTCTCGATTCGGAGGACCTCGTAGAGATTCGCGGCTTTTCTGGCGTCGACGGTGGAGGCAGAGGCGAAGGCGACGATGGTGGGGTTCCGGCGGGCGCGGATCGTAGGGGAAGAGGAGGTGGGGAATCGGACGGCAGAGGAGAGGAAGGCTAGGGTTCCGGTCATTTGAAGAGATGGGTTTTCTTTTTCTCTGGAGGAGAAAGAAGAGCTGTATTGCAGATGTGTGATGTGAGTGGGGACTTTTGGTTTTATATATAAGGAGATGGTTGGATCGGTTTTGAGGTTTAATGCGCAGGGCATTTTGGGGGTTTTGGGATTTTTTGACAATGGGCGCCTGCCATCTCAGCACGTTGTTCCCAGTTGAAAACCGCGTCCTGGGAAGAGATTTTTGAGAAGCAGCTGGAAACCTTACTGTTGTGTACTTCTGCCTTTGTTTTTGTTTTTTCTGATGCTGACGTGTCACCTTCTAGAAGAGGCTTCGCACTACTACATCTAGTCACTGTGTACTGATTTGCTGAACTTGGTTCTTGCTCAATTTGAATCTGATTGGGCCAAATTCGAACTCAATTGATTATTAAGATACAAATTAGACTAGAAGTGGAATTTTTGTGGTTAAGTCTAACTCAATCATATTCAACTCAAATAGGCCTGAAGATGAGAGAATGGAATCAAGATTGGGCTCAGTTTTGGTCAAGTCAGATTTTGGGCTTGAGGTGCCCAAAACTGGTCACAACCTATCCCAGTTGCACGTTAACCTAAGGTTGATTTTATAAGTTCTGCTTCGCCTGTTTCCATTTAGGGTTAATTCTCAATCTCCTCACAGTGTAACATACCGCTTATGGTGTTAATCGAAGTTGAAGATGCATATGAAAAAAACTGTTAAAATTTTTAGCCATGTAAATCAAGGGTTGAGGATTTTCAGATATGCTTAAATTTTTTTCAGGCCCAGCACCGAGGGTCGGAGATTCTTGTCTCGTGTGGAACATCCTACGGTGGAAAAGGCTCATGTAATTGTGTGAGTTATGGGATAAAACTTGAAACACCACATATATGTACATGGTCCGTTCATATCCATACTAATTTCATAAGGTTGCATCTCACTCGAAGGTTTCTACATGTATGTATGTATGATAATTTTGGGAAAAAAAGAGGAGAGAATTCTATATATGCAATGAGACTTGCTAGATCCTGAAAGGTTGAGGCCTATTTGGACTGGTTAAGAGTCTGGCTCATTCGACTCAACTGTGAATCCAGACCCGCTTAAATAGATTCAGAATTTTTTTTTTTTTTTTTTTCAGGATCCACCGCAATATCAGCTGATACTCGAAGTTGCTCTCGAATGGTGTGAATTTGATGGACACATGAAGGGCAGAATCTGGATTCGGAGGATTTTCATTTGAAGTGAAAATAGAAAACCGGCCCTCAACAGGGTCTCCAGAGAATGTATCATGTCAACGTGAGCAATGGCAGATCGACCACCCAACAATATAAATCAAATAGTGTGCTTCCAAGACGGAGGATAAATGGCGTGAGAGGGTAGGAATAGAAATAAGTTGGCAGGGATGGAGGCGTTGAGGATGATGGAGGTGCTGTGCGTGGTGGGTTGGGCGAGAAATAGAGCGGAAGAAAGGTAGAGAAAAAGGAAGAAAAAAGAGGAAAAAGAAGACACGAGAGACAATATTATTGCTCAATTGAAACAAGCAATGATATCGTTACTCAGCGTAAAAGGTTAAAAAAAAAAAAGATGTTAAAATTGACCGGAGGGCCTTTTTTGTGCAGTATAAACTATTAGATCTTTTTTCTTGCATCGGCCATCTAACAGATTTTTTTTCCCCATAAAATGCTCAAATATATATATATATATATATATATTTATATAATTACTACTTTTCATGGCCAAGAAAGACAAGGTCATGGTTGCATAGTTATTAATCTCATATTGTTTCGACCAAAATGATCGAGATTTTTTATTTCGGTCAAGGGGCCGAAATGAAATTTCAATTAAAACTTTTCGGTTTGAATCTCTGTCAATTCCGATTGAAATTTAAAGATTCCGGCCGAAATGGTATTTTACATATTTTTTTTTACTTTTTATACACTTATGTACTTTCTGTTTCTTATATTTCTCTAAAATGTAATTCCAAGAAATTTTACGAGAATGGATTAAATCTAGATTTATTATCTTATTTTTTTATGTTTTACTTTTCTACATATATATATATATATATGTAGATATATTATTTTTTATTTTACTCAAAATGTAATTCTGAAAAGTTTCACCAAAATCCCAAATCAGCTGAAACTTTTCATTTTGAAGGGTAGACCAAAATTGGGTTCGAAACGATATTAACAACCATGCATGGTTGTCCTTAATGTTTTCATATAATGGGGCTTTCTTATCATTTGTTGAAGAAATAATAAAATATAAGTGAGTTATGATGGTATTTTATTTTTAGTTGTTTGTAATTGAATTTTTTTGACTTTTTTTTTTATTGAAAAGTAGAGTTTTTTTATTTTTTTAGTGATGAAATTAGGTTACATTTTTAATTTTTTGAAAAAAAATATGGTGAAAATTTTGAATTAAAGTGTTTTGATGAGAAATTTTTTCTATAGAAATTAGAACTTTACCTTGACTCTACTAGTATAGCCCCCAAATTGATCCAGAAAAAGAAAAATATACAAGTACTTTCCATAGCCAAGAAAGACAAGGCCAAAGATTGGTTGGCCTTGATCTTTTCATAAAATTGGGACTTCCTTGCCATTTATTTGTCCCTCCCCACCAAAGCTTTCAAGAAAGTGTGGAGCCAACCAAATGCAGACCAAAAGGCCATGCAAGCAGAGCATCTTACACGGGCCGAGCAATACACCAGGAAGAAGTTCCCTGGCCAGCCGCTTTTGACGGTGGATGTGCATGTTGTGATGGAGTAGCAAAGGGTGTGCCCGGAGCAGTCTTCTAGACGAGAAGGGATTGCTGCCACGTGGCAAGTCTTCCAGAAGATGTCCTTTTCCTGGTTATTGTTTTGAGGGGTAGATAGGGTCTTACGCAGAAGTCTCTGAGTCTCTTTTTCTGAAAGCCAAAAGGGTCCTTGTTTTTTGTCTTGTGGTTTGTCCTGGTGGTCATGGTACATGAGAAGGCTCTCTAGAAGGCTTTTCTATGAGTGGTTGTGGTGAGTGTGGCAAGTGAAATTTGCTTCCACAAGCGGTCTCTTTCTGAGTTCTTTCATGTGGGTGCTAATTATTCTGTAAAGGGTTAAATTATCAAATCAAACTTCACAGCAATAAAAAAAAAAAAAAAAATTAGCCGCCATTTGGCTGACTTTAATGATAAGGTCTTCTAGAGTTAAAATTCATTCAACCAACTGGTTGTGTACTTCTCTGTTTTGAAAGGTTCATGTAAATTCTCAAGAGTTATTTTCTGGAGAATTTGAAATTCTTCAATGTTGTCTTCTGAGTGAAATCTCAAATGCTCATAGCCAATCCAACAACCAAAATGCTAAAATTATGGGAATTTTAGAAGGCCGGAGGCCTTTTACCGGTGCAAGCATTTTGGAGAAGCTCGTCCCTTCAAGTACAATCCCAAAATGCATTGTGAAATCTAATATTCTGATAGTCCAAAGTGACTTTTCACGTGGCCGGCCAGCTCAACAAAAACTCACTATTTAAACTCAATTAAATAGAGAGTTTAGACTTTGCATAGACAACCACTGCATTGATGTGAAGAATTCCAAACAAAGCAAACTCCTATAAAAAAAAAAAAACAAATGGTGTTTTTTCTGTACGGTCACCTGTACATCTCGATAACCCCTCATTGTTACTAAACTCCACATATTTACCTGCACATTCTCTGTACTGCTAGTACATTGAAAGAATAAAAAAATGCACTTTTTCTTTTGTGACATCACGGCACTTTATGTGATATCACGGTTTCTATATGTGATGTCATAAATACCTCTTGCGATATCGCAAAAAACTTTATGCGATATACATATAAAGTCAACGGTTGCCTTTTTTGTTTATATTTTCATCCCATTCTATAGCTTTTATATTCAGACTTGCACGCTAATTTAGGGTTCACAATTGGCTTGACGACCCAAGTTGTAGAACAAGCTTTAGATGGTAATTTCAACAGGTCTTGGCCTAAGTTGGAGAGGAGTAGAAGGAATATCGAATTCACTACATTTACCTTTTCAATATGCTTAACCACATTTAAATTTCAGTACATTTGACTACATTTAAATTTCTATAAATTTAACCACATTTAAATCCCTGCAATCTTGACCCTACTTTTAGGTATTTTATGTTTTCTATTTTACTTTTATGCATAATTTCATGGTTGGAATGTGATCATGGCATGCATTAGAATTAGTTTTTGTGTTTTACATGTTTTATGTTGCTGGAAATCCAATATTTAAGGACTGATTAGAAAGGATAATTCGAAATTGATTACAGTTGATGAATCTGAAAATTGAAAAATCTACACTGATTTTAGCAGAATCATCATGGTTCTGTGACAAAAGTAGCACAATTTAAAATTAGTCAAAACATGTTATCTTTTATTGAAACTTTGTGAAATTAAACCTTGATAGCTTTACTTTAAAATCCTAGAATTTTGGCTCAGACCAATTTCAGAAAGGTGGTTTTCCACTAGCATAAGGCATGGCTAATCAGTCACGCTATGAAAAACTTTTGTAGCAGAACATGGTTAGGGAGGCATCTTTAGGCATGCATATCATTTTCGTTTGACATCCTTTTTTACTTCTTTTTTCTTTGTTGTATTCATTCATCATCAAAACTACAAACCCAGCATGAGATTTAGAATTAGGTGATATTGGGTTACTCGTTTGAGTTCGAAAAGTTGGGCCTGCAACACAGTTTTCCAGACTGGAAAAATTCCTGCATTAATTCTAATAGTTCGATTTTTCTAGAATTGCATTAGTGTCATTTTAGGATTGTATAATTCATTCATTTTTGCATCAAATTAGATTTTAGGAATTAAATTATGATTAATTTTGAATTTGGAAATTTTATTAGATAATTTAGTACTTTTATTAGTTTTAACTTCTTAGTTTCTTCTAAGGTACAATTTCAAGTTGAAAAGAATTTAAGTTTCAAACCGCTCCCTAAGGATCGACCCCGTACTCACCAAATTACTAAACTACAATCGAAGCTCTGTACTTGGAGCCCACGATCAACATGCGAAATTAAAAAATTTAAAATCTAAGCATTGATATTTAGAATAACATAAAGGTACATATTTATGTAACATTAACAACCAAATAACAATTCATTATCCTAATCAATTCTACACCTAAATATTCTTACAATATTTGTTTTACATCTCATGGGTACTAATTCTCTATATTTGGAATATATATATATATATATATATCTCACATAAAAATCCTCTTTAAATTAAAAAATAATGACAACATGAGGTTGCTAAGTTGGTTGGTAACCACAATTGTCACTTTTCAGCCCATGGATCAATCCTTGGGTGCCTGTATTCCAACATTTGTGGGCTACTTCCCACTTGTGTGGGTTACATTGTCCCCCAACCACCTTCACTAAGATACAAAAGAAGGAAAAAAAAAATAAACGAAAAAAAAATAAAATAAGAGGGATGAATATACCTTAATGGGGGAGGAAGGTAGAGATGGGCAATGAAATCAATAAATGGTTGTTGCAAAATGAAAGGAAGATTGCAGTGGATAGTGATAACGGAGAATGAAAATTATACAGTGGAATAAAAATAAAAACAAAAAGGCAACCGTTGACTTTATACGTAACACTTTATGCAATATCACAAGAGGTAATTGTGATATCACATATAGAAATTGTGGTATCGTATAAAGTGTATTGATATTGCAAAAAAAAAAAAAAAGTGCCTTTTGACTCTTCAACGTATGGACAGTACAGAGAACGTGCAGATAAATATGTAGAGCTTGGTAACAAGGAGCAATTACCGAGATGTACAGGTGACCATACGGAAAAAAACCCAAAAATGATTACAGCCAAGTAGGCCCTAAATGTGACTTTTCCCGTGGGTTGGTATTTAAAATCCCAGCAATGAAACACAACATTTGAAATAATCAAGGTGTCAACTTTTACATCAATGTTAGAAATTCTCAACATTCTAAACTCTTGTTAGATATACCTCCAAAGAAACTGGCCCTTATGACACATATTTTCTTTAAAAAAAAAGAAAAAAAAGAAAAAAAAAGACAACCTTTTCAAATAGGAAAAGATAACTTTTTTCAAATAAACATTAATGTCTAAAAAAAATAACTTTTGAAATTTCTTATTTGACAAGTTTGCCCATATAATTTTTATTGACTACAATATAATAAATTTGTTTGTACTACTCTTATTATATAGAGGTTTTTACCGGAAAAAACTACTTTTTGTAGTCAGTACACCGAACATGGAACATTAGGCAAACATGCACATAACAGGGAATCCGTATAGGATTGCTAACTATTTTTACCAAACATGCACTTAATAGGGAATCCCTTTCATCCCAACGTCGAATGCGACCCTCGGCTGTCACTTACTAGGTCGAATTCGACCTTCAGCGCGGAAACTGAAGGTCGAATTCGACCACAAAAAAATGGTAAAAAAAAGTTAGGAATCCTGTACGGATTTCCTGTTAGGTGGATGTTTGCCTAATATTCCCTGTTCGATGTATTAACTACATAAAGCATTTTTTCCAGTAAAAACCTCTATTACATAATAAGTTTTTTTTTTCTTTTTTGAATTAAATTTAGACACATCAAACAGTTTACTTGTAAAGAGTTTAATTGAAACAACAACGCTTCAAATATGTCAAAATTTTCAAACAAGCCAAATTTTTTCCTCCTTTCTTTTTTGCCCTTCTTGCTAGAGTGGATCACTGTTTTGGAAGTGACGCTTCGACTGTGAGGAGCACGGATCGATCCTTGGTTGATGGTGTGAGTTCTGACTTCAGGATACAGTCATAATAGCTAAGAACTAAAGATTCAGTCCACGAACTTGAAAGTTCATCAATAGCCCATCTATCTAAATATAAAGTTCATCAATCGCCCATTTATTCATTCTAATATTCATGCATGGATTCACTCCACGAACTTGAAAGTCAAGCCAAAGGCAAGCTTTTATATATATATATATATATATATATATAAGGGAGATGCTCCTATGAGAGCATATCTCACCTTATTATGAGAGATAGGGGTGGGGGCCCTTACATCCAGCCTTACTTTATGCCGCTTAAGGTGGGGCCCATTGTTTGGTCCATCCAAGTGGACCACACAAAGGGGGCCCTTGAATAGCATATGTCTACCGAAAAATGGCTCTATTTGATTAAACCGGACCGTTGGATTGAGTGACACCTATCCGAATGGACTGTATATCGTTAAACTTTTGTGGCCCATATGGAGTTGATAGGAATCAAGGATATGGCTGATTTTTGGTAGAGAGGAGGGTCCCTGTGTGTCCTTCAAGTCTCCATTCCCATTCCCATGTGGGTCCCCAGGTGGGCCCCTAACCATTGAGCGGACACCCTTATCCTCAATTAGAGCAGAGAATATGGGCCTCATACATAACCTCAACTCGAGCAGAGGACAAGGATCCTCAATATATATATATATATATATATCTGTGTGTGTAGGGAAACGACCTAGTGATGACCGTCCTTACCATTTCATGTATGGACCATTCATATTCGTTCGATCATCACACTCATCCAACGGTCCTATAAGCCATTATAAAAGTAAAGAAGGGAAAAAAAATTCCCCCAAATCGGAAGAAAGCCCCAAATTGAGAGACAGCCCTCTCCTCATCTCTACCTTCTCCCTCCCACCATAATCATCGTAGCGCTTCTTCGTGCATCCCTCATTCCTCTCATCAACGTCTATCTCTCGACTCCATCACTCTCTGTCTCTTTTTATTCTCTCTCGACGAGCTATGCATCCCCTCTCGCCTCGTCATCTTCATCAAGATAGAACGTCCAGTGCAGCCCTCCCGGCCCCAAATACAAACACTTGTTTTCCTTCTCTCATTCTTCAAAGTTCAGGAGTTTCATCAAAGATTCGAATCTGCAAGGTAGGTTTTAGTTGCGATTTATAGGCATCGTCTTTTTCCTCTCAAAATCTCTTCGTTGATCTTGCTGTTGATGATGATGCTATTTTGTTTTGTTTTCATGTTCTTTGTTTGATTGAGTATAGAAGTTTCTCGATGTTAAGGGTTTTAGTTGAGATTCCTTTTGAGCATAATTTCTTTGAGAAGACCAGATTTTGTTATGTGGGGTTGATTTTTCTTTTTCTTTTTTGGACTTATTTTGAAGTTAGAGAAATGACTGCAAGGTCACAAACCTGACCCCCACATCGACGAACAGTTTGGTGGCTAGAAGACATGTACACGCTTCATGAAATGTGGGTACCAATCTTTTCAAAGGGCATGTTTTTTACGGGAATGCCATCATCGCAGAGAAGTGAAAGTTACAAATGCCTCCCTTAAGCAATTTGAAACACATAAGTGTGGTCTGCATGACTTTATGATGCGCTTTGAACGTACCATTACACGTCAAAGGTATCAAGAGTTAAAAGTGGAGCATGAAAACTTCCAAACGAGGCCAAAGCTCCTTATTGATTTGGAGATGGAGAAACAAATGACCGGAATATATTCGAGAAAAAATTTCCATGAGTTTCAAGTACAATTCATGGCAATTGTATCATCCATTCCAAAGGAAGATGCGGCAGAGAGCATTTATGATGTTTTGTCTAGGAAAAATAAATGCAAAACTTCTGAAAGGGTCATCTTCAAGAAAGATTATAAATGCACAATCTGCTCTTGCCAACTATTTGAGTTTCGAGGAATTCCTTGTAGTCATATCATTGTTGCGTTGAAACACAAGCTAATTTTCACCCTGCCTGAGCAATTTATATTAAAGAGATAGACTCATCACGCGAGAGATGTTATGGAATATAGCAAATGTGTGATGGTAGAGAATACTGCTGGTGGTAACTCATTAATTGTCCGGCATGGTGATTTGTCTTATTGGGGAAACATAGTTTATAATGAGGCAAGTATGTGTTCAAACACGTACGAATATGCAATAAATGTTTTGACTAATCTTCATAAAAGGTGTCGCCAAATAAATCAACTCAACTTGGAGGAGAACATACATCCAATGGAAAAACCAAAACTGTTAGTGATGCAGTGTAATTGATTGAACCACCTCATGCTACAATAAAGGGCCGTCCAAAAAGACTAAAGTCTTCAAAGGAGAAAGCTCAAAAGAAAGAACAACTTTGTCGTGGATGTAACCAGCGTGGTGTTTCATATGACAAATGGAATTGTCCAGTTCTCTTGAGTAGGTAGTTTTTTCCCTCTTTTTCTTTTTTGTTCAGTTTTGTTCTGCCTATTTTACATCACTAATTATGTTGCCTGTGTTTATATTTCAAAGGGACTGTTGATCTACATGTGGACATTTCAAGAATGTTAGAAGCCCCATCTGATATGTCTGTTGAAGGAAGCTCTTCGGATGTGTCCGGTTCCAATGTCAACCCATGGAGATGACACTTGAGATGAATGTTGCTTATGTGAAGGAGAGCATTGTTATTGAGAAAAGGAAGAAGCATTTGTGTTGTATTCTTACAAGCTGATGTATTCATTGTTGTAATTTTATTCAATTGTTGAATCATGTGCATAGTGCACTGAACCATTGCAGCTCTGTGTTTTTTTTTTAGTTTAAAGTTTACTCCATTGTCTCTTGCAAGGATTGTCAAACTTCTGAAGTTCATGTCAATTATAGAAATGATGAGTGTTGGGCATTGTGAATGTTCAATGACAAAATGGATTGTGAATTTTCGTTTGTTGCATGACATTGTAAATTTTGAATGGCAATGGTTGTTGAATGGCATTGTGACTTTTTATGGAACATCAAATAGCACCATATTCCATAATCTTTATCCCTGTACATGATGAAATCCAACCAGTGTACAAGTGTATTATGACACATGTTGTGGGCCCATTTCAGCAAGTGGTGGATGTCTGAATATTTATGGAATTCCGGAGAGTACATATGGCCTAGATTTCAATTCCATCTAATGAGACTATAATAAGCATTGAATCATGAACGCAAATTGAACTCGTGGACCAACTTGTACTTGTGGTTTATTATGGTTGGCTCGTGATGAGAATGTTGGAGTCAAATCAATGTGATATTCTCCATTTTATTTCCAACAATCCACAATATATGTAAGTGCAAATGGCTAAACCCACCCTTCACACCATGGCTTAAATCATGGCTCATGATTCAATTCAATTCATTGTCTCATTGTGAAAAGGTTTTCTAACGAAGCTGTTCTTTTACTATGTTTCTGAAGCAGTATTTTTTTTATTAGATGCGTTTTAGCACCAGAACTAGATGCCAAGATGTGCCAATTTGGAACTCTCCCTTTACTCCCTCACTACAAGAAGTGTTGTAGTTCCAACGAATTCTATATTTATTAAATCAGCACATCAAATATAGACAACTGAACAAGAATTCTAAATATTCTAAATACATTTTTCCATCAGCGGTGAATACTGAATACAATTGGTTGAGAGAATGCAAATTCCCCATCACATTTCTAAAGAAAATTTGAGTACAAATGTGGCTACAAAATATACCTTCAGAGAAAATATATGCCCATCACATTTCCCATCACATTCATAATACCCATTCATAACTTCCATGTTCTAACATACACAAGACATGTTTTTAAACCTTCAAAGAATACATATCCCCAGAGCACGTATTTCATGCCTGGCTGAACAAAAAAAAACTAAGATTATTATACAGCATGCGACTATAATAGCATGATAAATTTTTTGTAGATACGCATTTCGAACTTTCTCTACTTCAATAAAAACATACAATACACTTTCTAACTTTTCAACGACCGCTATCAAATTGCTCTTTTCTTCTCTCCAGTTTTCTCTTTTACACGTCATTGAATTAGCTTCAGCAAGCTGGCAATTTGCTACTTCATCTTTCCAAAGAAACGCACCACAGCCATTTTCATCTTGCATAAAGTTTCACACAAATAAAAAATAGTTAATGCTAGATTTGAAACCTTAACAATACATAGTGACTAGTTTATGAGGTAGACTAAACACACTTACATTCCAATTTGGGCATTTTCAAAATTTTCTATTTGGATTCAACTGCGTACGAGAAGTATATAATTTCATGTCTCCGACTCCACATCGGCATTTTGGAGTACATTTAGAACGGATTGTATTAGAAGATGACATTCTGTTCGAATGACAAAGTGACAAAAAAAAAAAGACAGTTCAAGCAATCCAAGGTCAAAAAAAAATAAAAAACTGATAGACATGGTTTGACAAATAACCATAATCCACAACTAAAAAAAAGAGTAAACAATAACCAAGTGCATTCTCTGTGTTCCCGATTAGATAAGAGCTGAGAATAATGTGAACCCAATTGACAAATCCAAGTCCCAAAGCTACAATTGCAAAGCAAAATTAAAGTCAACTGCATTCAGATGGAAAATAACAAACTCCAATTGACCATGTTCAAAAACAGTGTAAAGACACAAATCTAAGTCTAATAACAGAACCAAATTTTTTTTTGTCATAGTTCAACTAAGCTGCAGCACCCTTGCCTCTCTTCCTTTGGATCTTCTTCATGTAGAACTCAAGTTCCTTTCCTTCCAAGATGTATGTGTAACCAAAAGTAACCATGCAGCAATAGTCAAGAGAGGACGGGAAAAGAAAGAACGTTAAGGCATTAAGATGTTTATTAGGATTGTTCCAAATTCTACTTACCCATTAGCTCGACCACATTGACCAGGGTGAGATAAAATGGCAACCAGCAACCTACCATCACCAAATTGTTCCTCGATGTGGGGGTCAAGTTTGTGACCTTGTAAACGATTCTCCAACTTCAAAATAAGTCCAAAAAAGAAAAATCAACCCCACATAACAAAATCTGGTCTTCTCAAAGGAATTATGCTCAAAAGGAATCTCAACTAAAACTCTTAACATCGAGAAACTTCTGTACTTAATCAAACAAAGAACATGAAAACAAAACAAAACAGCACCATCATCAACAACAAGATCAACGAAGATATTTTGAGAGAAAAAAGACGATACCTATAAATCGGAACTAAAACCTACCTTGCAGAATCGAATCTCTGATGAAGCTCACGAACTTTGAAGAACGAGAGAAGGAAAACGAGTGTTTGTATTTGGGGCCTAGAGGGCTACGCTGGACGTTCTGTCCTGATGGAAATGATGAGGCGAGAGGGGATGCACAGCTTGTCGAGAGAGAGAATAAAAAGAGACGAAGAGTGATAGAGATGAGAGAGAGACGTCGACGAGAGGGATGCACGAGGAAGCGCTACGATGAGGGATTCCTGCTTCAATGACGTCACTACAAGAAAGTTGACTTTTTGTCGCAAAATTTTTCGGGGCTAAAGGTCTCAAGTCGCCACTACAAGTTTTAGTGGCAATATTTTTCTCGCAGCTAAGCTGTCGCTAATAGTGCTGTCACCAATTGTTTTAGCCTCAATTTTCAAATCTCGCAGCTAAATGTTATAGTTTTAGCCGCGACACTAAAACTATCACTAAAAGTTTAATATTTAGTAACAAGATTTACCGCCGCTAATTAAAACGAGAGGGATGCCCGAAGAAGCACTGCGATGAGGGATTCCTGCTTCGATTTGGGTGAGTTTTCGTTTTCCCTCCTTTACTTATATAATGGCTTATATGACCGTTGGATGAGTGTAATAATCGAACGGCTGTGAATGGTCCATACATGAAATGGTAAGGACAGTCCTCACTAAATCATCTCCCATATATATATATATATATATATATATATATATATATATATATATATATAGGGGGCTGCTCTATCAGCTGCATTTATATCATGCATAAGGAGGCATGCCATTGCCTGCAGCTGAATACGTGTGCAGCTGAGGAGAGCAGCCTCAGTTTAGCTGCATTCAAGTGTTGCGCCTACAGCTTTAAGAAAGACTCAGAGAAAACCCGTTTAACGACAAGGCATACAGTAAGGCCAAAGTCCAATGACACGAAACACATTCCCAAATTCAGGTTAGCCTATGAGAAACCCCGCTACTTTACCCAGGAGTCCAAGCATGCAAGGTAGATAAAATATAGGACCTCCAAACCTTTGAAATCTAGAGACGACATTGTCCAAGACCCAAAACTGTCAATTGGTGGCCCACAGATGGAAGAAGTTCAGTGCTCAGCCCGCTTTCGACGGTCGATGTGCATGTGATGGAGTAGTAAAGGGTGTGCGGGGAGCTTTCTTCTCGAGGAGAAGGGATTGTTGACACGCGTCAAGGCTTCCAGAAGATGTCCCCCTTTTTTTTTTCAGAAGAAGATGTCCATTTCTTGGTTAGGGTTTTGAAAGGCAGATAGAGTCTTACTGAGAGAGTTCTAAGTTTTACTCAATGCCGAAGAGAGTTCCTGTTCTTTTGTCTTGTGGTTGTGCTCTTGGCACGTGATAAGGCTCTCTAGAAGCCTTTTCTATGTGTGGTGGTGGTGAATATGGCAAGTGGAATTTGCTTCGAGAAGCAGTCTCTTTTACATGTGGTACTAATTATTTTGTGAAAGATTAAATTATCAAATACACCAATAAAAATTCAGCTGCCATTTGGCTGAGTTCAAAGATAGTAAGGCCTTCTAGTGTTAAAATTCATTCAACCAGCTCTCTGGGTGTGTGTGCCTTACACTGTTTTGAAAAGTTCATGTAAATCCTCAGAGTCACTGTTTGGACCATTTGAAATTATCTAATGTTATTTTTTGAGTGGAATTTCATATGTTCATAGCCAATCCAACATTCAAGATGCTAAAACTATTAGAATTTTAAAAGGTTGAAGGCCTTTTCTCATTGCAAGCCTTTAGAGAAATGTTGTTTAGAGTTTTTCGAGAATTCCAAATGCTTGTCCCTCAAAGTACAATCCCAAAATCCATTATGAAATCTAATATTCTGATAGCCAATAGTAACTTTTCATATGGTCAGTGCAGCATAGCAAAAAATCACCATTTAAATCTAATTAAATAGAGGGTTTAGACTTCGCAGAGACAACCACTGCATTGTTGTAAAGAATTCCAAACAAAGAAAATTCGTATAAAAAATGATTGCAACTAAGTAGGCCCTAAATGTGACTTTCTGGTGGGTTGGTATTTAAAATTCCTAGCAATGAAATACCACATTTAAAATAATAAAGGTGTCAACTTTTACATCAATGTTAGAAATTCTCAAGACTCTAAATTCTTGTTAGATATACCTTTAAAGAAACTGGCCGTTAAGACATGTATTTTCTTTAAAAAGATGACAACGTTTTCAAATAGGAAAAGATAATTTTTTTCTAATAAACATTAATGTCTAAAGCAAATAAGTAACTTTTGAAAACTTTCATTTGACAAGTTTGCCCATGTAATTCTTATTGCCTATTATATAATAAATTTTTTTGCACTACTCTTACTATAATGATCACTTTTTTTTTTTTTTTTACTTTTTTGAATTGAATTTAGACACATCAAACAGTTTACTTGTAAAGAGTTTAATTGAAACAATAATGCTTCAAATATGTCAGAATTTTCAATTAAGACAATATCTTTCGTTCTTGTTTTTTTTTTCCCCCTTTTGCTAGATTGGATCACTGTTTTTGAAGTGGCACTTCGAGTGTGATGATCATGGATCAATTTTTGGCCAGTGGTGTGAGATTGAGGTATGACTCCAGGATACAGTCATAATAGCTAAGAACTAATTAAGATTAGGATCATGGCTAACTGTAAAGTTCATCAATATCCCATCTATTCATTCTAATTTTCATGTATGGATTCCGTCCATGTACTTGAAAGTCAAGCCAAAGCCATGCTCATTTATATACAAAGGCATGCCATTGGCCTGAACGCGCTGAGTTGAGCCTAGTTGAGCCTGCTTAAATAGACTCAAAACAAACCCGTTTAACGACAGGGAGGAAAGTTAGGCCCAAGTCCAACCAATGACCCGAAACACAATCTCAAATTGAGGTGAGCCCATGAGTAACCCCCACACCTCAGCCAGCTGCATTAGCCAATCAATGTAAGGAAGATATAATATAGGATCTCCAAATCCCTGGAATCTGGAGAGGACATGGTCCAAGAACCAAAAGTGTCAATTGGTGGCCCACAAATGGTTAATAAAAATTATATATATATATATATATATATATATATTCAAGTGAGAGACTAGTTCTCACATACTTTATGATGAGAACTTTTTCTATTGAGCCCACTTAATTGAGACCCATCTCTCACCAATTTGGTGAATGGGACTAGAGCAGATATAAAATAATCTATGTGTGAGAACTACCTATAATGTATCAAGTTTGGGATGGGACCAGGGGAGATAGAAAGATCTATGTGATACCCATGCCCCAAACCCATGCCCTAACCCCTTCATTCGTGGCCCACAAGTTTAATGGCTTCATATTCCAAAAAAATATTCAACTCTCGATCCAACAGTTCAGTCCATTCGGATGTGTGTCAATCTTGATATTAGTGAGTATTATGGGTTTCATGTTGGTTACTTAGGTTTGTATGGTTGCTAATTGGATTTCACAAAAAGAGTTCTCATATAATAGATGAGAACTAATTATATATATATATATATATATATGTGTATACTTTCCATGGCGGAGAAAGACAAGGCCAAAATACTGGTTGGCCTGTCTTTTCATAAAATGGGACTTTCTTATCATTTGTCCCTCCCACCAAAGCTTTCAAGAAAGTGTGGAGCCCACCAAATGCAGACCTAAAGGTCGCGCTAAAAGAGCATTTTGCAAGGCCAAGCAATATGCAAGAAAGAAGCTTTGGCCCGTTTATTGATTTTACTAATTTTAAAATTAAGTAAAATAAAGTGAAGTAAAACATCAAATCAAAAGAGAATAAAATATGAGTATCTTATGATGTTATTCTATTTTTAGTTGTTTGGTATGAAATATTTTTAACTTTTTTTTTATAGAAAAATTGAGTGTTTTTTTTTTTTTTCTTTCTTTTAGTGGAGGAAGGAAATTGCTTTTTGATTTTTTTTAAAAAAAATTAAAACAAATTTTAAATTAAATTACTTTTTTTAAACTACCTCTTCGCTGATAAAATGAACACTTTACTTAACCTTTACTATTCTAAGTAAGTGCCAAAAGGCACTGCTGAGCCCTTTGGACTGTCGATTTCCATGTGATGGAGTAGCAAAGGGAGTGCCGGGAGCTTTCTTCGAGACGAGAAGGGATCGATGACAAGTGGCAAGTCTTCCAGAAGATGTCCTTTTCCCTGTTAGGGTCTTGACTTTTGAGGTGCAGACAGGGTCTTACAGAGAACTGTGAGTCTCTTACTCAAAACCAAAAGGGTCCTTTTCTTTTGTCCTGTCGGTTGTGTTGGTGGTCTTGGCACGTGACAAGGCTCTCTAGAAGCCTTTTGTTTTTTTTTCTACATTTGCGGTTGTGGTGAGCGTGGCAAGTGGAAATTTTCTTCGAGAAGCAGTCTGTCTCTTTCTGAGTTCTTTCATGTGGTATTGATTGTTTTGTGATAGATTAAATTATCAAATCAAAACTTCTCAGCAATCAAAATTCAGCTGCCATTTGGTTGAGTTTAAAGATAATTTCTTCTAGAGTTAGAATTCATCCAACGCTCAAAATGCTAAAATTCTGAAAATTTTGAAGGCTGAAGGCCCTTTTTTGTTGCAAATATTTGGAGGTATATTGTTTAGAGTGTTCAGAGAATTGCATTTGCTTGTCTTCCCAAATAAAATCCTAAAATGCTCAAGGTAAAGTGGTATGCTGAAATCTACATTTTTGATAGCCAAAAGTGACTTTTCACATGGCTAGGTCAGCAACTTCTCACAATCTAAACTCAATTAAATAGGAAATTCAGACTTCTCGAGAGACGGTCTCTTTTACTAGGAGGAATTCCTGACAAAGCATATTTCTATAAAAAAAAAAATAAATAACTGCCACCAAGGAGGCCTAAAAGTGTGGAGTGTCAATTCAGTTTTGCATCTTTTGAATATTATACATATATCCCATTCCTTGCTTTGGCGCGTTGATGACTTTCTATATACACTAAGTATCCAAGTATCATAGACCAATAGATACTTTTTATTAGTGGTTAAAAATGAAGAATCAAATGTGAAGTTAAAAAATGACCATGAAATAACCTCTCCATAATTGAATCAACAAAGATGAGAAATGAACACCCGCCATCACTCAACTAAGTGGGCGTTTGGCATGTCTTAATCTTGCCTCTATTTGTCTTAAAGAGGTTTGAAATAGAGATTTTGAGAAATAAGATTGTTTGGATGGTGCAATCAAAATGTCTATGTGAAGCAGATATGAGACAATATATGTCTATATGGAAAGGGCCCTGAAACACAGCTTTTTGGGACAGACAAATACGAATAAAGCGGATAGACACATATGCTACAGTGCTAAACTATGCATCACCGGCTTTTTCTTTTGTTTTTAAATTTTGGGGAACAAAATCAAAATCTAAACTGTTGGGTGTCTTCAAAAGCCCAAGAAAGGCTATGGGCCAAAATTTCAGCCGTTGATCATTCACCAATCCCAAGATATGTGTAGAAAAACGTGGACCCTTAGATCTAATTTGCTGAAATTTTTGGGCCCCAAGATCAAAATCTGAACCATTGGTTCTCTTCACAAGCTTAATAACGACTATACTACCAAATTTCAGTTCCTAATTCCATGCGGATCTTGAGAAATTGTAGAAAAACTTTGGACCGTTGATGAATGTAAGCATTTACTAATTGGGTTTTCACCTTAGAAAACCCAGTTTGGTTTTTTCTAATTATCTTCAATTGTGTCTCTTAATATCAATCTGAACCATATAGTCTCTTTGGAACCCAAAACACGGCCAATGTATCAAATTTCAACCGTTGATCATTTGTGGATCTCGAGTTATTTGTGATTAAAAGTGGACACTTATATTTGATTTTTTGGAACTTGTGGGCCCCAAGATCAAAATTGGGACCGTTGGTCCTCTTCACAAGCTCAATAACATTTATGGTATCAACTTCCAGCAACTAATTCTTTGCATAGCTCTAGAAATTTAAGAAAAACTTCAGACCATAAGATTTTAAAATGCCTATTTGAAATTGTGAATTGGTCTTACCAAACCATCTAAAAGTAAAACCTTTATTCTATATAGATCTATTTTACACAGATCTATTATCCGCATATCTATATCATATAGATAAGATTTGCCAAACAATGCCTAATTCAAATTCTAGAAAAGATGAGATCCTAACTACTTCGATATCTTATATCTTGCACCCCTCGCCCGTTTAAGTATCCATCGGTGGAGCTCATTTGACAAAAAATTCCTATGTTCAGTTTCTATCTATTCCACCCAGACAAATAGGCTCCAGATGTAATCCGATACACCGTCTAAGGGATTGTTTGGGTGTGGAAAAAAATTGGTGGAGGATTCAAGTGGTAAAGATGATCATAATACAAATATGAACTGTATTCTCTACCCTTTCTGCTTGTCCAAAAACAAGGGTGATTTGATAATTACAAATTAGTTTACTTGTGTATTTCAATTTACTTAAGTTCTATGTGGACCAATCTAGACCATCCAAACTGTGGTATCTGCATCGGAATGATTTAAAAGGAAATGGTAGACCATCAAAATTATGGGTTCTGCCATTGATAGGGTATAACACAAATATTGAAAGAAAATAGTAAACAAACAATTCAATGGAGTGCACCACTACAATTATATGATTAATATTAGTTTTGGTCATACACAATGAAGAATGGGGCCCTTAATTCAGAAAAAGCACAAATTACATCCCATAATAAGTTTCTGTAGCAGGGAAAGATGTCTATTAAGAGAATTAAATCCCATCTCATTGATATGTTGACTAAATGATGGATTAGGTATCTGCATATGTCTTTACATGCAGTGACCAGCAGTTGTAGATCTCTTGACGTGCAAGATAATGCATCTTGGAAATGAGAGAGAGAGAGAGATGTTGAAGATTTGTTGAAGATTTTGTAGTCATTATGAGTTGGATGGACTTGAACATGGGGTGGCTTCCTTGGATGTTTGTGGTTGTGGGTGCATCCATGGATGTCTCCAGCTATCTCATGAACTGCTGGACCTTTGGGATTTAGTTTAATCAACTACCATTAAGCTCTCCCTATAAAGGAAATAAGAACTATTTCTATAAAAACAAGGTATTGGAGGTGCTAATGGACCAGGTCGGTTTGGGCTAAAGTTTATGCAAGCCCATGCCATTCAGTTGCTCGCTAATGATTAGACATGAATAGTGTCCAAGTATACAAAAGTCGGGCCTCTCAATATGTTCGACAGGGCAGCGCCTAAGGTATAGAAAGGCTCAGTACTTTTGGGCCATCAATATAACTGAGAACAGCTCTTTATCTGAGTGGTGAGGAGTGACAGTTCTCACCTAGTTGTCCAGAGCTTGAACCCTAGATATGCCACCTTTCTTGTGTGCGGGCTTCCTTTCCTAGGTGCGTGGGCTTCTTTTACCGCGTGTGCGGGCTCCTTAGTTGGGGTACGTACCAATAAAAAATTAGGCATACAACCCAAATTGAGACAAGGGGATGGGATACAAGAAAGCCCACACAAGTGGAAAATGGGCATAACATAGGAATTGATCCCTAAGCAGTGGGGTGACATGCAGAGCTACTAACCTAGGGGGAAGGTCTAGTGAGGGCCCACCTATTGACCGTTGGTGGGCCTATGTTCCTCGATGCACCACAAACATGCAACCAAGCCTTGGACTTTTACCACCATGGAGTGGACCTCATTAACGTGCATTTGGCCGTTCCCACTTTAAAAAACAAAAAGGTGAACAGAACTGGCATCAATCAGGTAGTCTGTAAATATTCTTAAAACTAAACCTTTGAGGGCTCAATCGTTTCATAGGTATCACATTCCCAAGGGTTTGTTTGATGACAAGAATTTGGAGAATTTCAAATGTCGTCAAATTATTATCACAAATTCTACTATTAGTATTCTTTAAAATTTTCAATCTCTAAAATCATTTAAAATTCTAGAATTTGGAGCATCTTAAAAGCTATTTGGGCATTTTATTATAATTTTTTTTTATAATCTCTATTAAATGGAGGGCTAAGAAAATTAAGAAAACGGGGGTCAAACAAGCATTTACAATTTTCAAACATAATGAATTTGAGTCGGAAATTTCTCTTGGAAAGGAACCCAGAACTGACTTTCTATCAAAATAGCTAAAGTACAAGGTTAAATGTGAAGATCTAAATAGGGTCAACAAATGAACAATCTCTATTTAAATGGGAAATGCTTATGTTCATGCCTGTAATTCCTATCTCTTCCTGTCTACGCCCCTTACATCCAGCTTCTGTTCATGCCAAATCAGCCTCTCTTTTACATGATGAATATTGAATGGTATATTTCAAATGACTTGTCTGGATCTGTGCCACCTACAGTAGCCACTGCAACATAGGAACCCTCCACCTTGTGCCTGATATGATTTGCCTCAGTTCGGCTTGACCCGACCATGAAGCCCTAGTTATAATCTACAATTATTTTAAATTATTTGTTTGGAAATGGATATTTCTCCAGAGTTCTGATAAATTTATTCCTAAATATGGCTAAAAGTGAATAAATAAAATGGAGGATTCATAAATAACTTTCAACTAACCTCTCCTTTAACGGAAATTGAATTCGGGGAGATAGAAAAAGATTAATAACCAACCATCTAACTCTTCTTTAATAATCCTTTTACTAGCACAACCACCTTTGCCCTGCACGTGTATCCTGAGAACATAAAATATAATGACCATTTGTTCTGCTAAAGGGGGATGTATTTTCAAGAGTTGAATAGAATACAAATGTTATATATGGAGACTCGAACCGCAAAAAAATCACAATGAACTCGCATTAGAAGAAACCTGCAAAGGAGATTGAATATGTACAGATAAGAGAAAGACTACCTAGGAGCTGAATAAAGCCTTGTTTGAGACGAAGGAGGGAAGTCTCCTT
Source organism: Camphora micrantha (assembly GCA_003546025.1). Classification (NCBI taxonomy): domain Eukaryota; kingdom Viridiplantae; phylum Streptophyta; class Magnoliopsida; order Laurales; family Lauraceae; genus Camphora; species Camphora micrantha. The sequence goes on from QPKB01000011.1 coordinate 21,276,920, forward strand.
TATGTCATCAATATTACATATTTTTGGAGAGACGATTGCATTGCAAGGCCTAAGGTAGGCTTCTAGTTCTTGAAATCGCTATGCATATACCAAAGGATGGAGTACCAAAGGATGGTAGATATACAACATGAAAGGAGAGAAAGCTCAACAAGATGAGCAATTGAATCTTTTTAATCTTTCGAGACAGCTCATTGAAAAAGAATAATTTACATTGACATTCAAGTGGCACTTGCTAAGGGAATCTTCCTTAGTTGATATAGGGGATTCTTGGTTGCATAATCTTATTCCATACAAAACGGGAACTGTTATGTAGTATTAGCTTATAAAACACACTTCCTACCAAGACAAGTGCAAAGAGAGGATGACTATGGTGCAGTCCGCCTAGCTATGGGAAATTTAAACAAACATTCATAGAAAAAATTTAGCAATAATATATTGTAAAATCTACTCTCATAAACTTAAACACCCACATTTGAAAACTAAACGTTCGTAATTCTCACAAAAATGTAAATAGTGAATTAGACTGAGATTAACATCATAGAGAAGTCTTGACTACATTGGGTACTAAAATACTGGGCTATTTAAGGGAAACTGATTATTAGACATTTTTACAGAGTTCAAGTTTGATATCAACAATAGTAATCGCCTATATTAAGATTCATAATTGATATCACTTATCCTTGTGACCGGATAAGGTTGATTCACTTCTTTTATTTGAGAAGCCCTGAGGTGCAATAACCTCATTTCCAATTTCCTATTTAGCACAAATTAAAATTAAGAAATTCAAAAATTTGTATTTATGTCATAATTAATTGTTGAAGATAGAAGTATATATGTTGTTACACTTGTTATGAGTAGAGATAAATCATCCGCACTCATGTTACGTATTTTCGTGTTACGTATTTTATCCACATCTCTATCAAAGATGACAACATTTAAGGTACCTGTGTGATCTAATCACTACGAGATGCATGAAGTACATGTAGCAGCAAAATTAAAGAAATAATAAATTATAATGTTAGAAGCAACACAAAGTTGGATAAGTGTCGAGGTTTGAGATATAAATAATGCCAAATTACCTTGGATGAGTTCTTGTATTTGAGGTGCTGCATATTTAATTAGCAAGTCTTCCGAATTATTAATTATACTTTTTACTATATCTATTACATGCTTTGTACCAGATTGTTTGATCAATTTCCATTGTAAATATGGTTGCTTTTATTGTAAATATAATATCCTAAAAAAATTCAGTTAAATGAATAAAGCATAGGCATACTATAAAAAAGGATTTAATATTTTCTTGTCCAAGCACTCCACTATAGTCATTTGCCTTTCATCTGGTGACATTTTTTGGCCTTTCACTTGTTGAATGATATTCATGCATTTTGATTCATTTGCAACATACCTAGGAAAATATTAGATAAATAAAGACATTCTATAAGCGTGACAACTGTTCTTTATGTGCTGTTATAGTGCCTCCCCATAATATTAAAGAAATAATAATTTCATTGTACGTCATAAATTAAATGAGGCTTTAGATGTTCAGAACTAAGAATATATTATAATATAGAATATAATAATTGAGATAATTAACTTATATGCACCTTGTATCAAACATAATAATATCCATTTTTTGATAATGTTGTCCATCCCTTTTTCATACCATTGAAACTCTTCCTACATCGGTGACTATTCCAATAACATTTGATTCAAAATTGTTCACTGAACTCATAAATTATGCAATTAAGCACATTAAGAATTTAAGATTAATGAATGTTATTAAAATCATAAAATATTAAAGGGCAACAACATGCATCGAGATTAATACCTATAAAATATTTGATACAGTTGATAACGGAGGTTGGTCCAAACGCTTGAAGTAGTATTTGTCATTTGGCATCTCATCGCATTTATCATTTATCTTCTTTATTGTTGAATTCTTCTTTAGAAACTATTGGTACTCACTGGGCACTATTCGGTATGTACCTGGAGCATCTGTAACCTTTACATTGTCGATTGAAAATACTTGACCTTTTCTTAAGGTCTCTCCAAATATTTCAATCTCATTATTTTTCAAAGTAAGTTGTAATTGATCTCCCTATAGAGACAATTTAAATAAGAATCGGTAGAATTTGATAACTATTAAATTAATGTACAATCACATGAGTAGATCTGTAAAACTCACTTTTTGATTAATGAGCATTAACTTCAATATTTCTCTTTTTGTCGAGTACTTTTTAACTTCATATTGTTGCCAAATACGACATATTTCCCTTTAATCTTTCAATGAAGACTGTATGAACTAAGTCTCTCGAATACGTGGTACTAAGCATAGTGCATTATATTTTGAGCTATGATTGGACATAAAAAGGTGTGATTAAATTATTTTATAACTCAACACAATAAATATAAATCTTGTTAGTTTGATGTTTTTCAGCACAATAGCTGTCATTAGAACATACCCGTGGTTGTTTAGAACTTCATGTAAAACTTCTTTGTAAATAACATGTTTTACATAACCATGAGGTTCATTTTCCTTATTTAATGTTAAGATCTATTAGACATAATGTTGACGTAACTCGCGATATTGAAACATATAGTCGTCCATGTGTAAAGCAGGCCTTGGATTGCATAATCCAACCATTTTGAGAGTTTGTCCCTGAACTCATATTGATAGTTAACGCATATGCAAGTCGTACATGAAATTGACTTCGTTTAAATGTGAACGGCCATTCTGTATCTGCTGGTGATATTATAATTCATGGGAGGTAAACTCTTTCACATATACATGTGCCCGTAATGATTTCAGTTGTAATAACTCGTTGGCTAAATTCTTTGATAATCAGTCTTGTCCCGTTGCATAGTTTAAACGATTGATTTAGATTTCTCAATGAAGCTATTGGTTCACCAACTTTTAATTTGAGACAATGATTCAGAACTCCACTAAACTTAAATGTGTGTAGAGATTCTAGTGTATATAAAAGACTCTGTTCATCATCTTGAATGTTTGTTATACTATCTACATTGAAGAACTCGTATGTCTTACCCGGTAGAATTCCACGAATGATTTCATTTATGTTATCTACATCATCATTTCCTGGTGTAAGGATTGCGCGTTCTTGAAGATCACTTTGCTCTAAATTGTTATTTTTAAAATTCGTTGTATATAATTCGTATAAGTTCCTTTATTTCTTCATTCTCAGTGGGCATCTTTGGCCATTGTAGATTAGTTGACATTTTTATGCAACCGCTTTTCTTCATCATTGTTAACAAAAATTGATTGGGCGGTTCCATTGCTAATATCTAAAACCCATTTCGCCAAATCCATATATCATCATATGCAAAATCCATAGAATCATCATATGAGTTGTCATGGATTTCTGATCTCTGTAGAAGCATATTAATGGTTAAGTAAAAAACTTGACAATGTTTCCATACTTCTGTGCTGGGACTCATTCTTTACATTGGAGATTGATTTTAATCTCAAATAATATAAAAAAATTAATGATTCTCACTATCGATTTGGGTACTTAAAGAATCATCTCAACCCAAATCACCCTACAATAGCGAATTGCGACTTGGGATACATAAAAAAATTGCTGCAAGCTAAGGATTAAATTTAAGTTTAAGGAAATATCTCTCGTGACCTTTTTAAAGAAGAGGAAATTGAACATGTGTTGAAGATGTACTCAATCATCCAGTGGTAGTCATCGTAATAATTTGAGTCATAATACAACTCCATAGCATAGGTCTTAGAACTTGTTGACTGTTAAAGTTTTCTTGAGGTAGGCCCCACTATATGTATTCTACCCCATTCTTAAGATGACCATCCAACTATTACCTCTCCCTGACTTTACCAAAAAAAAAAGAAACTATTACCTCCCTGTTCCAATCAGAGCTTAAACTTAGCTAGTATTCCTCCTTTTAATGGACTTATACACCTATCATCAACTGTGGAGGCAGTGGGAGGAATAAGATGCATGTAACTATTGTTAGTAATCATAATAAAGTAGTTTTGATGGATGACAAAAGGAAAAGGAACAAACAAAAACTTTTAGTTCTTTGAATGATGCATGCTTTCTGCTTAACCAAACTATACTAAACTAATGCAGACAACTTTTTCTTTATTAGTGATACGATAATTAATACAATACAATATAAAAATCATAGACATCATTTATATCTTGCAATTTTTCTTTTTTTAACACAAGAATCATACCTTGACCAATCAACAATTTTGTATAGAATGCGGACCACTGTTTCAACACTTCAGTCTCCACATGAAACAGCAAGGAATGAAAACCTTACCTTACATAGAGTCTCATATAAAAGAAGAATTGTTTGGAAAACAGAACAAAACAAAATGAAGGAACTGTACCCGACTTGATGGTTTTTACATATGCAATAGAGTAGAAACTATCAAATCTCAACAAAATAATAGACACAATTAATTTTCTATGTCATTTACTGATTGGGATCAGCCACTGTTACTTGATAATCAATGTTGTTGAAGTTTAAACCAGGGTGCATTGAAATTAATTTAGATAATTTCGATAATACCAACACATCATTGATGACTAAGGTCTATTTGGAAAGTCTTATCAGTTTGAAATAGATTGTTACAACTAGACCCTTTTTTACAAATAGATAATTTGGTATTTGTCTGATTCAAGTAGAAAATACAAATTCATTTACAGAAAAAGTTATTGTAAAGTCATCTTGGATGGAAAAGCTGGAGAAATGTCATTCTCCACTCAAGAAAGGAAGCCAATATGTACTCGGTCACATTTTTTATTTTCTGTGGACTTGTAGTTTAGATATTGATGCAGATAGGTGGACTACATGGATTAGAAGAAAAAAAAAAGGTCTCCAAGGCTACCTCAGATTCTTTTTTTAATCCCTAGCCATTCTGCATTTAAACAGTGAAAAAAGAAGGGAAAAAATTCTAAAATAAAAACTGAGATTATTAAGTTCTAATTTACACCTAGTCTATTTGGTAAAATAAAAAATATCCAATCAAATAAAAAAAAAGAGCCATCGAACATGAACCAATCAATCAACAAAGAAAAAAAAAAAAAAAAAAGAAATCAGCAAGATGAATCAATTCGATTCGTTTCTTCGTACCTGATTTATGAATCAAAAGAAACAGCAGTCAACTCTTGCTTACTTCGATCGAGTGATGATGATGGGGAGTGGTTTTTAGAAGGAATAATCAAGAATCAAAACCCTAATTTCTTCTTCTTTGTTGTCTTCAAATAGAAAGAAGGGATTGAATTTTGTTTGCCTCCAACAGAATCAAGAATCAAAACCCTAACTCAAACTCAACTCAAATCTGAAAGGAGTCGATCTGATCACCTGCAAAACCCTAGAAAATATATGGAAAAGATTAAAAAAGAAACAATTCACATGAAAAAAAAAATTTCTCTAGAATTCACAAAAAGGAGGAAACAACCGCATAATAGAACTAGAAAACCCTAATGAAAATTTCTTAATTTAATGGAATGGACATTCTGAGTTCTCATATATTGATCAATATGCTGCAACATCTATTCAATTGTCGAGAAAACTAGGTGCTCCCACATTGTCAATCAAAAGTCTGCAAATTACACCTACTTCCTGCTTCAACATCTATACAATTGTCAGTTGTCACCATCTATGCTATAGGCTTTTTTTTAATACTACATCCTGAAAATTACACCTACTTCCTGCAAAAATAAAAATCTTCCAACTGTGCTATAGGCATACGAAAAAAATATTTATGTGGTTATTCGGTACGTTCACACAACTTAGAAAACTCCAGAAAAATAATGGTATATTAAAACAATCTCAAGATTGAATGATGTCATTTTGATTTTCCTTCGCTAGTCTATGTTTCCTCCTCCTCTTTTTCCTTTTTTTTTTTTTTTTTTTTTTTTCTTCCTCTCTGTCAGTGCTCCTCTTGACTTGTTTCTGTCTCTATTTTTCTAGTTTAGGCTTCCTCCAGTAATTGAGGGCTCTCTGCCCTGTTTTCTTCCTTCTCAATACAATTTACTTAAAAGCCAAAAAAAAAACAATCTCAAGATTCGGTATATAGAGAACTAGAACCTCATAACAAAATCAACTACAGAATAGGAAAATCTGGAATTTTCGAAATTTAATAGAAAAAATCAGCAACCAATCTGGATCTATAGAGATTGATAGTTAGCAGAGAGAGGGTGTCCCAACTCAAAGTGTGAAGTAGGCCTCATGCTGTCCCATCTCTTTTTAAGAGCCAAGAGCAAATCACATATAAGGTAGGCCTCATATGTTTTATTTGCATCATCTACATAAACAATAAATACAATTGAAAATAGAAAAATATGTTTTCTGAATACTTTTTCAAGCATTTCTATTATATTTAAAAATGGCAAACGAAAAAAAAAAAAAAAAAAACACTAAAGAAGCAGTCAAGAAGCAATACATCAACACATCAATGGATAAATAAAATTTTGGGCATTGTCCTATACAATATCAAAAGCTGATGTTAAAACCATGAATGTCATCACCGATTACTAAAAATGGTCAACCATTTCATATAGGAGATAGGAAAGAGGGAGAACAACAATTAAACCATTAATTTAAACAAGAAAGAGACCTCAGAAACTGATATATCAATCCATATGCAATAAACACATCCGCAACCCCATGCAGTTGGTATGGTAAAATGAGATTACACAAAAAATGCAAGGAGAAAGAAGACCAAATGACACAACCCAAAACAACCAAGCACTCACAATGTCATTATCTGTACAGCAAACTCCAGTGCCATTTTATGGCTACAAATTATAAATATTGAAGGCCCCAAACGTCAAACCACCATATGACATTCAATAAGTTACATGCCCCGATCAACAAGATAATCACCCACCTCTCCACAATCATATTGCACTGGCCTGGGGTTAAGGGCTCATCATAGATATAAAAAATTACAGCTTGGACAGTTAGCAAATCGAGATGAAATAACAAGATGTTTGGAAGAACTACAACTGTTCAAGATCGAGAACGAAAAAAAAAAAAAAGAGAGGAAGATAATCCAGAAACCCTTCGTTATTTAAATTTTTTTTTCTGCAATTCAAACAAAACAGAAAACCAAAGGAACAGCAGATCAAGATATGTTTCTATGAGGTCATTTTCATAAAATAAAATAAAATAAAAAACACATATAAATTTTGTATTCTCCACTTCCATAAGCTGACCCCTTCAGCTTATTTCTTTTAGGGGCAAAATCTCTAATGTGAAAATAAGATCTAAAAATAGAAATAAAATTAGAGATTTACCAATGCTCTAATATAAAATAAGCTCTAAATCACAAACCAAGAACTTATTTTTAGAGTTTCCAAATGCATCCAAGCATTACAAGCGTCCATTAATCCTGCCTTCTAGTGTCTACCAGCCAATGAAGATAGAAAACTAAAGAAAAACATCATCAAACAAATCATAGATCGAAAGGGGGAAAGAAGAAATCAGAAAAACAAACAGATCAAAGAAAGATCGGATTCTTCCAAAACATGAACAAATCGAAAATATTCACCGGTCCTTGATCTAATCGAGAAGATCTAAGACACGAAATAATTTTAAGACAGAAAACTTTGAAAAATCATATAGATCACAACAACAATTCACTCATCAATCTTGTAGAGGAAAGAAAAATACATATTGCAGATCTAAAAACCCTGGAGATCTCCAGATTTCATGCGCTTAATGCAGATCCGAAAGCAAACCAGATCTAAAACAAATACGCAAATTCAAGTCCAAATACTTCAAAACAGAGACAGATCTGATAAATGCGCAGGATCTACTTACCGAAGAAGATTCTTGGCAGCATCTCCAATGAGGCAAATGAGGTGCTATGAATCGGTGAATGCGACATAGGAAGATTAAAGGGTTTTGGAGGAACAAGTAGGGTTTTGGGGGAACGATTAGGGTTTTGGGGAAGTCTCAATAAAAGAAAAACGAAGAAGAGAGAAGTCTATTCGCTGCAGATGTAAGTAAGTTTAGAAGACATAAAAACATTACGCGAGTCGTATATTGTGGCGGAAAATCCTATCGGCTGCTGTACTGTATATACGTTTATAGTGGCGGAATATACATCCGCTGTTGTACTGTATATACTATATTCGTTGTATTGTATATATATTTACAGTTGCGGAATATACTATCCGCTGCTGTACAGTATAATACTCTCCCATTTATAGTGGAGGAAAATACATTCCGCTGCTATAATGTATATGTGTATATAGTAGCGAAAATAGTATTCGCTGCTGTAAATACGAAACTTATGTAAAACTCAGACATATATAGCGACGGATAATATTATTCGCCGCTATAACCCTTAAGGGCCCGTTTGGCAATTAACTAATACAGTGTAGTTGAGTATACAGACACACCATATGGTAAAAACGCAGTACCTGAAAAAAGATAAGAGTGACGTACGACCTTTATCCAAAGTACCTATCATCGTTTGGGAAGTCTAGTAAAGTGAAGAAAATATGACTTTACCCTATTTGGATCCGGTCCAAAGGTAATTTTCATTGGCCTAAGTTGTTCAATCGTACGGCAAAGTCCTACGAATGAATGAGTGCCCACATAGCAGCACGTGTCCACGACTTCGGTCCAGATCTTTTGTAGCTGGGGCCATTGCAGCGATCGTTGAAACAAGTGTGGAGGGATACCCCACAAACACTTGGCCCTAGACACATAACTGGGAAGCGACAAAGGAAGTCGTTTCTTCCATCCAAAAAAAGGAGTAAAAACTGGTGGAGGACTAGACCAGACGCAGCAACCGCTCTTCAATTGCAAAGCGCCCCAATACACATCGGATTGTCCTCTCTGTTCCTTCCGGCAATGACTCTACCCTGTTTTTTTAAAAGCCCTTCTGCATCGTCTCTCCGGCTTACATCGCCCCTTGGATTGTCGGTGAAAGGTGTTCCTCGTATGTCACTTCAATGACACAATCACCTGGGTTTGCACTTTGCACTAGCTCATCTCCTGTGTGCGTTATTCTTTGTTTCGTGCAATTGGATGTGAACGAGTAACGAGAATACTTCCAAACAAGTATATTTCTCCATAATGTTTGAAACTCGCTCATAGCAATGCTAGGGAAAGATGAAGTCCAAAGTTGCCATATTTGTTGCATCGAATGCTGTATTGGAGTATTTATCCAACATGCATATAGTGAAATCAAAGATTGGGATTGAACAAGAGCATGATGCATGCCTGCCACACAGACAACCCATTGCAACAAGAAATTCAATGCTAACTTCATTCATGTGCAATGTACTGCACCAACAATTTGGCTTGCCACTGTTTGTTAAAAACCACTAGCGAACACAACCAATTTCAAATTGTATAAGAACATGGGCATAGCAGTATTAAACCTTGTAGACACTTGTTGAATTATTGAAGATTATTACAATGTGGAGTATCAAGCTTGCCTGTCAACCACAGACAATTCATTCTAGAAATAAATGTGCCCTGTGTTTCTTCAATCATTCGCGGCGTACTGCCAGTTGCATGGCTTGTCACTGATGAAGGGTAGGGAAAGAGCCTATGCTGGCAAGAGTAGAGGATTCTGACTCTTCTTGGAAGAAAGAGACGATGTGATGGAGAGATGGTTGGGCGAAGTTATGATTTATTGGACGGTTTGATGGAGAGATTTTATGGTGAGGTAATGATCCAACAACCCTGGGTGGAAGACCTTGAGATCTCTCTAGCAGATTCAACGGGGTATGCACTATGCAGTGGAGAGATTTGAAATCTTATCACGTCGAGTTGATGGGCTGCGAGCGAATCTGTCCGGGCAATCGATTCTTATCCTGACGTCGTTGACGGAGTTCCTCTCCCCTCGCTGCTTTTTGACTTCAGAGACAGATGGCAATGAAGAAGGTCGTGGAAGAGGGGAAAGTGGCAGTATGGGATGTCATCAAGTAAAGTCTAATAGTCAAGACAGCTGTAAAGTTTATCGTAGGCCACAAGCAACCAAACGAATGGAGTCAAACGGAGTCAAGTGAAATTATCGACTGTTGGAGGGGCACTTTACTTGACATGACTTTACATGTAAAATTACCAAACAGGCCCTAAAATACATAGTATCATATTAGCTGTAGCAACGGACAGATCCACCACCACTAAAAACCGCCACTAATTGTCCCTTTCCTAATAGTGAAAGCCTAAAAAAAAAAAGAACACACCCACATCAAACACTAGAATTGAATTGAATAATATGGTATGAACTAGTCCCATATTTTGAGGGGTCATGTACTTGTAAATTATACAAAGGAAGAGGAAGATGGTAGTTCTTTTTTTATTCACCTGGAGTGCCTGCGAACCTTCTTTTCCTTTTGCTGTTACTGCTGCCATTCTATACACATGAGAATGCCTGCGGGGGGACTATAGAGGAGGCATTGTTGCCTTGAATGGAGACAAACATTGAAAGATATTATCTGGATTGAATTGGGTCTTTAGTTTATACCAAGATCTTCAATAGCCCAAGAACAACATCTCTCTCTGGACTTCAATTGAGATGAAAGGGTGCAAGTAGCTTTGGAGATGAGTGTCCTGCAGATTCTTTTATTTGATAAAAGAACAAGAAGTGCGGGGGGGCGGGGGGCGCACTTAAACCAAAAGGGACAGATATGATAAAAGGAATAAACATGCAGATTAATGTACTTCCACTACATAACCTTTCACATAAACATTAGTGAAGAGTTCAGAAGGATCAGGCATAGGGCTCTCTTGGGAAAAACAAGAAGTAAAACAACAATGTAAGAATGAGAGTTGCAAAACAACCAAAGCATAGAAACATACCAGTATAAACAATACTCTAAAGACACAGGAATGGAGATGTAAATGTGGGGATTCCAATAAAATTTTAAATATCTGATTTGATGGTCACCTTGGCTTGAGCAATGGCTTCATCTACTTGTTTTCTGACCTCTTTCTCAATATCCTCCATAAATGCATAGTTTGGTTATCCCCTAATTGGTTATAGAATTTCAAGCTTCAGATACATGCAGTTTCCTTAAGTTCGAGCTAGCTGGCTTTAAGATCAAAGTCATCACATGATAGAAGCAATCAAAACCTAATCTGTTTCTTGAGCCCTAGTTAAAGAATTTCGACCAATGAAAAACATGTGGCACTAATGAGCAATACCTTGAGATCAGATGCGGCGGCCAGGTCATGAGCTAATATCAACTTTCTTATTCTTTCAATTGGATCATGCTCCTGCAAATATTGGGGAATAAAAATAGTTCTATACTATATAAAGAAAGGACAAACAGCACGCAGATAGTTCAATATAAGCTGAAACGGAACAGAAAAATTAAAAAAGGATTGTGTCTCACTTAGCTGAGAAACTTGTAACATGTGCAATAGAATTAAATTGCATGTGCAATAGAATCAGGACTAAAAGAGTCTGTTTGCATGTGCAATAGAATTAAATCTGCAAACAAACTACTTGGGCATATTTAGTGGATGACCATGATATGTATCCATCTTGGGCATATTTAGTTTGCACATTCAAGCCTATGGAACACTGCCCTTGCCCATAATCTGAGAGTGTGAGGTTTTTGAAACAATAAAACTCTAATCTGTTCCAATAGATGGTCATAGAAAAAACAAGGCTGACTAAAAAAGAAAGGAAAATAAAAGAGAATGACAGTTGTGGGCAATCACTAGACTTGTGCTCACATTACTATGTGCAAGTTGGAGGTTGGCAGCCCCTTGAGGGATGTCAGGCCTAATTCTTGGCACTTAGTGATCTTTAGTGCTATTTGATTTCTGTTGATTCACTCAAGTTTCACATTAGCAAGAGGGTATTGTGATTTTATTTTAACATTTGCATATAAAGAATTAAGAAGCAAATCATTGTCCCTTACCCACCAATTTATTTTCTTTTCTCCACTTCTCATTTCTATGACCTCATGAGCATGTATGTTACCAATGTTATTAAAAAAAAAAAAATGTATGCTACCAAGCACCCAACTAAAGCACTCCACCTATTTTTTTTCCTTCTCTAAAGGTTCTGAGGGTTTTTTTTTTTTAAGATGTGGGCATGCTTGGGGTCTTTGACTCAACAGGACTATTCCCCTAGGTGGCACCCACTAAACCCATGCAAGCGCACACTGGACAAATTTGGGGCGGTTTCGAACACAAGGTGTGGTCTCCAAAGGTTCTGAGTTTTACAGAGAAGATTCAATTAAACTAAATAGCACAACCATTTTGTGTTTGGTTTCCAAATCAGCAAACATGAATAAATCAATTAAAAAAAATAGCACGACCATTTTTATATTTAAACACAAATCAACGAGATTCTATGGGAGAAAAATGGTAAAAGAAAGGATCAACATAAATCCCATGTATTAAGTATATCAAAAACATTGCAAAAGGGTAGGAAGTAGTGCCACAGTCAATAGATGATAAGATATTACTTGTTTGAGGCACAAAGAGAAAAAAGGTACATTTCTATAGAACTTTTTTTTTATACAACATACTTAAAATGAAACAATTGTTTCAGGAGGAAGAGTTAACTTTTATAGCATGATGTTCCCAATAGCGTGTTATTCCTGCAAAGATCATAACATGACATATCAGAAGCATGAAGAGAAGGCACTGACCTCACAACTTGCACAGATCACTTTTAGGCTTTTCTAACAAAAGTAGGAATACAATCAACATATTATTTATATTGCTCGTCCTTCGAGAGATAGTCGACTACAATAGACACAGTGTCTGCATCAGGCAGCATCTCTCTCAGCCATTATATGGAGAATTTCCACTGCCTTTTGTATCTCATTAATCTTAACAAAACCACGAAGAACTGCATTGAACGTGTAAGTGTTCGGTAGGCAACCATTTTCCTCCATTTGACAAAATAGCTCATTAGCCTTCTCCATCAAACCTTCTCTGCTGAAGGCATTGATCATTATCGTATATGTAATCACATCCGGCATCAAACCATTGTCAGAGATGCCATCAAATAGCTTTTTTGCCATTTCAATTTTCCCATCTTTGCATAAACCATCAATGAGGATACTATAAGTTTTGATACATGGTTGGAAATTAGAGTTAACCATAGCTTGAAATACATTTATTGCCTCTGCAATGTAATTTCTTTTGCAAAGTCCATCCAACAATGTAGTGTATGTAATTCGGTCAGGCCTTGGGCCAGAAGCTTTCATCTCATTTACGAGAGTTAGAGCTGCTTGAACACTGCCTGCACCAAGCAAACCGCCCAAAAGAGTGTTGTACGTAATAATATTAGGTACCAATCCCTTATGACGCATCTCTTGGAAGAGCTTTATGGCTTCGTTTATTCTCTGCTTTTACAAAACCCATTAATCAAGATACTGTAGGTTTCCACACTTTGCTCGATGCCATCAGCCTCCATAGACTGAAAGACTTTCACTGCATCATCCATTTTCCCTTGCAAACAATAACCATCCATCAATGTATTATAGGGAATTGAGTTAAGCTTCTCGCCTCTTTGAATCATTAGGTCAAATAATTCGTGTGCTTTTCCCACCATTTCCTCTTTACAAAGAGCATCCATTATTATTGTGATGAATGTAACGGCATTTGGGGATATACCACTACTAATCATTTCATTTAATAATCTTGTGCTTTCTCCCCACTGACCCATATTGCTGAATCCCTGAATTAAAGAGCTATAAGTGACAACATCTGGTGAAATACTATTACCATTCATTTCTGAAAAGAGTGCTAGGGCCTCATCCAAAAACCCTTCTCTGCACAGACCATCAATGATAGTGTTGTACGCACAAGTATCAGGCCTACATTTTCCCCTCTCCATCTTCCTAAACAAATGGAGAGCAGCACTCACATTTCCATTCTTGCAAAGCCCATTGAGGATGGTGATATATACAAAAATGTCCGGTCTACATGTTCCGTTCCCCATCTCCATCGCCTTGAGCATCTCAAGAGCAGCATCCACCTTCCCACTCTTGCAGAGCCCATCTATGATAGTACCGTAGTAACCGCATTAGGTTTGATGCCCCGTTTAACGAAATCTCCTAAAATGGAGAACCCCAGATCGACCCTCTTCAATTCGCAGTAACAGTTGAGCAGAATGTTCAGAGTAACTAGGTTGGGGCAATCCCAGTGGACTTCATCCTCACATAGAGAGCTACAGCAGTGGAATGATGTTTGATTTTGGTAAGAGCCCCCAAAAGATGATTGAAAACATTAATTGGGGGCAAGGGTTCCATGAGAACCATACGATCGAACCAACCCAATGCATCATGAAGCTTCAAATTCTCTGATTTAGACTGATCTTTCACAAAATTTAAGAACTGGGTTCGGCTCGATGCGTCGTCAGGATTCAATACCTTTGCAGTACTAGAATAAGAAGAATTCATAGAAATTGGAAATGGGTATGAAAAGGAAGTGGTAATACCAGTAGCACCCTTTTTCACTGCAGCAGCGATGGCCGTTCTCGAGCGAGAAATGGAAGAAATCGAAGCGGCCACTACAGTCATTTCTTCCTCTTTTGCAAACGACGATGGGGAAGCTTGTAAAGAGCCTGCCTCTCCAATATGGCTCTGTAGGCGTAGGCGTCCTGTCGTGTCTGTGCAGGGGTTTGGTTCGGTTTTGCGGAGACGACGCAGAGAGGAGGAAAATTCCAAGGGGTTTTTGATTTCAATGGGAAATTCTATACGCACTCACACATTGTGCTGAATACACCGCTATCCTTCTATTCGGCACAATGTGTAGGTGTGTATAGAATTTTCCATTGGAGCTGCTATTGGCACATAAAATTTTTCTTTTCAAACATAAGAAATTTATTATTTTTTTATTATATTTTTACCCCTTCATGAAATGATCAAAATATCTATTATCCAATAAAAACTCAAAATTCATTCTCTTTTCACACACAACGTCATCTTCTTCTTCTCTCACCCATCTTACTCTCCACTTCCTCCATCTATCTTGGGCAACTCATTTTCACTCGCATTCCTCTATTTTATTCTCCTAGACAACTCATCTTCACTCACATGCCTCTATTTTTTAATTTTTTTGTCGCCTGGAACAAGTTTGCAGGTTCCCGAAAATGTACGGTCTTTCAGGGCCGAACAGATGGCATATGTTCGGATATATAGTTTCGAACATAATGCATCTGTTCGACCTACAGTTCCGAAACATATGTCATCTGTTCAGACCTTTAAGACCGAACAATGATATTTGACCTAAGTGTCCGAACACTATACTTTTATTCGGACACTCAGGTCCGAACACTTACAATATGTTCAGTCATTTAGAGACCAAACAGAGTCGCGATTTCTGGGTTAAAAACCTTTGCGATGATGGATAAAATGCAACCCAAATATTTGAAAAAACACTAATATTGTTTATAAAAACTTACATTGAATGAGAATCCATCCCCATAACAAGTTTTCATGGAAAAAAAAAAGGTAAAGAGGAGATATGGAAGAAAAATATGATTTGTGTGTAGGAAGAAATGGGGAAATGAAGGGATGAGTAGTTTAGGAAATTTTAGTGTGTGTGAAAAGAACTAATATAATTTTTAAATTATAGAAATGTATTTAGAGAGAATTTGTGTGGAAAAAGTAAAAATCTGTGTGCCAGTAGCAGCTGCCTTTCCCATTTCAATGTCACCGTGGCTGATATTTATTTTTTATTTTTGCCCTTTCTTAATATTTATCATTTTCAGCATCATACACTTTCTTCGAATACATACAAATTAATGACATTATGTGAAAATAAATATACAACGGACCAATGTGGCTATTAAATATTAGTTCCCTCTGCATTCAGATGTTCCAATTTCATGATTAAAATTCAAGTAATGTCACAGAATCTCTCACTCTGGTCAATATTTTATAAATGTTTTTTTTTTGCTCCAAATACCATGATTTCATTGAAACAATATATGTCAAGGAAAAATATAAATCCCATGATGTCATGGCTTTTATGTAATATTTTAGAAAAAAAAAATTTCAAATGATAAAACTTGAGAACTTGTGATCAAATATATATTTACTTTTAAAAAAATGTCAATTTCAAAATCCCTGTTCATTTTTAGTTTTATGCAACCCTCAAGTCCTATGGCCCCCAAAAATTTAAATCCACCCGTTCAATTTTTTCATGGACTCATTAAATCCCAAACGGGTTAGTTTCATGTCTTAAAATTGATAGAATTTAAGACACAAGACTTTTTATATGTAATCCAAACCGTTCAACGCTAAAGTTTGGCTGAATTCTGCACATTTATGATGATCAGAGATATTAATGGACTTTCAAATATTTGGTTACACCAAAGAACTAGACCTAAAACACTCCAATAAAAACCTTTTTTTAACCCCAAGTGTTAATTGGGTTTACGCACAGTCAGGTCCATTTCAAATTTTCTATGCACAATATTCAAAGTATCATTAATATAAATTTAATATAACATGCACAAAAACCATGTGCGCAACAGATAGCAGAAGCCTTCATCTGTAACCTCCTTATTACATATTCAACATTTCGCCCATGAATGGTTTTTTTTTTTTTTTTTCTTTCTTTTATATGAAATTTGAGTTAGTTTGGGTTCACTATCGACCCGTCCTGAACCCAACCTGTGTACATCACTACTCATGATAATAAAGATTTCATAACTCATAAGATCAAATGGAGATGATTTTCTTGTGAACTCTTGAACCACAAACTTCATTTTCTAATATTCTCAATGTAGAAGCGAAAATAGAGCGAAGAGAATGAATTAAATAGCACCCAACTCAATGTACAAGGAGTCTTTTTTTATCTGCACCAACATAACATTTCAGCATTTCCAGCCATATCAAACCAGAAAATAAATGTTACTACAACTAATATGATGCATGGAGAACCTGCAACACCCAACTTTGCCATTTTACGTTGAATTTCGGTTTTATCATTATTTCTGTTTATCAACCGTCCATTTCATGGCCATCAATTGGAAGTTAGAATTGTCCACTATGTGATAATTTTCTGATATGGTCATTGATGTCAGGTCTCACCAAGCCTATTTGCATATTAGCAGTGTAGTGGTACAATATGAAAACCCAGGCAAACTGTAGAACTTGGCATGGGGAGGGAAAAGAAGCTCGTTTTGATATAGGAAGGATATTTTCATTGAAATATTTAAGGTTCCAGTCTTCAACAAATACAGGCGCATTACACCATAAAAGCTTCCTACTTATGAGAGGTTTTTTTCTGCCTTTGCCCAAAACTTTGACTCCAAGTAGATGCATTATTGCTACAAATGACTAGAAAAGAAAATTTGTCAGCTGAGATTTCAGGACACCCAAAAGAAACCCAAAGGAAAATACAAATGAACCATGTAAAAGCATTTGGTCTCCTGTGATTTTTCAATTATATCGTTAGTCACTCACACCATAACCCGCCACTAGTTAGTCAGGGTCATTAGGGGAATTACTGGCTGCCAAAGACCAAGTTACCGTTCTTTTCAATTCTCTTTCTGTTTTTTAACAAAAAGTCTATTTGGACAAATTTTTTTGTCAGAATTTTGGACAACCCCTATGATATCCCTTAAATATCATTCTGATCAAAAAGTTTGTCCAAGTAGCACTACTCGTTTTTTAATGTGCAAAAGACTCTGAGGAAGCCAGATTATAACGGCTAGCGCTCCCAAACGTACATCTGTTGGCTCCGCCTAGGCGTGAGTAACATGGAAAGGATGCTTCTCTCTCTCTTGTCTCCTTTTATATGCTTCAATACATGCTTCAATTACACAGGTGTCATGAACTGCTGGACCTTTGGGATTTAGTTTAATCAACTACCATTAAGCCCTCCCTTTAAAGGAAATAAGAACTATTTCTAAAGAAACAAGCAATTGGAGGTGCTAATGGACCAGGTCGGTTTGGGCTAAAGTTTATGCAAGCCCATGCCATTTTTGTTGCTCGCTAATGATTAGACATGAATAGAGTCCAAGTAAACAAAAGTCAGGCCTCTCAATATGTTGGGTGCAGGGCAGCGCCTGAGGTATAGAAAGGCTCAGGCCCAGCCTGTTTAAGTACTTTTGGGCCATCAATATAATTAACAACGGCTTTTTACTCGAGTGGTAAGGAGTGACAGTTCTCACCTAGTTGTCCAGAGTTTGAACCCTAGATATGCCACATTTCCCTAGTGCGGGCTTCCTTTCCCAAGTGTATGGGCTTCCTTTACCGAGTGTGCGGGCTCCTTGGTTGGGTTACCAATAAAAAATTAGGCATACAACCCAAATTGAGATCAAAGGGGATGTGATACAAGAAAGCCCACACACGTGGAAAGTGTGGCATAACGTAGGAATTGATCCCTAGGTAGTCGGGTGACATGCAGAGCTACTAACTTAGGAAGAAGGTCTAGTGAGGGGGCCCACCTATTGACCATTGGTGAGCCTATGTTCCTCGATGCTTAACCAAGCCTTGGACTTACCACCATGGACTGGACCTCATTAGCGTGCATTTGGCCGTTCCTTTAAAAAAAAAAAAAAATGGTGAAGAGAACTTGCATCAATCAGGTAGTCTGTAAATATTCTTAAAATTAAACCTTTGAGGGCCCAATCATTTCATAGGTATCATTGCCAAGGGCAAGGGTTTGTTTGATGCAAGAATTTGGAGAATTTCAAATGTCGTCAAATTATTACTATTAGTATTCTTTAAGATTTTCAATCTCTAAAATCATTTGAAATCTATAATTTGGAGCATTTTAAAAGCTATTTAGGCATTTTGTTATGGCTATTTTTTAATCTCTACTAAATGGAGAGCTTAGAAAATTAAGAAAACTAGGGTCAAACAAGCATTTACAATTTTCAAACATAATGAATTTGAGTAGGAAATTTCTCTTGGAAAGGAACCCAGCACTGACTTTCTATCAAAAGTAAAAGGTTAAATGTGAAGATCTAAATAGGGTCAACAAACGAACAATCTCTATTTAAATGGGAAATGCTTATCCACCCAGCAAGATTGAAACAGTCCAAAAATAGTTACAAGTGGAGAATACATGGACAAATTAGAGCCTATTTGTTTCATGTAATTGAATTCCTAAGAATTTTATGACTTCATGATTTTTTAAGCTGTTAAAAAATGAAGAATTAATGGTGAATATCAAGAAATGACTATTAAATAGTAATTGAACCAAAGGAAGATGGAAAATGAGTGCCCAATCGACCATTGCAATTCAAGTCATAAGAAAGTCAAGGTCTCATCTTCATCCCCACCTAATATACTTCACCAAGTACCTCATGTCCTTCACCCTCCACCTTCGTAATAATCCTTCGATGGAGCTCATTTGACTTAAAACTCTGATGTATTCTATGCAGATAAACATGTCATAATACTAACTTCTACTATGTAATAATGTACTTGGATTTGACTTACTACACCAAAAATGGCAATTAGGAACGGCCTTGAACCGTTTCTAACGTGCATTGAAACGGTTTGAAACCGTTTCAAAAAATGGTATTCCTAAAATATTGAAACAGACTGTATCCGTTCCAAAATAATAAATTTGGAATGGATAAAACCCATTCTAACGTTTGGATTTCGGAACATTTCTGAACCGTTTCAATTATGTTCTACGACCGTTCCTGTTATTTATCTTGGAATAGTTCTAAAAACCGTTCCAAAAGCATTGTCAAACCGTTCCTATTCCAGAACCATTTAGAACCGTTCCAAATTTAGTGAGAACAGTTTATAACCGTTTCTACTGAGTAAAAAAATATTTTAAAAAAACTGTAATTGCAAATTTTTAATATGCCACGAAAACAAATGTATTTTAAAAAAAGTTCATAAACTGTAGCATTCACACCTATACACATTCATAGAAAACAATCACCAAATGGTTCACAAAATTTAAAATTGAAATCAATAGACTATACTGAACTCAAATATTAAATTTATAATATTTGAATATCCATACATCACACATCCATCTCATATAGCCTTCTAACTACTTTCATCCACTTCATTTCTAAAATAATAATAATAATAATAATAACAACCAAAGAGTCCATCCCATCACATTTGTTGTGGCTTTAACTTCCTCCAATGTTGTTTACTACTAGCTAAGTCCAATTGTTATGGTGGAAAAGGCCCTCCAATTAACTTGCAGCATTCTTTGTAACGAACTGCTTTTCTTGTATTAGTATATTCTTTTGAGCATCCTCCTGAAAAAAAAAAAAAAAAAGAATTCAAAAAAATGGAGGGTTAATAATGAAATTAATTTTAGTAGCCCTAAGAATCACATAGCTATATGACTTGGAAATTAATTTTAGAAACATATAACAAATGACATGTCAATTGGATTAATTAGTAAATATCATGAAGAATAACGAACATATCCAGCTCACCACATATATAAGAAGTGTCTGCACCATCACCTTCGTCTAGTTCTGCTAGAAGACCTTTCTCTGGATCAACATTTGCAACCTGGTGACAACAATAAACAGTCACATATGTAACAGCTTTTGAATAAATGCCATGTTAAATTCCAAAATTCTAAGCTGTCATTGGGTGATCAAATATACTAGCTCAAGATTGCATTTGAAATATCCAACACAAGAACCATTCAAAATTATTGATTGCTAATAAAAAAAAAAAAAAAAACCCACTACACTAAATTAATATATGCATTTGTAAAATTTGTACCACTTGGCAGTAAAATCACGCTATAAACCAAAGGCCATAAACCCATGATGTACCACAGCTCAACGAGCACTTCATTAATTCGGAAGCCATCATCTCCTTTCAAATTTAGTAGCTTTTTCAAAAAATACATGTCCCTAATATGGGAGGTTTACACATCAATAAGAAAGATTTCACACAATCAGAAACTCAATTTGAGATATCTTCACAACTATAAGAAAACAGTATAACAACAAAGTAGAGAAACTTTTGCATAATCTAGAGTATTGTGATAAGTCAGACCACTCTACCAAACCACAAACCAGAGACAACCTAAATCATTGTGGGAAAAAACTAGAGAGAGATTATCAGCATCTGGTCGGGTGTGAGCATGAAATCATAGTAGATGCGAGCACCCCAAAGTGTAAATAGAAGAATCGACGTCCCCTAGTTGCGAAAACCCCCGCCATTTCCATCACTGCCAACTTTGGTATTCTCCACAGATAATCCCTCATCTTGAGCTGGGTCTTTTGGTTTCTCTGTTTCCAGGTTGAGCTGTGAAAAATTTGGAGAAAAACCCTTCTATAAGATTGGGTAATTAGATTATTGGCAGATAAATTCTCCTTTGGTGCCCGAACTCCTATTTGAGCAATGGTAAGATACCGCCCCTGTCATGACTCATGCCTAGAGAAGGGAAAAATAAATAAAATGATGGCTACATGACTTTATGGAAAAACATATTTAAATGGAAATGATATTTTTGAAAAATGCGTAAGCTCAAGCCCAACTCTTAATCCAGTTTCAGTCAGAATGAAGAAACAATCTGGCTCGACACTAGACCATCGCCATAAAAACAAATTACCCATAGACTTGTGATTTCCAACAAATGTATAGAAAAAACAGACAATAAATTAAAACAACAGTTAGAACCACCACTAAAATAAAATTAAAAAAAGTGTTCTCATGTGAAATTGATGATCATTCACTGCTATCAATTTTGGCAGTGGAGAAAAAAAAACCACATTAGGGAGCACTTTGCTTTTCTACTTCCACTTAAATTGAATCAAAGCAGATTGACACTCCTAATTTGGGGTGAAAAATTCAAAAAATAGTATCGTGCTCAATATGGAATCAAGCTAATCATATCCCAATGAATACTGAATCCAAGCCAACACATACCCAAGAGGATTGAGACAATTGAGGGTCAACATACTGACGAGGCAGCATGATATATATACTTTCCATTCAAAGTTGATAAAATCTCTTGAGTTTGTAAGGTGTGTATGTGCCAGCCATAGAGTTTCTGTAAATATGTAATCTAAAGATTCTACCCATTTGTAATATAATATTATATATACGAACATAAGAAACCACCATAATCAATATGGTGGAACACTTCAAATCAATTCTTTTTATCATATGGTATCAGAGCTTTGATAGACTCACGTCTATTTTTCTGATCAAATGGCCTCTGTCTCCACCAATGCTTCTTCTTCAACCATCGTCCAAACACTAAACATTCAACACCTTATTTCAGTAAAGCTTGACCGCCAAAATTATCTCCTATGGCGCACTCAATTCATACCTTTGTTAAAAGCATATGAACTTGAAGGATATGTTGATGGGTCACTGCCTTGTCCCCCTCGTATTCTCACCTATGACAAAACCAATGATAAGTTAAATCCGGCATACACTGCATGGCAAAAGCAAGATCAAATACTCCTAGGGTGGCTTCTTTCTTCCCTATCGGAGACATCTCTAGCACAAGTTGTTGGTCTCTCTACATCACGAGACGTTTGGCTGGCTCTTGAGAACTAGTACGCATCACGATCTCGTGCCCGGCTTATGCAGATCCGCCGTGACCTTCAAACTATGCGCAAAGGAAACCTGTCGATGGATGATTACCTCCAGCGCGCTAAGCAACTCTCTGACACTCTTGCAGCATCAGGACATCCAATGGCCGAGACAGATCTTCAACAAGTGATCTTAAATGGGCCTGACACATCATATGATGCTATTGTTACTTCTTTAACCACTACCCTTGTTGATACTACAATGAAAGATTTTCAAGCTCATTTGCTTGCGTTTGAGTCACGCCTACAATCTCAAAATCAGGTAGACCTACAATCTCAAAATCAGGTAGACCAGCTGACACCCTCGGTGAATATTGCTACAAAAACATCTCAAGGACATAGTCGTGGCTTCTCTCCTTCATCATCAAACCGTGGCAGAAGTTCCACTAATCGTGGTAGAGGCACAGGGCGCACAACTCCTTGCTCTGGACCACGATCAAATGTTGGACCTTGTCAATTGTGCGGTCGGAAGAACCACACAGCTGGGTCATGTTGTTATAGATTTGATCGGCAATACAATCCTGATGGTCAATACCCACACTCTAATGCTTTTGTGGCTACCTCTTCACAATTTACTGATCAAAATTGGTATCCAGATAGCGGTGCCACCAATCATGTGACATCTGATTTGAGCAATCTCAGCATTATATCTGAATACCACGGGCCTGATCAACTTCGAGTTGGTAATGGTGCTAGCCTCTCAATATCTCATGTTGGTATGTCTTCCTTTTCTGTTGGTTTCCGCACATTTAAACTTGAAGACATTTTCCACATTCCAAATATATCAAAGAACCTTTTATCAGTTTCAAAATTCACCCATGACAATGATGTGATTTTTGATTTTCACCCTGATTTCTTTCTTGTTAAGGACCGTCGCACAGGGAAAGTAGTTCTACAAGGGCCGAATAAACAAGGGCTCTATTGTTTAAATAAAAGCTCTCATGTCAACCTTTCATCTCCTTCCGCCTACATAGGGGAGCGTGCGTCTATGAATCTTTGGCATCAACGTCTTGGCCATCCCATGATGCGTACTCTTAAAGAAGTTGTTGCGGCTCATTCCCTTCCAATCCATAATAAGAAGCTTGCTTTCTGTCGTTCTTGTCATATGAATAAGAGTCATCGCCTACTTTTTTCTTATAGTTCTACTAGCTACAATTTCCCATTAGATCTTATTGTATCAGACATATGGGGCCCTGCTCCAGTGCTTTCTAATAATGGTTTCAAATATTATATCATTTTCATGGATGCTTTTAGCCGCTACACCTGGCTTTTCCCGATTGCCAAAAAGTCTGATGCTTTGCCTACTTTTATTTCTTTCAAAAATAAAATTGAGCGACTTCTTGATTGCAAGATAAAAACTTTTCAATTTGATAATGGCGGTGGATACATCAAATTTAAAACATTTTTAGACTCCCAGCACATCTCACATCGTTTCTCATGTCCTCACACGCCGCAACAGAATGGTTTGGCTGAACGGCGTCATCGAGATATTGTTGATACTGGCCTCACATTAATGACCTGTGCTTCTGTTCCATCATCTTATTGGGATGACGCCTTCCAAACTGCATGTTATCTGGTGAATCGACTACCTACCCCTACCCTTGATCATAAATCTCCTATTGAAATCCTTTTTCATACACCCCCAGATTATACCCATCTACGTGTTTTTGGGAGCGAATGTTACCCCTATCTCCGTCCATTTAATAATAATAGACTTTTACCAAGGTCTCTTCCTTGTGTTTGTCTTGGTTACAGTCCATCTCACAAAGGTTACATGTGTCTTCATCTTCCAACCAATCGCCTCTACATTTCTCGCCATGTCATTTTTAATGAAGGCTCCTTCCCATTTGCAGAAAATTCTACCCATTCTCCACTGCCTGTGCAACAATTTGTGTCTTGGGTTCATAGTCCACCTCCTACTTTATTTTCTCCGTGCCCATCTTATCACAACAACACTCCACATTTCCATACTCCACTACCCATAGCTGATGTGCCCAATCCCATTCCGCCATGCCAGCTACCAAACCCAGGCACTCCAAACCCAACTGCACCAGACTCAAGTACTCGGCCCCACCCGGTTGCTCTCAATCAGAATGCTAGTGATAATGTTCCATATGGCATTGACTCAACAATCACTAAAGATGGGCTTGCTTCAAGTATTACACATGTTGATAATCATGCACATGGTGCTTCATCAAACCATACACATGGTGAGGATGCTAATGATCACACTACAAGAAAAATGACAATTAGCGGCGGTTTATAGTGACGGTTTATTTATCCGTCAGTACAAATAAATATTACTATCCATCCAGCGGCGGAAATTGTATTATGCTCCTATAAACATACTTATAGCAGCTTAAAATGTATTCTGCCACTATAAACACTTAATTAAACGTACCTATAGCAACAGAAAATGTATTCTGTCACTATAAACACTTAATTAAACATACTTACAGCAACAGAAAATGTATTCTGTCACTATAAACACTTTAGTTAAATGCACTTATAGCAGCAG
The DNA here is from genome assembly GCA_003546025.1 of Camphora micrantha. Classification (NCBI taxonomy): domain Eukaryota; kingdom Viridiplantae; phylum Streptophyta; class Magnoliopsida; order Laurales; family Lauraceae; genus Camphora; species Camphora micrantha. Next base: position 21,301,930 of record QPKB01000011.1, read on the forward strand.
AAAACGTATTCTGCCACTATAAACACATATAAATACTTGATTAATTCGGCCTATAGCAGCGAAAAATGTATTCTGCCACTATAAAACATATAACCCTTATAGCGTATAGCAACGGAAAATGTATTCTGCCACTATAAACACAATGTCCATACAGCAGCAGGAAATATTCTGCCACTATAGAATTAAAGACTGTACTGCTAAAACGTATATCTATTCCTAAAACGTATATCTATTCCGTATATACGTTTTAGCAGCGTATACTCCCATCCGCTGCTATACGCCCCCACTTACACGTATAAAAAGTGTATAAGAAGTAAAGACTGTACAGCAGCAGAAAATGTATTTTGCTGTTATACGTTTTAGCAGCGTATACTCCCATTCGCTGCTATACGCCCCACTCCCCGCGTCAGATCCCCGCTCCCAAGCGTTTAAACCCACTCCATCCCCAACACCCTACTCGAGGGTTTTTCGTCAAAACCAGTCCATCCCCACTCCCCATAGCAGCGCTGCCATGCTCCCATGCGTTTAACCCACTCCATCCCCAAAACCCTACTCGAGGGTTTTTCGTCAAAACCAGTCCATCCCTACTCCCCCATAGCAGCGCTGCCATGTTAGCGTCAATCCAAAACATTTTTAGTCTTCCCCAAAAACCTATTCTCTGAGATCCCTCTTCCCCAAAACCCTAATCTACACGGAGAAGAAGCAGCCATCGACATCAGCTTCAGACCTGATCGAGGTTTGGAGCTTCCAGCAACTTCGAGGTATCAGATCTGATCGACATCGGAGAAGAAGAAGAAGGAGGAGGTAAGACCTACTTCCTTGCATTTTTCGATCTTTGATCTGCACAATACATGCTTTTGTTTCTTCTCACAAATCGCTTGTGATATCTGTTTGGATTTTGCATGGATCTTCGATCTACACAATACATTCCAGATGCAGAGATCTGTTTGGATTTTGCGTGGATCTCGATTTCGAGATCTTAAACGCTAAAGATGATTGGTAGTATTTTGATTAATCAGCTTTGTTCAAGTCTGAGAATCAGATCTAACAGCTTTCTACACTCATTTAGCTTTAGATTTAGATTAGATTAGTAGATCTATCAGTTTTTAGTGACTATAGCCAAGATCCACACACGATAGGATTCACAGATCTGTTAGTTTTGCTGCAAAGTGTGATTTGAATTTTTTTTTTCGTTTTGGAAGCAGATCTTGTCATTGTAAGGAAGTATCATGGTTGTGTTTGCCCCTTAAACTTGATTTTGGTCACTCGTTGCATTGCATTTCAATATGCCCCCATCTATAGGCCAGACCCAATCAATTCAAAAGCTAGTGCCTGGCCTTTGAATGATGCCAGGTTTAATGATCTTGAAGATGGTAGTTGGATTTGAGTCTGCCATTTTTTGCTAGGGTATCTTTGTATTGCCTAATCCTTGCTAGCTGTATGATTTATAAATTATTCTTTTTTTTATTGTCAAATAGGATGCTATTTGAATTGTGGAATGGATTTTATTGAAATTGAACAAATCTGTGGATTGTACTTTTGAATTTAGATAGTTCTATTTTCACAACAGTGGATATGTAATGGCTGAAGGTGCCTCCTGCCTCTGGTAGGTTCTTTTCCTTTGGATATGTAATGGAATGTATGTAATGGATATCCACTATTTTCACAACAGTGGATATGTAATGGAATGGATTTTATTGAAATTGAACAAATCTGTGGATTGTACTTTTGAATTTAGATAGTTCTATTTTCACAATAGTGGATATGTAATGGCTGAAGGTGCCTCCTGCCTCTGGTAGGTTCTTTTCCTTTAACTTGAGAAGATGTTGTATAGATTAGTTAAAAAAACCCCTGCTCCTCTTTCTTCTTCTTAAACAACATGAGAAGATACAAGATGTCCATTGAGAGAAATCAAGTGATTGTAATTTGGAAGCAAACTTCACCGAGTAGCATGTTGGATGGCTTGAGGTGCAGGATGGCATTGCATGAGTGCAACTGCATGTGAGAAAATGTGCTTTATTAGTTTTGACTGTCTTCTTGAGTTATATGATTAAATTGTGGCAACTCAATACAAGTTCTTTAACATGGTCTTGTTGTCTTTGGATTCATTAGAGAAGAGAGTCTATCTCCCAGAAGCATTCTGGTGGGTTATAGGGACCAATTAGGTTGGTTATTTGTGATTTAAAGGAGAGAAGATTGCCGTGTGAAGCCTGTAGGTTCTCTAAATTGATTGGGCACAGAACTCAAGTTTGGAAATGTCTTTTGATGTGGGGGCATAGGCTGTATTAGCTTTGAATACCAAGATACCTTGTAAATCAATTGTAATTCCAGGTTCACATGATTTTGGTGATTGTTTCCTTGACTCATGTCGCGGGATGTTTTGAATGTGGTCATTGCATGGTGTTCCTTGAATAATTATTGCTTTAGCTTGATTTTGGAATCATTCCGAAGTGTGATCTTATGATTTACATTGCATCAAATTCCATAGTTGTTTTTTTTTTTTTTTTTTATTATATATATATATATATTTCTGCATTCATTGGTGCAATGAAGTCAGTTTTCTGATATGATCAAGAGGTTTCTGCAGCTGAAAACCATCTATCCACCCAAGTCAAAGGTAGGGGGTCTCTTTTCATCTTAACTCCACACATGGATTCCTTGTGGTAATTTCTATTTAATGACAATTTTAATTTGCCTACACAATTGTCACTATTGAACATATTGCATTTATATTTCCAACAATGGCTTCAACTTGGTCACATGTGCCATTGGCTTTTCGTCACTGCTATGTATGTATGTTTCTTCACTTGTACATTCAATCATTTCTTCCCTTCATAGATATCTTGTTAATCTAAAACACTGCAGATCAACTTAAAACTAATGAACAAGCACATAATTTTGTAGATCATCTCCTTGATGTTGCCTAGTCCATCTTCTTCTTCCTCTTCTTCTTTGTTTCTTCTTTGTTCCAGGAGGCAACTTGTGTTGGGCACCTGACCTGTATATGAAGATGGTGTGTGATGGATTTGAAAAGGGTTTTCTTCCATAGAGTAAACTAATTCACTAGGAAGAGGATCCAGGAGATGCTGGTTCTCTATGGTCATGACCCAAGTGCTAGTTGTGCTGGTATGGTTGCTGATATCCATTGAGTAAGTGGCATGTGGGCTGTGTAGACTTGGAAAAAAGAATGGAGGGGTTGTGTTATGCCACTTTTCCTTGGGAAGAACTTAAATAAATCAAAACACATGGAACCTCATTGTCATTACATGTAAGATAAGGCAAAGAGATAGGTAGGAGGTGAAAAGAGGCCTTTATTACATAGGGAATTTAGGAGACTTGATGACATATGAGAGAAATGAGATGAGATGTTTCTGTCTACCTACTTTGAGAAAGAAAAGGAAAAGAGAAACTTGCATTATATCCTAGATAGGAAGGAGATGTTGAACAACACATACATTGGAACTCAAGAGTATAAATCAAACCCTTAATTTTCAACTGGAACAAATGCATGGTGATCTACTTGATCCGAACCATCAGATCATTTATGTATGTCAATTATTACCTATTAATTGAAGTTGAGACAATGCATTTGGGTTATTATAAGCCTCTGGCCCACTTAACGATGTCGAATAAATAATGTGTCACAATCAGTTGCCATGGTGCACTAATTGGACAGTGAAGACAGCCTACACTAAATTTAGGTGTATATTTATACCTATAGACTAGCTAGAACTTTGAAGAAATGCTTTTAGTCAAGTGTTTTCAAAATGTCTGTAACAACTAACAAAAACAGAACATGTGGAATACAGTTTTAGTTTTGTGAAAGAGATGATTTGGTCAAAATTGAAACCACTTAAAGCCAAAGTGTGTTGGGTTCTGATACTTGGGAGCAACTATAAAGTATGATATAGAGCCTGAAGAGGATATTATAAATAGAAGTAGTGTAGAGTAGGCAGATTGGAAAACAGCTAGCAGAGTTAGCATGTGATTATCAAGTGCCATATTGATCGAAGGAACATTTTTATAGCAGTAGCTTGACCTCCATTGGTATATGGAGCTGAATGTTAGGCAACAAATAAACAAAAAGAAAACAATTTAGATGTGATCAAGATGTGGATGCTTTGATGGATTCAAAAGAAGCAAGAAAGGACTGAATTACAAGAGAAGAAAATTGGACAGCTCCGATATAAGAGGGAACAATGGGGTGCTGCTTGAGATGGTTAGGCATCTGCTTAGACAGGAAACATCCCTTGTACGAGGAACTGAAGTGAAGCAAATACAAGAGAGTAAAATGGGGAGGCTATAAATCTGCTATAAAGGTTTACTGGGTGATATGTTAGGCTGCGAGCAGCCTTAGTGAAGTGTAGAACTCACAAAGTGATCCCAAATAGATGCGATAAATCTTTGATGATTATAAATATAAAATTTAGTAATCAACAGAATTTTGGAAGACTTATAATATGGGGAAAAAGTGTCCCCATATCCTAAGATGTATGGGTTCAAGTGATGATATCAAAACCTGTACATAAACTTAAATCTTGATCTGTACCTAAGATAGTTTGTTTGTATTGTTTCACAAAAGAAAGGGAGTTAGATTTGTGTATATCATGTTGCACTTATGGTTTTGAATGTTGGTTCTGGTAAATATTGTTCTCTGTTGTCATGTTGCTAAGTAAAAAGGAGGAAAAATCTGAACTTCATGCACACAATCTTACACATTTCTCTTCATGCAACAAATGTATGCTATTTTTTTCTTTTATTTTTTTTCACTTAAGAGATGTTTCCTTAAAACTTAAATTTAATCACTTAGACTTTACTCTCTTTTATTTCAGATTGACGGTCCGTTAGTTGTGAAAAAACTTTATGGATAAGAGTTGGACTCTTGAGCCTAGAGTGAGCATTGCATATGAAGAAGGGGTCAAACAATTCCTTGACTTTGCATTTGCTAATTCAATATCAAGGGAAAGGATCAAATGTCCATGTAAGAATTGCAGTAATGTATATTATAGATCTCGGGATGAAGTATATGAACATCTGATATGCGATGGATTTGAAAAGGGTTATGGCCATGGTGTTTGGGTTTTTCATGGGGAAATTTTTGCATCACCACATCAAAGGTCTCCTAATGCTACCTTGGATGAAGATGTACCGGATGAAGTAGATGATATGCATGGAATGTTACGATCGGCATTTGGAATTCAAGATCCCGAGTCTAGTTCACAAGAACCTGCAGAGGAACCTAACGCAGAAGCAATGAAATTTTACAAATTGGTAGAAGATGCCGACCAAGAGTTGTACCCAGGATGCAAGAATTTCACCAAGCTTGCTTTTGTTGTGCGATTATACCACATAAAGTGTCTGAATGGATGGAGTGACAAGCTATGATACCCGGATACTGCAAATTACTTGTGGTATCCGTACCGATACGGTCCGATACGGATACCGGTACGGGATACGGCAAGATACGGCTGGGATACGGGGGGCCAATTTTAGGATACGGCTTGCATTATTTTTCGCCCAATATTTCAACAGATTTTTCATTTTAACCAATTTCTCTTTTTCTATGCTGAGATATTGTATTGTGAGGCCCACCTCATTGAAAATTTGAAACAAACAGTGGGCCTTGTAATATTTGAGCTCTAAATTGAGATAAAATAAGCATTCCACCTAAAATAAATCCCTAACCAAATATTTATATTTATATATTTCTAGGAATGCCGTACCCGTATCCGTATCCTAAAATTTTGAAGTTGGCGTATCGGATGCTCGTTCTCGTGTCCCGTATCCGTACCCGTGTCCGTATCCGGGCATCATAGGTGACAAGTCTTTTACCATGTTGCTTGAGTTGTTGAAAGAAGCATTTCCTGAAGGCGAAACCTTGCCGAAGTCCTTTTATGAAACCAAAAAGATCATTGGAGAATTGGGACTTGGTTACAATAAGATTGATGCTTGCCCTAATGATTGTATGTTGTATTGGAAAGAAGCTGTTAAGGAATCTGCATGTTCTGTATGTGGCACTTCAAGGTGGAAAGCCAATGATGATGGTGCATCACCTTCGTGTTCCAAGGAACGAAAAATCCCTGCGAAGATTGTACGTCACTTTCCCTTGAAGCCGAGGCTTCAACGATTTTTCATGTCAGATAAAACAGCTTCCTTAATGAGATGGCATGCAGAGGGGCGCACCAATGACGGGGTCTTAAGGCATCCTGCTGACTCCAAAGCGTGGCAAAATCTGGACAATCGATACCCAAATTTCGTTGCGGAGCCTCGTAATGTTAGACTTGGATTAGCAAGCGATGGCTTCAATCCATTTGGTACCATGAGCATTGCCCACAGCACATGGCCTGTTGTTTTGATGCCATACAACTTGCCACCATGGATGTGCATGAAGCAACCGTTTTTTATGATGTCGTTGCTTATTCCCGGTCCTCGTGGACCGGGGAATGACATAGATGTATATTTGCAACCTTTGGTAGATGAGTTGAAGGAGTTGTGGGAGGATGGATTACATACTTGGGATGCATCAACCAATCAAAACTTTCAGATGCGTGCAGCATTGTTGTGGACAATTAGTGACTTTCCTGCATATGCAAACTTGTCGGGATGGAGCACAAAAGGTCGCTTTGCTTGTCCTCATTGCAATGAGGACACTTCTCATTACTACCTGTCACATGGGCGAAAGTTATGTTATATGAGTCATCGCCGTTTCTTGAATGTCGATCATAAGTTTCGTCGTTATAAAACAAATTTTGATGGAAAGACGGAATTCAGATCTGCTCCTCCATCAAGATCTGGGACGGAGCTCTTGCATCAGTGTCGTGACATCAACATCACATTCGGAAAGCATAACTCCAATACATCCAGTAAGAAGAGAAAACGGGATGATAATGGAAAGGTTGGTTGGACGAAGAAGAGTATATTCTTCAAATTACCATATTGAGAGAATCTTTTGATACGGCATAACTTGGATGTTATGCATATTGAAAAGAATATATGTGACAATATAGTTGGGACATTATTGAATATTGAAGGAAAAACAAAGGACAACTTAAAGGCGCGTCTAGACCTAAAAAAAATGGGTATAAGACCCGCGCTTCATCCATATGCACAAGGACATAAAACATGTTTGCCACCCGCATGCTTCTCAATGGCTCAGAAAGAGAAAGATATTTTCTGCAAGGTATTATCTCGGGTGAAGGTTCCAGATGGTTATGCGGCTAATATATCACGTTGTGTGCGTATTGTTTTCTGGATTATTTCATGACCCGTGAGCCGTGACTGCATCAAATTGTTGCTCCATCTCATTCTCTTACTATAATGATGTTAACTTCCATACTGCCCCATGTGTGACAGAAAGCATTGCATCACTGGAGGCTTATAATGATGTTGCCTCAAATTGTTGCTCCATCTCATTTTCTTGCTATAATGATGTTGATTTTCATACTGTCCATGGAGGCCTATTCCTTATGGTATTATTTGGACTATCTGGATAGTTAGGAATGACAAAGTTTCCAAGGTGGTAGCTTTGTCTTTTGAAGAAATGTTGGATGTTGATCCCATTAAGATAGCAAAATGGATGGCGATTAAAAAAGAATGCTAGTTTTTTTTAGATGGTTCATAAAAAACTGAGTTCTGAATTGGGTTTTGATCATATTGTGGAATTGGGAGGTTGAAAGGGGGAAAGAGTAGTCTTTTTTTTCCTCCTTTCTGCTCATAAAGGAGGAAACTATAAGTAAAATAGCTATAACAAAAGAATGACAGGCAAACTATAAGTATACTTAATGACATTTGCATTATATTGGCCATAAGTAACCTTTAAAAAAAAAATTGCCCACAAAAAGGAAAAACAATGCTTCATTTAATTGAAAAATTGAGTTAGAAATCAGCCTTGTAGAGATTTTCTGATGGCCAACCTCCTGGATCAACCTTGAGAAGGGCAATGATTCCTTACCACAGATATAGATCAACCAGTAGTTAGTCTCCAACATAGCTATTATCCTGCAAACATTAACCACTTGATAGTTAGCAAAAGTTGCATAAGATGGTGGCAGAATCCAAAAATAGTGTCAAGTATAAAATTCTTCTAAGCTTAAAGAAAAGGATTTGTGTATGATACAGTCTATAAGATTTTGAGAATAATATACTTTATATGATACCTACAGCTATAATGAGTTCTATAGTGGGAGTTACAATTGGTGGAACAGTCACTTGCAAATGTAAATTCATATTATATGAAATTTGGATAAGATGGGATGAAACGACTTGCCAATGTGTCATCGGATTCCAAAAGAGAACCCTGCAGCTGCTTGATCCAATAAAATAGATGCATGTGACATAGACAGTTAACAACCTTACATTTTTTTTTCCCAGGTTCAACAGTCATTTTTGCATCTTTATTTAAAGAATACAAAGGACCGTTCACTGCTTTTGTTTAAATTTAGTAAAGGGCATCTATCCCAGTTTATGCTGATGGTGACTATTGTGACAACCACCAAGAAGGCAGTCCAGGTAGTAAGAGACTTCTTTCAAAGTGCATTCATTTTCCTGGTAAGCAGTTTGTTTTGAAAGGATTCTTTGCTCCATGAAATATAAAACAAGTCGTCTGAGCTGCATAAAATTTAGATAACATTTTTTAGTAGCTATAATAGTTCATACTTCATATACTGCTTCTTGCTTTAATTATGTCATCATCCTGAACTTGTTAGAACACCAATAAATAAATCTGCAACTGTGACAACAATTAATCAAAATTCTATGACCGAGTAAAGTAGTAACAGAATACACCAAAACCTCTAGATCAGTGCCATCAACGCTTAAAGTGAGCAATGTGCTACAGCAGTGACAGTCTCTATGGGACTGTAGAACCCCTAGACCCTGATCTTGCCCCTAGTCTTTTTTTTCCTTCTTATTTGAATGGCAAATCTCTAGTAATTCGGAGGTTTTCTTTTGCTATACAGCTGGAGGCTCTTACTCAAACTGATATGTACAAGGCTACAAGCTAGGAAATTTCCTAATTTTGTATGCCCGTGGGTTCAATTTCAAAATATGAAATTCCTTTTCACTTTCAAAATCTATTGATATCGTTTGAAATTATTGACCTTCATTTCCCTTTAATTATTGAATTGTGTTTTAAACAGGGACTCAAGCAAGGAGGACAAGAGGCCCAAATCGATGCATTGCTCTCACTAATCAGCGAGAGCGCATCGTGGTAGAATGTAATGAATATGGGCAGCCCATTGGAAGGAATGAGAGATTTTTGTCTTCGTATCTTGGCGTCATTGCAAGAGATGGGCAGAAAGCTCCCCTCAATTATTCTGATTGGAGGAGAATGCCTGCAGAGCGGACAATGGATATGTGGCAGGCTATACAGGTATTAATGTAATTGATTCAATTATGATGATAGCATGTGTTTTTGATTTGTACTAATGTCGAGTTTTTCATGCATGTCTTGTAGGCAAGATTTGATTTGGGCAACGACGAGAAATCGAAGAGATGGGTTTTCTTTGCGATAAGCCGTAGCTGGAGGAATTGGAAAGCCTCATTGAAGAAGAAATATTATAGACCATATCATACCATTCGTGAGCGGTTGCAGCATTGTCCTGCTAGAGTGAATCCGGACCAATGGGCGTCACTCGTTACGTTTTGGGGGTCTCAGGAGGGGGTGGTATGAAATAAATAAGAACTTTATGATTTCTAATATGATTTTTTTATTTTTGCTTTTACTTTTGTTTATCTTATTCGAAAAACTAATGTTTGCATTATCATAAATAGGCGCGAAGCAGGAGAAACTCTACAAATCGTGAGGCACAGACGATGAGTCATACGGCCGGAACAAAAAGTTTTGCCCGAATACGCGATGAAGCGGTAATTTCTTATTTAATTAAATCATTTTTGTTAATATAATACTTTGGATATCCATCTCATTGTTTTTAATCTAACTATTTTAAATGATTATAGCGGGCACGAGATCCCAATGGGGAGGTGCCGGACCGGATGGAAGTGTTCCGAATGACTCATACACGCCGAGATGGGCAGCTCGTGGATCGAGCATCAGAGGATGTGATGGTATGTTTAATCCTTGTTGAACATGCTAAAATCATTATTTGGGTTTAAAAACCAATTGCATTCTCTCTCTCTCTTTTCCATAATAAAAGAAAATGAAATATTAAAAACAAAGTGTTCT